>JANVCQ010000008.1:36272486-36284377 GCA_025531925.1 Erythroxylum plowmanianum
GTTGGTATGTAATTAAAGCTATGTATGAACATTTATTTTGTTTGGAAATGAGAATGAGAATTTAAGGGTTTTCTTTTGTGTATGATTATGCTATTTTATAGGTGGAGTATGATGGTTGTGGAAAAGGAATGAGTATGTACATATTCTTCCTTGTTGAAAATTGCAAATGGTTATTTGTTTTAGAATAGCATGTTGGAGATTGGAAAGGTTGTATGGGATGAATTATTTGAGGTGAGGTTCAAGAGTTATCGAAAGGCACTTAGTAGTGGATTAATATGAAGAGATATTGCATTTAGCAAGCTTTCCTAGGTGTAGAAATGGTGTTTGGAATTCAAAGGAAAAAATGCATCGATCTAAGTAGAATTAGCCAAAGTTGTCTTCTTGAAAGTTGTAGTTTATCTTTCTAGCTTTCCAATGATATATAGTATGAGATTTTTGGATATCAGAGTTGGGAGATATGATTATTAGAAATTTGTGATGCTGCATAGGGTGGTCCTTTTAAAGACAGAAATTGTTTTTACATTCTTCACAAAAGATGTAGATCTTTCTTTTATCTTTCCATTGATATAAAGTTTGCAAAATTTGGAGTTCTGAATTAAAAGTTATGGAGTTTAGAAGTTAGGATATCTGAGAAGAAGAAGTGGAAAAGCAGGACTTTAGGCCAAAATCACCGTCGTGCAAAAGCACGAGGGTGACTTTGAGGCTTAGTCAAAAAGCACCGGTGTGCAAAAGCACGACGGTGACTTTGGAAGTTGGATAGCGAAAGTCACAATCGTGCAAATGCACGACAATGACTTTGAAGTTTTGAGAGGCTAATGAACATCCGATAGGTTTTTGGCCATAACTTCTTCGTCCGACCTCCAAAGGACCTTATTTTTGAAGCATTGGATTCCTAACACATTCCTCTTTCTCTTCAGAAAAATTTATAGCTTTTGGTATTAATTTGAAAAAGATGAATTGAATCAAAGTGAGGGGATCGATTGGAAGAGTATGAGTTGGATATTTTTACTGAACATGCTTCAGTATTTTGGTGATATTTTGATCTTTAGAGCTTGAAATGTGATGATTCTTGTCTCTAAATAAACTAGAGACATAGAGATACAAATTATATGAGGATTTTAATTTTAATTCAGTCTCTAAGGCTTTCAATTTCTGGAGTGAAATTGAGCATGGTGTACTGTTTTAGTCTAAGAATAATCCGAAAATGTTTGAGCTATAACATTTAGAGTTTTGAACCAAATTAAATGATTTTGGTATCATTAGAAACTTAAGCCTATGAAGAAGTAAAATTGAAATTCTAGCTTGAAGTTTCCCCAAAATCCATTCTGAAATAGAAGAATGAGTTTGCTCACGTTTTGTGACTTTGAATGTTGGGTCCCGGAAACAGGGGCTAACAATTATTATGTTAATGTTAGCAAGATTATAGGACATAGGTTAATTGAATTAAAGTGTTAAGGTAGTAAGATTGCATGAAGGGCATTTTTAGAAGACCACTTAAGGTTAAAAGAATCTAAGCTTATAAGGAAGGGTAAAATGAACTTTTTGGGCTCATTAAGGGTAAAAAGGAGAAGATGAAATGTGGGCTTGCATGTGAAGAAGCCAAAAAAATGAAAATTAGAAGAGAGAAGAGGGAGAGAGTGTCGTTGGAGAGAAAAGAAAGGAGAGAAAGAAAGTTAAGCTAGGTTTTGATTTTTCTTAGTCTTAAAGAGTGATTTTGAAGTTGTTCAAGAAAGGAAAAAAGAAGAGGAGGATTAGAGCTTCCATTAGAGTCAACAATCTCACTATTTAGTGAAGAGTCAAGGTAAGTTTGATTTTAATCTTTTGAATTTTTGAAAAAGTTTTTGTTCATAAAGCTTGAGAAATGTATGGGTTTAAGAATTCTATGATCAATTTTAGTGAATATGTCTTATGGTTCCTCCAATTGAATCCCTATTGATTGAAAATTTTGTCTTTGATGAAGGAAATAAAGAGAGGCGAGAGGAGCAAGGGGAGAGACATTTTTTAGCAAGTTTTAAGCAAGGAAATTCAAGGTAGGTTTCATGTTTATAATTGGATAACGAGCCATTATGTTTTCTTTTTAGTCAAGAAAATAAAATGATTTTTCATTGCTTTATAATTCTGGCAATTGTTTCTTTTGAATGATTTGAAAAATTGCAATATGCTTGATATTTGAATTTGGTTGATTAATTGTGGAAACATGAGGGAAGTGCCTATGAAATATTTCATATTCATGAAAGACATGTTTTGAAAATGTGTCATTTGGGCCACATGTTTACAAGTTATGAAACGCATGTTATGTGGGTTTAGTTTGGTCCCTTAAGTATGTCAAGTGTACTTTCACTAAAAGTTTCTCTCGCCTACCCGTTAGTGACATGGAGCTCCTTCATAGACTCCTATAAGTTCATGGCTATGAAAACTATTTTGTGGGATTGCGATAGTACGTTTTGTTCATGGCTACACAGGACCCTTATAGGAAATATGTAGTATGTTCTGTTTTGGATCTACCCAAACCATTCTGATGTGTTTATGTGTTCATGATATGTTGACAAGATTGATGCATACATGAATTGTTTTATTGTGAATTTGGTTGAAAATTTAAGAAATGTGTTTTATGATTCAATAAGAATTTTCTATGACAATGAACATTTTAAATGGTTTTGCTTGTTATTCATTATAAACTTGTTACCCACAAGCTTTCAAGCTCACTCCCCTTTCCGTCCCAGCTTCAGGTGAAGAGAATGAGATCGAGTAACCAAGAGTCGAAGCATCATTATACTTTTGTAATTTTTTTTATAAATTAAGTTAGATTTTGTAAAGGCAAGACTTTAGACGTATTTCGAGAATTATTGGGTTTAGTATCTTTTGTATTTTAGATTTTGGATAGCGATGATGTAATATGGCTTGGAATGTCATTAAAGCTTTGTAAACTCCTATTTTGTTGTTAATGAATTATGAATTGTGTATGGATGATGTTGAGTTGGAATTAGGTATATTTGAAGAAGTTATCAACTTTGATGATGATTTTTGAACATGAATTGTTTATATATATATATATATATAATGGAAAAAGAAAAGATAGGATTTTTGTGAATGATGAGAATTAATTGTAAGGGATAAGTCAAATGACTAGAGATTAGGGAGTTTAATGAAGTAAAGTTGGTAGTTGAATGGTTATGTTCATGACTTTCCAAGTTGTACATTGTAAATTTCAAGTTTTTCATAAAGGTCAAATTGGGTTCTGACTTCCACAAAAACTCTGGATTAATATAGGCTGAATTAGACAAAGTTGTCATTTAGAAGTTGTAGTTTGGCTTCCTAACTTTCCAACGCTATATAGTATGAAACTTTTGGACATTGAAGTTGAGAGATATGATCTTTAGAAGTTTGTGATGTTGCATAGGATGGACATTCGGGACAGCTACATTGATTTGCAATTTTAACCCTTTTGAAGGTAAAATATCTTTTTTGGACTTTCATGAAAGTTGTAGATCTAGAAATTCTCTTCGAAACGGTCTTTAAATGACCTTAATCTGATATTTTTAGTGAAAGTTATGATGTTTTTACTAATACAGGTCGGAGGAAGAAAAGCAGGAAAGGGAAAGTCGCGATCGCGACAAGTGATCACGACTCTAAAATGCGCGATCGCGACCCGCCAATCCCCCCAAAACTTGAACAGCTTCCACGTTTTTTATCATAACTTTGTCGTTCGACTTCTAAATGACTTGATTTTTTAACCAATAGATTCCTAACACATTTCTCCATCTCTCCATAAGAATAGCTTTTGATATTGATTTGAAAAGGATTGACTAAATCAAAGTAAGGGTAACGATTAGAAGAGTATGAATTGAATATTTTACTGAACATACTTCGATATTTGGATGATATCTTGATCTATAGAGCTCCAAATGAGAAGAGTCTTAATTTTAAATAAACTAGAGACATAGAGCTACAAATTATATGAGAACTCGAATTTTAATTTAGTCTCTAAGACTTTCAATTTCTAGATGGAAGTTGAGTATAGTGTATTGTTTCAGTTTAATAACAATCCAAAAATGTTTGGGCTATAACTTTCAATTTTCTAAACTAATTTGAATGATTTTGGTGTTATTAGAAACTTAAGACAATGGCAAACAAATGTTCTGAAGAAGCCAAATTGAAATTCCTATTTTAGGCTTCCCAAAATATGTTTTGAAATAGAAGAAATGAGTTTGTTTCTTATGTTTAACTAATGTGGGCACACCATCTTTGTGAGATGCACGTTCGGATGTCACTTAAGACGTCAGGCCCGTGACTCGTAAAGACAAAATCTCAACAATTAATGAGCAGCAGAATACTACTTCAGTATAAGAACAGTTCAGATTTGGGGCCCAGTACTCATAGTATCAGAGAATGAAGATGAACCGATGTTAGCTAAGGAGGGTTCATTGAAACAATCCTACAAGATAATACACACACTCAAGTCTTATGATATTTTCACAAAAGTTGAGCTCTGGAAGCGGAATCTGACATATTATGATATCAAAACAAGAGTTGGGTTCCCGAACGATGCCCAACAATATCAATACCTTTCTACGGGATTTGCGGGTGATTTTATACCTAGAGTCTGGACATTGACGAAATCATCACCTAAGATCATGATGCTCTTATCAACTATAATCCGGATTTACCATGGATAAAAATCGAGCTAACATCAAAAATCAATTGGCATGCACATTAGTTTAGTTGATTGGTGGTGACAAACATGAATTTTGATCAACTCATAATGAACCGATTAATTTTATGTTACACCAAACTAGTCTGAGTCTCGTAACCCAGCCGTCCAATCCTTAATTAGTAACTCAAAGAAACGAATTAGTTTCACATCAATTGTGATATGTCAGAAAGTAGAAAAGGACAAACTTTCCACAGATGAAATGAAACTGAAAGGAAAAATCTTGAATATGCAGCGTTTAAGAGAAACATGATCAGGAGCATGAAAAGATCTTGGATATTATTGTGAAATGAAGGTCAAAACAATGCAGGGAAAGAAAAAAAAAGGGGATTGAATCTTGGCCAACCGAAACAAAAGGCGTCGTGGTCAGCTCTCCTCCTCCAAATAAAAACATTAATTCGTTATAACATAATTATGTCGTCAACTTCTTTACGGCCTCAAAATATTATCCAAAGAATCTATTTCTGATAATATTTGTGGATAAGAATCTCTCGCGGATGCCACAACACAAACACTAGTCTTGCTACCCAACAAAACTTATGATTATACCTTCCTATTTCTTTTCTTCTTGCTGATTCACCACTTGCATGCCAAAAACATGCAAGTTCTTGCCCATCCCTCTCATCATATTTGCCCATCTCAAGAGGTACAACGCCAGTGAACGTCTTCAAATTAGTAGTTAGTGGCCGTGAAATGTGTGAATTTTAGGTGTACAATTGTCGATTATGTTGCCTTTGTGTTCTAGCATTGATTTTGTTCTGCTAGTTGATTTGATGCGACTCACTACTTCTATTCATTCGTACTTTTTGTGTGTTCTCCAATGTCTTGGGTTTGCGTTGGTTGACTGGCAACTCTTGTTGGTTGTATAAGCCATTTTGGTTTTTGTAAAGAAACCCACTTCTTGATTTGCTGCTTCAATGCTGTAATTCATATCGTTTTCTTTTTTCTTTTTCTTTTTTTTTACTTCCCGGGTTGTTGTTTTTCTTCAATCTGTGTCTACAATTACAAGTCACATCACTAGCTAATCGTTGCTTACCTCGTTAATTCTTTAAAGACTGTAGTTTTTTGTCTGAGATTTGACTCTGTTTATGTACTTTGAAAGTGAAATAAAGTATCTCTGTATGTAAAATGCCAATCACGTAGTTATGGTGCTTATGAACCTGCTAACGACGCAGCTAAACATACCTTCATTTTTGTTTACCTTTCTATATTATCAAGATTTCATATTATATCTTTAGTTTTCATATCTTGATACTGATCCTTGGAAATTTTCCAGCTTATTGCGTACAACGAACTTCGCCTTTTTTTCTGAATTCCCATCCAATCAAACTATTTTTCCAAGTCTTCAGTTTAATCTTGCAAGGAAAAAGTTTGAAATTTCAGGTATACTGGGAAAGCAAGCAGAAAAATCTAGGAGTTCCACTTAGAAAGGCATGATGAGTAGACGTCAAAATGGGACGATAGCACGTACAAACCTCACTAAAACATCAGTTATGGTAAAGTAGAAAGCTTTTTTTTTCCCTTTTACTTGCAAAAGTTAACTGTTTTGAGTGAGTCGATTAGGAATTTCATTGGAAGTTGGAACCTATGGAAGCTTCCTTAATGATTTGAAGTATATTGGAGTGAAAAATTTTGAATTAGATAAATATTATTGGAGTTATCTTTGGAAATTTGAATTGCATGCTCCAAGATAGACGTTGAATTGTGGTCTTGTTTAGATTACTGCTTTTAGTGCTTTCTATTTAACTCCTTTTGATATTAGTTATGGCAGAAAATCTATACAACCTGGTTAATCTGTGACCAAGTTACATCCGGTTTTGATGAATGAAGATTTGAATTCAGAAACTTTTCTCAAGGGTACATCAAGGTTATCCTACAGTTGGATCCTTTTATTTGTCTTTTCTCTAGACGATTCTTAATGGAAAGTGGGGTCAGAAAATCGGGGAAATGTAGGCATTGCATAAGAGGATTAGATGTCCAAAGAAGGAAGACTGCTCTTCATTCATTCCCATTGCAGCTAGTATATTCTGTTAGATGGTTCTCAATGTACAAATGCCACTACAATGGTGGTTGTTGCTTGACTAATGATTTTATATGTTCCTGTCACACACACACACACACACTCACTCCACATAAGTTTCATAGGCTGCCAAGTACAAATTAGAAATGTTTATTTTTCCTGAGATTCATGTTCCATTTCTACCATAAGTGATTTAACTGCATGTAGTAGATGTTAACCAATACCATGTCAATTACAAGGGATGCCATCATATTTGGTTGCTGTACTAGGACTTTTTCTTTTTTTTTTGGGCTAGTTTGTACACATGCATTACGTACATATCGGGTTCTAACCTTTGGCCAATTTGAATTTCTCAGGATCCACGGCTGATCAAGGAGCCACTAAAAACAGGTTCTTCATCTGTAGGTTTTCAAGCCCAAACCCAATGTCCTGTTTGTCTGAGCAGTAGCAATTGCCCAACTGTTCATTCCAGAACAAAACTCATGAATAGTTTGGTTGAAAGAGGGAAGCCTAGAGAAGCTCATTCTGTCTTTAATAATTTAGTGGAAGATGGGCATAGGCCAACCATTATAACATACACAGCTCTTGTAGCTGCCTTGACTCTGCAGAAACGTTTCCAGTCCATTCTTATGGTGACATCTAAAATTGAGGAGCATGGAGTGAAGCCTGACACTATACTTTTTAATGCCATGATTAATGCTTTTTCTGAATCTGGGGATGTAAAGGAATCCATGAAACTCTTTCACAAGATGAAGAAATGTGGATGTAAGCCCACTACTGTTACATTCAATACCCTCATCAAAGGATATGGGAATGCTGGTCAGCCTGAAGAAGCTTTGAGATTGCTAGATTTGATGTTACAGGATCAAAGCATCAAGCCAAATCATCGGACATACAATATTTTAATTAGAGCCTGGTGTAACAAGGGAAATATAAAAGAAGCATGCAATTTATTGTACAAGATGGTAGCATCTGGTCTGAAGCCTGATGTTGTCACTTACAATATCCTAGCTAGGGCTTATGCTGAGCAAGGGGAAACAAGTAGGGCTGAAAACATGTTAATGGAAATGCAGAACAAGAGAGTGGCACCAAATGAGCGCACTTGTGGCACAATTGTAAATGGCTATTGCAAAGAATCTAAGATGAAAGAAGCCTTGAGATTTGTGTACAGGATGAAGAAGCTTGGAGTGCATCCTAATCAATTTGTTTTTAATTCTCTAATCAAGGGATTTCTAGACATCATGGACACAAATGGAGTTGATGAGGTTAGTTTTTTCTTTCTCACTGCAAACTCCAATCCAAATACTGAAATGTGTCTTTACATTTCAATATATTACCTTCATATTTAGCAAAATGATCTCTGACTCTAATGGGGGCACAAAAAAGTTTCTATTCTCTTTGCTGTGGAAAGATGAAACGATGCACATCTGATCTGCATTTCATTTTTTTTACTGATTTGTTGAAGATGAAAGATAACCTCTTCATATCAGCTGTCACAAACACACCTAGACTGAAAAGAAAAGATGTATGTGAGAAGGTGTCAATTGACTGAATTCTTCTGGCTATTTAATCAAAATAGGAGTTAAGAGTCCACAATAAAGGGCATTTGGATCATAAATATTAACTAGTAGTTGTATATAGACTCACAATTTGTCTTAGAGATACAAAATGCTAACAATTACAATGCTTGTGTAACATGTATAATGCATGCATACACAACCAATAATTTGACTCAGAGCACGGTTAAAATCATTTTGGCCTTTACATGACAGAGGTTTTTGTTCTAAGTGTGGCTGAGAAATGCCACTCTTTGTTGCGCCTCCCACCCTCTATCTCCCACCGTTCTCGTTGTAGGCCACTTTGTGTTGACTACATTTTGATAAGGACATAGGAGAGGGAATGAACCATTGGCATGTGATATAGACAAAATGTTTCAGTACAAACTCCAGTTTGACATTTAACTTAGCATTTCAATGTAGAGTTTGACAACAAAAGAAGAAATCGAGATACAGTCTCAAAATGTATGATAGAAACCTTGCAGTAATGTAATTGACATATTAATTCCTCCTCTATGATCTTCAGTGTGTTCTAATTTATAAAATCTTTATTGACGAGGTAATCAACAGGCACTTACATTAATGGAAGAGTATGGTGTCAAACCAGATGTTATAACATTCAGCACAATCATGAATGCATGGAGCTCTGCAGGGCTAATGGACAAGTGCCAGGAGATCTTTAATGACATGGTGAAGGCAGGGATAGAACCTGACATACATGCATTTGGCATTCTTGCAAAAGGTTATGTTCGTGCTGGAGAGCCTGCAAAAGCTGAGTCTGTACTGACTTCAATGGATAAATCTGGTGTGCACCCAAATGTTGTCATCTGCACCACGATCATCAGCGGATGGTGCACTGCAGGTAAAATGGAGAAAGCAATGATGGTTTTTGAGAAAATGTGTAAGATTGGTGTTTCCCCCAATCAGAAAACATTCGAAACACTGATATGGGGTTATGGGGAAGCAAGACAACCTTGGAAAGCAGAAGAGGTGCTGCAACTCATGGAAGAGAAGGGTGTCTTACCTGCCAACAGCACTATGGAGCTTGTTGCAGACGCATGGCGTGCCATTGGCTTATGGAGTGAAGCAAAGAGAACTGTGACCACTGAAGACGACCAAGGAGGTATTGCAGATGTCAATCCAGAGAAAATTCCAGTGGAGAGATTGGAGCGGATATATGAAGAAGAAGAAGATATTAATTCCTCGTATTCTAAGCTCTTGCAGCTACCTGGGGAAATTACAACCAGGAAAAGTAGATCCTCTGCAGTTACAATAAGAAGCCAAATAACAGTCAGGGACTCTACTTCTTCCTCTGGGACTTTGCGGGGTACTAAGTCCATTTTCCTCAGTAGACTGTTTGCGTCTGGGAGGCGAACACCAGTTATATGCAGGAAGCAGCATCGTACTCTGGATGCAATGTGCGGGACATTCGTAAGTTCGTGTAGGGTCGTATCCATTAGCTGAAGGGAAGATACTGGTAGTTCCTACACTCAACACTAAGAGCTTGTGTTCCATGGCAGAATGGAAAAAGTCTCCCCTCGTTCCAAGTAATTCTGACGTCTCATGATTTATACACTCCCAATTTGAGTCAAAAGGATCAACATGAGAAGTTTCAATTATTATTTGCTCCGTAAGGCTGTATATAATGCAATTACCGTGTCATGAAATGCACTTCATGTCTGTTGATTTACAGGCTCAAACATTTACGTCAAAAAGTGTTGATAATTCCTGCTAACTGTTGGTCTGTTAAATCAGCAAAGCTGGCTCTGTAAATGTACTGATTATGAGTAGTAGCTGTCAGATTTCTTGTTCAAGGTAATGCTATGCGTTCAGTATTATCAGTCTTCTTCAGGAAAGTTAGACTCGGTGTGATACAATATTAAAGATTCAGATTCGAGTTGATTAAACTTTGGTCAAGAGAATCTGCTCGAAACTTAGGTCAAGCGGCCTAAACTCTTTCACCAAAATGTCATCTTTTCAGTGGTCCAAATGGGTTCTGTCCTTGCGACTCGAGCCAATCAAACTTTGGGTTAGATTTAGGCCGTACTTTGGAATTGTCATGTTTGAGTCAAACAAAGAGTAAGCTAGTCCAACTATACTAATTACCATTCTTATATGTATGATTTCAAGTTTTTAAAGGTATCTTTGTGATCTTTGACATTTGAATATAGGAGAATCAAGTCTTGATCGGGGCTTATAAAATCAAAGTATCAATTGTAATATACATTCCCTATACCTTATAATATAACTCCAATTATCAGTAGTAATGGCGATAGATCGAGTCAGTTGAATCTGAAATAAACTTATAGGTCTTACCCGATCTAACATCCAATCAAACCTTGAAAAAGTTAGGTCGAGCCTAAGCCTAATTAAGTTTTTAGGCATACCAGGAAGAACTTCAACCCAAGCTTCAATCTAACCCGAAAATCTCGAACACAATTAAGCTTTGACTCAAATTAAAATTTTGAATCCTATTAGATTTAGGCTCATAATAGCTTTTTTTGATGCTCGATCAAGTTTCAATTTGATCAAAACCTAACGAACCTATATCTAATATAGTACTTAGAAAAAATATCTATAATACACAAAACTACTAACAAGTCATAATTTATAATCTCTCTATTGAGCCTTCTTTTATACTAACATAAAACATAAAAGACTAGATATAGGTCAACCAAATAATAAAGGAGCAGTTAACAAATTTCATACTAATCAACATTATGTAATAGAAGATAAAGCATACATATTCATATAGGAAACAAACTTTCTCCAACTTCCTAATGTTGCTAAAATAGGACCAATAAAATTATTCAATCATTAAGTCAAACTAATGAAGTTTGTCAAATTTCTAAGATCATTTGGTACCCATCTAATTATATTGTTGTTGAAGAGTTCCTTATCTTGAAAAATTGGATAGCATAAATAATACAAAGGATAAAGCAAAGGAGAACAAGAAAAGTCAAATGGTAGGATATCTATGTAATCATTTGATCCCCACTCCTAAGAAAAATTACAAATACTGCAAATTATTAAGCTAACCAATATAGATAAGTTACATAACATTTAGTTTGGCTAGCTCCATAGCTATTACCTAATAAAAAGGCAATAAAGATATAAGTTATAATCACATACTTGCATGGTAAAGTTGCATCCCTAGAAATCCTGAAGATATCATATGAAAACAAACGAGAGTTTTAGTACTAATTTTTACAGAAAATATAGAATTTACAAGAAATATAATTAAAAACAATAATTAACCAATTGGTAAATAATCATGTAACCCTACAACTATTGATTGTGTTCAACACCATTAATAATTACTCACTCATCTTTTTTGAAGTCAAAATGGTCAACACTTTGCACCTCTTCCTTTACATTTAGGAAGAAATCAATATAAAAATCATACTCAATTATCTAATAATTTGATAAATGAATATGTATTTAATAACAATAAATATAATTTCTTTATTGAATATTTCTTTGATAAACATACAGCATGACCCATAGCCACATTATTATTAACATCTTCTATATATGTCACAATATTAAAAAGATTTTATAAAATTATAAGATATATAATTATTAAAGATTATAAAAGATACTA
>JANVCQ010000008.1:36304557-36315853 GCA_025531925.1 Erythroxylum plowmanianum
TTAGGTTTGAGTTTGCATACAGACACATGGATCCTGGCTTTCGGGAAGGTCCCGGCAACAAAAATTTTTGTTTTCCGCACCTTGTACATATGATGTACACCTCGGGATTTTCCTACAGCTATACTATCCTAAGTTGTTATATCCCTACTTTGATAATTTTCAACTCAACCTTCATAACTGATTTATTATATGCACACAACACATAAAAAAGATTATGACAACCCCTAATAATCTTCTATTTTGTAACTTATTCTTAATTGTGTCAACCATGACATCATTTCTGGTACAATTATCCAAAAAGTATTATTGAACTTCATGTGGAAGTTTCAAACAATAAACTAATACATTCATTAACCTATCACTAATATGAAGCATTAGAATATAAATGAGCCTACCATTTAAAAATAAAATCAAATATCAACTATAGCATAACAAAAAAAATTAATATAAAATTTTATTAAAATACATTTATTAAACATTATTTACCTTAGAATGCAACCTAATTAAAATATTGTTAATATAATATAAGGTCATAACTATGTAACCCTTCCTTTTATTTTCAAGATTCCATGTATCATTACAAGTTCTTCATTACTCAACACAAAAAATGTGTATTTTTAACCTAACTTTTTACCAAAATACAAGTTAAACCTACCGAAACTCTTCCTCAACCAAGCTTGAGCAAAATAGCAAAGCAGTTTCCCATCCAAGAGCTACTTTACCATATTCCGAATTCAAGGATTTTAATAAATCCCCCACAACAATTCATCTTGGACCAAATCTTTTTACTAATAAATCAACTAATTAAATTCATGTTTCTATAATCAATTCAATTCCCCGATCAGATGAGGGGCAAATATCTGTGAAAAGATCGCTTGAATTTCAAGTTAATAAAAGAATAGAAAAAATTTTTATTGTGTCACTTAAGTTAAATAGGAATTCTTGAACTCAATAATTAAGAATAATCAGCTTTACATTTTAGAGTCTAAAAAATATTCAATTTAAACCCTAAATAAATGGAAATAATAAAGTTATATCTCTTCTATGGTGTGTCTCGTCAACACTAATATAACACAAATTTATTATTTTTTATTAATTAAGTGGCATAAATTTTTTTATAAATATGATTATATATAATAAATGCCAATTAAAATTAACTAAACCTAATTAAAAAATAATATAACTATGATTAACTAAATTATAAGAAACAAAACCCTAATTAACAAAGGATGAGGAAAGTATAGATCACGAGTAGATAGATAACAACAATACATCATAGTGAATTTGTCAACCTCAATAATAGGGGAGTTTCCATATACATCAACATGAATCCAAGACTAAAGTCTTTGGCACATTTTGCCACATTCAAAACATCCATATCTTAAAAAGGTCGGTTTCCAAACGAAGAAGGTTGATAAGATGAAGATGAAACTATCAATGATGAGGATAATGAAGGAACGATAAGGAGAAGCCGCATAAAGTTTGGAGTTAACTAAGGATTAACCATGTATTAAGGTTAAAGTTGTTGTAGTGGTTAGCCAAAAAGACCCTAAAGAGAGTATTGATCGAAACTGCATCAAGCAATTGTTTTGCATCTGTCAAGGAACTACAGAAAGCGATGGCTAGTGTCACATGCCACTATAACACAATTTCACTCTATTTTTCAACATCAATTTGAATTGCCAACAACACCTGAAATTGATATGATTAACATCTACTGAATTGGTATGTTCCATAATAACAAATGATGCCCTACTTTCATTCCATAATACCAAACTAAACAGCAGAAATTTAGCAAATCATATATCACAACCAAATTAAAATTCAGTAGGAGAGAGATACATTGAAAGGGTCATCAGATAGGAGCGAAAGACTAAAAGAGTTTTTTATAATCACACGATTTATCAGTTGAACTATGCTTTTTAATCATCATTTGACCCAATTTCTCCACTTTCACACTCAAAAGCTTGCAGAAACGAAAGAAGAAATTCTTTGTACAAAATTACAAATAATCTATCGCAGAAGCCTCAGAAGGAAGGCAGTAGAGGTATGTTTGTAATCACAGACCTTCATATGTTACAGATATACCCATTACTTTCTTCATTGGCAATCTCAAAAATCAAAGCTTTACAAAACCCAAAGAAAAAATTCAACTGACTGGGAATTGAAAACCCACATCGTTAGATGAGAATGACATTACTGATTTTGAAAAACCAGTGAATGACACAGACCCAAATCCCTAATGAAAAACATAACGAATCGGCCTCATAGAGAAGATTAGATTAGTCAACAAGAATAATTTCAGACATATGCTTGTCTTTATTTTGTGATGTTTAATCATCGGCCGAATCACAGATATGTGATAACAAAGAGAAAGAAGAAGTGAAAAACCAAAACCCCAATGCCACAGCAACAAACAAAAATTTTAAAAAAAATGTAAAGAGACTCGGAATATGGGTGGTGATATATCAGTATGGTCGTCAAGGCCCTTTAGGAGCCAATTACGACGAACGAGACCTTCTGAAAAGAAATCGTCACTGTCCCTTTTCTAATCTGAAGAAGAATGAAACACACAAAAGCTCAGGAAGCTAGAGCACATCCATGATGATACGGAGAAGAAAGAAGGGCAACGGATCTTAAATAGACAGGCTATGTGCGGCGGCTAGGGTTTAAGCCTTACAATTGATACAGTGATCAAATGTTGTGAAAAAGGGCTTAATGAATTTATTAAGTGCAGAGCAATGCTGCCAGTCCGGCCCAAGCCCGTTGTTGAGGTATGCCTACGGATCATGTTTATGAGAAATTTAAAATTAGGAACTCTTTTTTATTTGTTTGTTACACGAAATTAAAAATCTAACCTTATTTCGGGTAGCATATATAATTAATGATAGTTTTTGAAATTTTTCGAACTTACGTTCTGCAATTCCGGATCATCTCAGGGAGGTTATTCAGGTCATTCCTTTACCTTTATTTACTTCGGTGCAGGATACTATGCCTTGGAGTTTTTCTTTGAATAGTGTATATTCGGTTCGAGCAGCTTATAAAGCACTTCTTTCTAATGTTTTTGTTTCGTCTATTTTTTCTTGGTTGTAGAAAGTGACTGGTCCACTGAAATTAAAAATTTTCTTATAGTTACTTAGGCACTCATGTCTGCTGACGAATTCTTTGCAGTTCTTACAGAGTATGGCTACCTCTAATTTGTATAGAGTGTGCTATTTATATGCTGAGTCTCCTTTGCATTTGTTGCGTGATTGTAATCGTGCAGTTGCATAGTGGCAGTAGTGGGAAGTTACTCATGATTTTTTTATTGCGGCAGATTTGGTTGATTGGCTCGCTTTGAATTTATGTGTTCATGTTGTGAGTCTTTTTGGTTTTGACTGTACAAGTTAGTTTTTGACAAGTATTTGGTGGTTGTGGAAGACTAGGAACTTATGGGTCTTTCAAAAGGAGTTTCTTTCCTTAACAAATTTGAATAGTTGTGTCTTTAAAGTTGCAATAGATGTATCATTGACTTCTATTTCAAAACTGAAGTTTCAAGGCGTAAGGCGTTGGATTGGTTGGATTGCACCATCTATTAGTTAGGTGAAGTTGAATTGTGACGACAGTTCTATTGTTAATCCCTGGCTGACTAGTGGTGGAGGGTTTTTGCGTGATTCATTTGATCGTTGGCTAGAGAGTATTCGTTTCGAATTAGTGTTTCGACTATTTTGATGGAAGAGTTATATTCTATTCGAGATGGTTTGATTTTTGCATTGGATCATGATTTTCGACAAGTCGTGGTAGAATCTAATAGCATGGAGGTGGTGAAGATGGTGACTTGTGGTGTTATCTCTTCACATCTCCTATCTACTTTGGTTGTGGATATTCAAGCTTTACTTACTAGACATTGGATTTGTTTTATTAGGCATGTATTTCGTAAAGGTAATTTTGCAGCAGATTATTTGGCTAAATTAAGTCATAACATTTCGTCAACTTTTTAGGTTTGGGAAAATATTCTTGACGTCTTCTCTTTGATTATCTGGACTGATGCCTGGAATATTTCTTTTATAAGATAGTTTTGATTCTCTTATTTGTAACCAAAAAAAAAAATCTAACCTTGTTCTGTTAAGTTTTTGTTAGCAAATCTGAAAATAAAGATTTCTAGATACATTTGAAATAATAAAAAATTTGATTTAGTTTTTAAATAATCTAAAAATGCAGTCAATTTATTTTTAACCAAGGAAACAATTTGACGCTAGATAACTGAAAGATGCAAGTTAAATCTGTGAAAGGACGATGTCATCACCCCTAATACTTCATTTATAACAGAACATGGAATGCCTTTCACCTACGAAATGATTATATGAGAGGGAAGCTTGTTCATTGATCTCGCGCCAAAGCATCAAACATATACACTCTAACACGCCCACAGAGAGAGAGAACGAGACCTGTACCAAAAAGTTGAGAAAATTATGAAAAGTTCAGACTTTTATCTACAGGGTCCAAGGTCAAAGAAGTGCTGTATACTATAGTCAGAGAACAATTCCATCTAGCGGGGTGGAAAAGAAAGCCCAGAGCAAGCAAAGCGTAACTGCCTATAGGATCCCCCTTAAGCTCTAGATTTACACTGTAGACCATGAACAATTTGTTACACGCATCCACCAGACACTTTGAAAATCAAAATTTTGATCCCCAACACAACCCAGCATTACCAGAACAATTCAGTGTCTCCCAATCCAATCACTAGATGTGAATCCTAATCAATGGACTGCTCACATTCAACTTCTGTCAGCTCTACTTCTATCCTCTGAAATGTGTGAATCCAATGTAGACAGGATCTGGGGCATTGACATCCCCCCAGACACGACAATTTCTGCAAATCAAGAACACAATTATATTTGTGGTCATTTTGATACATATAAGCTGCATTATGAGGGTTAATTAAGAGATAATTCTGCTTAAAAGATGATTAAAAAAATTACCCTTTGTTAAGAGGAGCCTTACGAGAGATTCATAAACTGATAATAAAGAAAACGCTACAGAATTGAATAAATGCCAAACAGTATATCTTCTATGGTTAAGCAAAAGACTTTTTTTTAAATGGAAAAGAGAGGACACTTGGAGCTCACCAATTCCTTCCCTGACAGAAAGATTCGGTCTGATGACATCCTTAGCATTCACCAGGAATATGTCACCGATGTACAAATGATTTGTTGGAACATAGACACAACAGAGCTCCTCATCTCCAGAATAGTTCTGTATGCAAAAATTTGGAAACATTGGTCCACATTATGAAAACAATATGCATGAATCACTGAAGCAAAATAATATATCCATATTCTAAACGAAGACCAATGATGAACAGACACATAACCTTATGAAAACCATATGTATGAATCTTTATGGCCTTAACAACTGTCACAATTCTAAGCCAGTGGCAAATACCAATTATCAACATGGTAACTGATCATCAGTAACATGTTTACTATTTAACAGAACAAATTGGATAAATAAAACAAGGATAGGGGATTACTAAACTCCACAAACCCCAAAGTCTGCCAATAGGAGTCCAAAAAGTAAGGTTTATGCCACTGGACAATGTCAAAATCAATAATAAACTTTTCTAACTATCTCTGTCGTACTGTCTGTAACTATCTCTGTCGTACTGTCTGCTCCTTGTTAACCACAAGATGCATGACATTAACAATCAAAGAATATTGAATGACATTGGACGTAAACAGAAAGCATTCAAAGGTCTAAAGCATATTTACTTTTACATCATTTTTGGGCCTTGCAAATGAAGATGAGCAGAAATTTATATGCATATATGTTGTAAATTACACTTTATCTGCACTTTCATGAAGAAGTGTATCACCATCTTCTAGCAATTATATTATTGGATTACTTATCCTCCATTTACTGACTTCCGAACCACAGAGCAGATGAAAGATGTAGTTTACTTATCCTCCATTTACTGACTTCCGAACCACAGAGCAGATGAAAGATGTAGTTAACAGACAGAATTTGCAATCATTTTTAGACAACAGAAAATCTATACACCTGGAGGATGACAGAGGATGTAATGAACCCAAATGCGTATTCACCGATACGTGGATGCCTTATGATAGCCACTTCCTTAAATGCTTGGGTATTTTGATCTGAAACAACACAGAGATCCAAGAAATGAACAGACAAGCAGATCTATGTTCATTGAGAGCCTAAGGGTCAACACACAAACATACCTGGGGATATAGCAGCACTAATTTGCTTGGAAGCATTATAAATATGACGAATAAATGGCATCCGCTTAATAAACCACTCTCCTAGGCCAAGAACAGAAGCTCCCAGCCAAGATGACATGAAGACCCCAACCAGGAAAATGAATGTCATGGAAGTTGCAAATCCAAGACCTAATCAAGGTGAAAAAGCAGGAAACAATCAAGAAGACATGAGCATCCTAGGGAAGAACTCATAAATAGTAGATTAATAAGGTCGGTCAATAAAAGTTAGCATGTTCAATAACCAATTTTTTTCAGAAGGAATTGGCAAAATTTTATAGTTTACGGAAAAAAAAAAAAAAGCTAAGTTCCTGAATGAGTTTCTTTAGCTTTGACCTGTATAACATATTCAGAAGGTATTTCAATAGACCCCATGGAAATCATCAACCTAACTCCTAAGAAGAGTGCACCCAATAATCTTCAATGCAGAAAAGGGATTTTTGTTTTTTTGTAATACATGTGAAATTATTCTGATCCTAGAAAGAGATACTGCTCCTAGACATGATTGATGGGAGAAGGAAGATTCAACAGAACTGACACTAACAACCATTTCCTGAAGTAAATGAATCAAGTCAGGGAAGATAAGTTGGAACAATCCGATATAAAGGCCTCTAAGGAGATCTAATGAAGGCAGTAGCAGTACAAGATATCAAAATATAGAAAACCAGGACACCGGGGCTTCAACCTACATTTCATATACCAACATCCAGAAATATAAACAGAGGCAAGACCACTTAATATTGAATCTGACTCAATAAGCTATATCAGGATTTTTCAACATCTATTGATGCATTGCCATGAAGGTTCCTTCACAAATCTCAACTGCCTTCTAGAAGGAAATAGAAAACCAAACATCCTCAAGTTGTTGGCACAACCAGAAAAATGCCACAAAGGCTAACAAGCCAAAGTAAGTATTGTTAATATTGAGTTCTACATATATATAATTAAAATGGAAGCTAGTTAAGGAAAGATTATATTAGGTGCCTCCCATTTTTGCACTACATAACATGAATCAAATAAAATTTTCCAACTGAGTAATGCTGAATAATATACCCTATACTTTGGAGCCAGATATCAAAACCAATAAATGCAAGGTTAGATAAAGGGACAAAGGAATCAAACTCGAGAATCAGGCATTGCCAGCAAACAATCTATACACAGAACACATATGCCATACAATGCCAACATTATCATCTAATCACCATCTTTGTACTTTTCCAGCAATTGAGGAAAAAAATGAAAAGAAAAGTCACATTTTAAACATCATCTTTGTTTCCAGCTTAATCTTTTATAGATTTCAATTCCAACATGGAAAAGAAGAGTGATTTTTCAGATGCAATCTTTACTCTCTACAAGACAAACATTTCTTAATTCTACACCAACATTTTTAATTCACCAATGATGTGACTGATCAACATCTATCTGTTAACAGGGACAAAAGGACATGTTTGGTAATTAAAGGCACACTTACCAAAGAAATCAATTCCAAGTTGAGTATATATTGGAGAAAAAAATCCATCCACAAAGTGAATAAACCACCATGTTATATAGAAAGTGACAGCAATTGGAAACAGGATGACACTGCAAAACAACCAAGTGTGAGTTACATCTGCAGCATGATACAACACTATCTATTGTAGATACCATTATTCAACCAGTGTGTTATGTCCAAAAACAATTCTGAAGTCATCATCTTATTTTCCAAAACTAGAGATTCTAGGTTCATGCAGTAAATCTGCAACACCATTGTATCTATCCTTGAATAAGACAGATTGATACCCCACACAATTAAAAAAGGAACTCAATTTCCGAGCAATCAAGGAGTAGAAACAATAACAGAATGGAAATCTCCTTCAACTTTGGTAGAATTATATATCATCCATCCCTGAGTCCCATCAACTCAAGTTTCTTTGTGTGACCATGAGTTCAAATTTGGTTTTGATGCATTCATAATCTATTGTGTTTATCCACACTTTTTGTGAATGCGCGTGTTCTACAATATATGATCCATCCTGGGCCTGATTCGTCAGCTTAAACTTTTGGATTGAATCGTTTCTAGACAAACATAAAAGGCGCATTTCTAGCACTTCCAATAAAAGAAACTAGAACTACTTTGATTACAAATTTCCTATTCCTGTACCAAGCCCTCAAAATCCTTTGTGACATCCAAATCTTAAAACAGCTGTAAAACTTGCTGATATCAAAAAAGATAACTGGAGCTATTAACAAAATGAAACTCAAAGTGCAAAATAAATCAACTATAACAATTCGACAACAAATAGCAAGATTGAAATGACCCTAAGAAAAGGCTAGAGCATAAACAATTCATTCCTGCAAGATAAAGAAAACATGAGAGACTAGCCATTAAGAAGATATCCTCCTTAGTGAAACTTGTGAGAGTTAAAGAAATGTCTTTATAACATAGAATATATCCACAATTTCAAAGGATTCAAGAGGACCAGATTTTTGATGAATAAAGAAACAAACTGGCCTTGAAATCAAATAGACACTATGAACCATAAGGGCTTTTAATGATGTAAAGAGTTCCAAAAATTGTAATATTGTGTACAAAAAGACACTGTGGCTGCATTATCTGGAAAGATCAGAGTAAACAAACATATCAAATTAATAGCACTAGACTTGATCAATAGTAACATATTACTAAGGCCCAAAATAAGCAGCAATTTTTGTATTAAAAACAGGAATTAATTAAAAGAGGCAACTATAAAATATAAACTGAGTACATAGAGAAGTGCTTTATTTAGAAGGAGACCATCACAACAAAAGCGAAATCATTGACCATACTGTTGGTAAATTGATATCTCAAGTACAAAGGGAGCATGAAAACATGAAAGATGTATCTTTAAAATTGAATGCAATAAGGGGATACAAGAAAGTTTTCCGCACCATCCAGTCATGAACTTTTTTGAGGCCCAGCTTCTAAGGACTTTGTAAAATGTCTACATAAGAAAAAGAGGAAATGAGCAAATATTAGTTGACAAAAATCAAACAAGAATTAAAAACACACAAACCTAAGAACTACTATTAAAAGTACTTCATGCAATAACTTTGACAAGAAATAAGTCATTGGACTTAGTGGAATCTGAACTAAAACTTAGTGGAATCTGAACTAAGTACAACATCATTGCTTGAGATTAATGGAAACATTAGAAAAGAATCAAATATCATTTTTTGTTGAAGAATATCTAAACATAACAATGTGGAGAATCAAGTGGACCAGATTTTACAAAAATACTAACACAAGGAAAAAGACATTACACCTGTGTGTGTGTGCGCACCAGATCAATTAAAATTTATCAACGTTACATCATATGTTCAGCGAATGAATGGCTCGTTATTAAAACCATATACCAGAGAACCATTTAGCTTATCAAAGAATATCAGTGATTGAATCTGATCCATCCATGACTTCTTCTCATGCTGTTCATCCAACTTGTTTATTTTATTCTTTGTTGAAGTGGAACCAGAATTCCACGAACAACAGTTTACCAAACGCTGAAAATCAATCACTCAATCAATTTGCCCAGACAAACACTTCTATCAAGTCAATTCTCATAAATGAAACAAAAAGAAAAGGCATATAAAGGTCCATTATATAAGACCTTCATGGAAGCTATCAAGAAAAATGAAAGAAAATGATTAAAAAAATTGAAAACCTAGTGAAGTCCAGTCTAATGAAATTGCACCAAATTCAATGAAATCTGAAACTTAACCACCACATAACAAGCTTGAAAACAATATCAGAATTCCAAAATTCAACAAGAAACTATCCCCTCCATAAACAGTAAACAAAGAGGACAAAAATTATATGAAAAAAAACCTCTCGGCCAGAGTGATGGGAGGATGCGGAAGAGGAGGAAGGTTTAGAAGAGGCGTCATCGGCGGCGGAATCGGCGACAGGGATGAGAAGTTCTCGATCTCGGTCGCGGTCCCTACTAGTCCCTATCCCAATCGTGGATTTCTCGTCGCCCATCACTTGACCAAAATTGGAATTTTTAATTAATCAACTGAAACAAACCAAACAACACTGTTTAAGCCTCTCCCTCCCCTCTTTCTTTTTTTTTTTTTTCCCTTTGAGATGAGAAGAGAAAAGAAAAGAGAAGACGGACAAGACAAAGGCTTGGGAGTTTAGGTCTCCGCTCACTGTACGAAAAATCACAAACAGCCGCTGTCTGTGCAGCTGGAAAGCAAATTATCTAATAACTATACTCTGAATTCGACTAAAGAGAGTTGTGAAAAATGACAACTATATTATTATATTTAAGTACAGCTTGACGGGGGAGGTGAGCGGCCATGTGAATTGTGAAAATGGGTTTGGTTCGGTTCGGTTTGGTTTGGTTTTTTTATTAATAATATTTGGTTTTAATTATTAATTATTTAAATCATAAGAGGGAGAGGGATATTTTTTTAATGGTATTATAATTTACCTATATCACCGAATTTGATACAATGATAAGAGATCAGTTGCAATGTAAAATAAGCATGTACTTTCCCTTGCAGAAATGGGAATCAAAGTTAATCGAATGAAGTAATGGGCGGGCTATCCCATGATTCGTTAGTTGACTCTTTACAGAAGGGTCTTAATCCTGATATGACATCATCAAAACAGGAACTGCTTCCATTCGTCGATCTTCAAAGACCAAAATGTTGAACGAGACTAAAGCTGTCTTTGTTCTATTGCAACTTTTGTTGAACCGCTCTTACAATCATGGAATCCAAACACACAAAATAACTTGAGAACATAAGTAATACAAGCATCGCCACTGAAGACGCAGGTCATACTGCCAAAAAGGAGTCCGGATCGTTTGTCTAAGACAACTCTGTCTTATTCTGTCCAAGACCCAAATGACGCTGTTTTTGGTTTAAAATTTTAAACCACGCCTTCCTCTACACGCCTTCCTCTATGCTAACTGCTGAGTGCTACTCCTCCAAGCCGCTTACGGCTTTGATAATGGCTTTGACAAAGAAACATGTTATCAAAGCCATGTTTAAATGTTTATTATTTTTGTACTTTTTGG
>JANVCQ010000008.1:36361086-36372012 GCA_025531925.1 Erythroxylum plowmanianum
TTAAAATTGTTTTTAATCAAGGAATACATAAATAAATAAAAGTAATCAAATACCAAATTAACTTTCATCCAATATACAAAAGAGCACATGAAAATGGCTGCAAAAATTCCTCCACTGAAGGACACAATGATAGTGGCCGAAGAAGACAAACATCGACGAGCAGAAGAGGAATCTATGACAAAGAAACCGGAGAGAAGAAAATCGTACAAGAGGAGAGACGAAGCAAACGAAGAAGAAGACGTACGTGGGGGGTAGAGGAGGACCTTTTAGGTGAGTTTAATGTAAAAGATACTTTAAAACGTGAAAGTCAAAGTAGAAGACGATGTTTACTTTGAAAATTTACTGACAAAATTTGCCGACGAAAATAAACTCAAAACTTTTTTATTCCGCCAACAATTCCCTCCTTTTTTACTGACATGCATTTTATACCGTCGTTAAAGTTTTTCGCAAATTTTACTGGAAGGTTTCCCTCCATATTTACCGACAGATATTACTACTATCACTAAGCAAAAATTTTACTATCAATGTTACCGGTAAAAATTGATTTTTTGTTGATAATTTGCAACAGTTTTATTTTCGACGGTAATTTTCTATCGCTAATTCCTACTTTTCTTGTAGTGTTTAACACAAGAATCTGCCATACTACTAAGAGTAAGATTAAGATTATGACAAGCACATGATATATATAATGTTCTCGGATTTATTTCAAGTAATCGCTTTTGAACCTTTTGGTGTTTTCCCTTCATATTAGAACCATTGTTATAACCTTGACCCCCTTACATTATAAACATTAAGATCAAGAGAATTAAATGTATTCAATAATTCATTGAAAAGTGCCAATTTAGATGTGTCATCTACCTTCAAGAACTCTAAAAAATACTCCTCTATTTTTATTTTTTTTATTTGACACATTCACACATCGTACTAACAAACTCATTTGTTCTTGATGACTCAAATCTAGGGTACAATCAAGAATAATAGAAAAGTATTTCGCCTCTTTAATGATCCCTATGATAAAACTTCTAACACTATGGGCCAACAGAGAAATCAAATCATTTTAAATTTTGTGACCAAGATGATGATGATGAATTTCATGATTTTGAAAACGTCTAACATGATCTTGCATTATTACATGAAATCTAGCAATCATTTCAATCATTCCTAAAAAATTACCGTTACCATCTTGGTAAAGTTTCTCATTGGATCTTCGAAAACCTAAATTATATTTAGCAAGATATTTCACAACAAAAATTATTCTTATCAAAACTTGTGTCCCACGTTCTTTCTCCTTTACAATTTCTTGCTGCAAATCTTTATCAACTGTTTGATTTTTTCTCAATCTTACTCTTAATTCATTCCAAGTTCTCATATTGTTCTTTGATTCTTTCATTAAAATGTTTCCAATCTCTAAATCTATCATTTACTAATGCACTTTGTTTGTTATTATATTTGAACAACCTATAACAAAAAAAATATACTTTATCTATATGTTTAAAATAAACCAACCATTTTCTATTGCTAATCTCTCTATCACTCAAATTTCTATAATAATAAGAACATGAAAAATGACGAGAGGTATTATCTAAAGGAAACACAATATTCAATTCTCTTACAAGCCCTTTTTCAACTAAAATATCCATTGCTTTATTATCAAGATTATCCCAATTTCTAGGACCATAAATATCTAATATAGGGCTTACTTGCTCTTCTACCTTTAAATTGTCTAAAGTGGATGCATTTGATACATAATCATGCTCACTCAAATTTCTAATATCCTTATGAATATGAATCTCATTACTTAAGTTTTCTTTATGTTGTTCAAAATTATCTGCACTTAATTCTTCGAGACTCTCATTAGATGAGCCTACTCTTTTAATAAATTTATTAATTACTTCTTTTTGGGATTCTAACAACTATTTTACTTGCTTTCTTTTTTTCTTCACTTCCAAACAAATGCTTTTTTTAGGCAACGTAATATAAACCAATTATTATAACACAGTTGGATAAGAAAAAGAATAAAAGCACCTGGTACAACCAAACATTAATAACTTCACAATATATCACTAAGATATATCAATGATATTATATCAGTGGTAGAGGAAAAAAAATAGCAAATTTTAATATCTAATATTAAAAATGAAAAAACAAAGAGCAAATTTTAATGATAGAGAAATACTAATTCCTAAAAATACAAGAAGTTAACATACTTAGGAAAAAAATATAGTAAATTATATTCTAAGTTACTAAATATTCTAAGTTGCCCAAGTCAAATATTATCATATTCTATAAGTTGTGGAAATGATTGAATATTATTTTTATTATTACGACATGCTTAATAGAATCATACTTATTTTTATAATCAAGAAAACCATTTATATAGTCTTTGAATTAAGTAACTTAAATTATTTAATTTAGTCATATTATCACTAAACTTATGAGAACTCTACAAGAACACAAATCCAACAATTATTACATTACTTGTGTCAAAGTATAACGAAAATTTAGAAGAATTTGATTTAATCCAATTGTGAATGTATTAATTTTTTGGATTTCATAATAAACTTTAAGTTCAAAAATTCTAATTCAAATCCATCTAAATTTATCTTATTTTTAATTATAAATTTTAGTTAAAAAAATCTAAACTCAATAAGATCAACCTCGGACTTATCAAATAATTCGAGCCCCAAAGCTCATTCCAATTCATTAACAGGCTCCGGATCATCAAACTTCATCTGTAATTCCTCTCCGTCAATCTGCTTCCCACAACAATCAGAGAGTTCCTTTTCTTTTGAAAAATCGATCTCATCGATCCACAGGCGCAAACCCACCTCTCTATAAAGACTTCTTATGAAATTTTCGTTGGCATATCGATCTTGGGACATTTTGACGTTAAATGTTTTAGTGGTCGGTCGGTCGACTTAAAATCCCGCTCGAAGCAACATCATTGTGTAATATAATCTTATATTGAAGCTTCGGTCCGACTCAAATTCGAACCCAACAGCATCAATTAAATCAGATCCGTGTCTTGTTAATCGACTTCACCTTTACAGCAACTGACGTTGACTAATTAATGTTTTTATGATCAATTAAATTATGCCACATCCGTCTGTCACCACTCACTAAAGAAGTAACTAAATTAAACTTTTTTTTTTCACGAAGTGTTTTTAGAAGATCTCAATTATAGAAAAGTATCTTTAAGTCATCTATACTTTAACTAATTTTTACTTAAGCCGAGTAGATTCTTTAGGAAAGGCAAAGCTCTGATCTCAAATTTTAAACGGCTGTATATATGAAAGCGGTTCGAACTCGCGACCTTACTTAAATCGAAAGAATCCCTTATCAACTCACCTACGCTTTGTAATTTAAATTAAACATCTTAGACTTTGACCTTAAACAAAGCCACATTTAATTTGCATTTCGTTTTACTCCTACAACTCAGTAATATTTTGCAACTCAAAAACAAATTTGGGTCGGTGCATAGCAACTCGTTTCCTAGTTTATAAGAATACAGTTGGGACGCTGTAAAAAGGCAATTATTCCATGTTAAGTTGAAAGCAAAGAGCAAATTCTTACGTTCAGAATACAATGCAATTAACAATTCAGTTAACTGCAACAACACATGTTATACTATGGGATAGATGCCCCAACACTTATTGGAAGTACATACTATGCGACTCCGAAGGAATGGGTTTATCACTTATCAGCTTCATTTGGGTGGAGGGAAGAAAATTTCTTCATTCAATCTCTTGGAGCGAAAAAGCTTCTCCACGTCAGAAGGCACTTTGAAAGATGCCTGAATCACCTCTGGGGATAAAGCCTTCCATACAGAAGTTCTTCCAGCCAAATGAGTGAATATGGGGCTGCATTAACAACCACAGGTATGTTAGAATATGAATCAAGTCAGGCCCATTTAATGTGAAAATCATTCTTAAGTTTGATCAATACCATTCATCCATTGCAAGACAATCATGATCATGTGGTAGAAAAACTTACTTCGGAGTAGTGACGATAGAGAACCACGACATCCCATCTGGGTCACCGATCTTTGAAACCACAAAGAACCTTGGAACAATAAACAGGTGACCCGCCTTGACAGTAGTTTCCAAGACCCGACGACCATCAAAGCCAACAACTTGGACACGACCACCACCACTAACAATGTAAGTAACTTGTAGTGCCGAGTCACAGGAAAAACCAGGAGAACACATGGCACTTCCATCTAGTCTTACAAGATCCGCACCAAAACCAAGTTCAGCAACCAAAGGAAGGTTCTTGGTATTCAAGACCACAACCTTTCCACCGCCCTTGATATCAACATCCAGTGGCGCTTCTTCACAGTTATATACCATTCCTTCACGATGCTCCCTTTTAGGTTCAGGCATCTTTAAGGATGCATCAAGTTTGACAACGAGTTGAGCAGATTGGCTCCCCACAAGGGTCTTTGCAGTGTTCTCATCCACATCCCATGCCCTGCACACAAACTCGGTCGAGAAACCAGTGAAAATGCCCTTTGAGCCAGCCAAAAACATATAACTAAATTCACCAGCCTCGTGACCCTTTGATGTATCGCCCAGGAAGAGAACAACCAACTCAGTGTCCTCTTTGTTGTACCACCAATTCACAGCACCAAACGGAAGAGCAATGGCATCACCCTTCCTAAGTGCAACCACCTTTTCCTCTTTCTCAGGAAGGACAATTCCAGCTACACCATTCCCTATACAAGTGTAAAACATAAGGATAATTAGGCTTGATCCGAAAATTTTATCTAAAAAAAATTATTTAAGAAGCTTTTTTTTTAAATTCCAAAGTTGAATACATCTGTATTTTAGCTGTTAAAAAAATCATTTCTAACAGTCAAACACTTATTTATATTTAAAAAGACTGTTATGGTAGAAAAATTACTTATTGGCCTCCAAAACTCATCCAAACAGCTACTTAGTGATACTAAAATCTTCAGGATGCAGGAACTTAGTGATCTATTCTCCCTCTATCCAGAAAGAGCATCTCAATTCACGCCGGGATTGCGTACCAAATTAACATGCATAACGCAGATTTATGTATTTTATATATACCTTGAAGAACATAAGCAACCTTGGAGGAATCGGCGTAGTGAGGAATAACGAATCCATTCTTCTCCAGAGCGAGCTTCGCTGCTCCTATGTTCCCTTGTCGAAGCATCGGCAACTCATCAGGAGACCACGTGTAGTAGGATCCACCATCCCCACCGATCACCTTCTTGGGCAACTTTGGTGTGAGATCAAGCTCCATTTGTTTCTCCTTAGCTTTCTTGTGTCAACAAAACACAAAGAGTAATCAAAAGAAAAGACGGTTACGCAATACAGAGAGCGTTGTTGCTATCTGAGTGGGCATGGGATGGGTAGAATATAAAGAGATGAGATCGTGCTGGCGAGGCTTTCTAGTAAAAACAATATCATAAGATTTTGCAATAATGGCAATTCATTTCAACGTGACTCAGATTCGGATTTGCGTGGGACATACTTAACTAATTATACCATAATAAATGTAGAAGTTGTTGTGGTCAAATGGAATTGCTAAAGCGGGTGGACACTCACACATACAGACAGATACAGCCACAGATACGTACATGTGGTGTCTACGTTCTCTGAAACTTGTGGATAATTGAAACAAAGCCGGTGAACTAGAGGCTGGGTTTTTGCCTCCAAACTGAACTCGAAATCTTGATTTTTCTTCAGCTGTTTGCTCTCAATTATGGATTCCATCTTATTCCATTCATTGTCCTTTTCTAACATCTTCACCAACTCATTAGCATACAGATGCTTCACAGACAACATTCAACTTCGCACACATCCTCCTCCTGTTCAATTCTGCAGGCATGGATTCATATGTCCAACTTCTTGGGCTATTGGAGTCACTAGACCTAGAACTGGACCTGGAAACCTTTCTGATGACGCGTCTCTTGAAGATAACATGTTTTCGGATCACCCTGTTTCATTACCATTTGGAACACTTGATGCTGAAATTACTTCCGAAACCATTGATTTCTTCGTTAGCGATGCCGAGGGAGATCCTGATTGCCCAACTAAAGGCTATTCTTCCATTGAACAGGCACTCAGTATATTACGCCAGGGGAAGGTCACTCTCTTCTCTTCTATTTATTTTAGCGGTTGGGTTGTGTTCATAAGTTTATCAACTAAAACTCGTCTTTCTTCTTTTAAGTTTGGAGGATCGTACTCAACTTTCGTCCGAGCATGATGAGCTAATTTTACGAATAATAACACCAATATGTTTCAGTTTGTGATTGTTGTAGACGATGAAAACGGGGATGTTGAAGGGAACTTGATCATGGCAGCTTCTCTTACAAGTCCCAAGCACGTGGCGTTTATGGTTAAACATGGGTCAGGGATTGTGTCGGTGGGCATGAAAGAGGACGACCTTCAAAGACTGAAGCTTCCTCTGATGTCACCAGAGACCGAAGAAGATGATTCTTCTGCACCAACATTTACAGTCACTGTGGTACGTTTGAAGTTCTGGTGTAAACATTCCTGCTCAGTTTTGGAATTCTACATCCTTATCCATTTTCTTTCAGGATGCAAAAATTGGGACATCTACTGGGGTATCAGCATCAGACAGGGCACAGACTGTTCTCGCTCTTTCAGCCCCTGACTCCAAGCCAGAAGATTTTAGAAGGCCAGGCCATGTTTTCCCACTCAAGTATAGGAATGGTGGGGTTTTGAGGAGAGCTGGTCATACTGAGGCTTCGTTAGATTTGGTAATGCTGGCTGGTTTGAGGCCAGTTTCTGTTCTTTCTGCAATCGTCGATCCTGAAGATGGCTCCATGGCATCTTTGATCACTTCAAGAAAATTGGCGTTGGAGTACAGCATACCAGTTGTCTCAATAACTGATTTAATCAGGTTGAACATGTAATAGCGACTGACAATTCAGGAAACTCCTCATTAATGATTTATCCTTTGATGATTCTGTGTATATCACTCCACAGATACCGGAGAAAGAGGGAGAATTTGGTGGAAAGAACAAGCATTTCTCGACTGCCTACTAAATGGGGTCTGTTCCAAGCCTACTGTTATAAGTCCAAGCTAGATGGTACAGAACACATAGCTGTTGTGAAGGTGAAGTATTAGATCTTTGGCCTTTTCTTTCTAACTAAGGCTCACTTCTGAAAACAATTTTATGCAGGGAAATATTGGACATGGACAAGATGTATTAGTTAGAGTTCACTCAGAGTGCTTAACTGGAGATATATTTGGATCAGCCAGGTGTGACTGCGGAAACCAATTGGATTTGGCAATGCAGTTAATTGAAAATGCAGGTAGAGGCGTAGTTGTTTATCTTCGAGGTCATGAAGGAAGAGGGATTGGCCTCGGTCACAAACTTCGAGCCTACAATTTGCAGGATCAAGGTCACGACACTGTCCAGGCTAATATTGAACTTGGTTTAGCTGTTGATGCTCGTGAATATGGCATTGGCGCTCAGGTCCGTTTGCAATTTCCTCCTTATTGTTCATGGTTAACGTGAGCTTAATGCTGCTTATTTTCTGGTAACTTTGATGCAAACAGATGCTGAGAGACATAGGGGTGCGAACCATGCGATTAATGACTAACAATCCTGCCAAGTTCACAGGGCTGAAGGGATACGGATTGGCTGTGATTGGAAGGGTTCCGGTCTTGACACCAATTACAGAGGAAAACAAGAGATACTTGGAAACAAAACGTACCAAAATGGGTCATATTTATGGTTCTGATATACAAAGACCATCATCCAATAACACAGATTTATCAGATACTGAGTGAGAAATCAACTTGTACATTCAAAAGATAGCAGCAGCAGCAGCACACCCTGTATTGATTCTTCAGACGTAAACCACAAAAAGTTGGTATAATTACAGAGAATTTCCAACATAGCTCTAGTGTTTGTGCTAACATTTATAAACCTTGTTCTGTGTGCTTTTAACGTGATTACTTTTTGTTCTTAACATTCAAGGATGGGTGTGTTACTGAAAAATAGAAATATCAATGGATCGGTTACACTTAAACATGTTCAGCTTCTTTATTAATGAATTAGTCAATTTATCAGTATGCTTGACTTGATTATTAGGCGTTATTAATGGGAATATGGAATACTAATTATTAAGAACTATCTTTTATAATGGTGTGACTTTTCTTAGTAAAATATAGAAGAAGATAATTGTTTAGGAGCTTGTTTCACAATGACTTACAATTGGATTCTTCAAGGATCATTCCACGTTATGATGTTTAGCATATGTACTTTTCATATTCAATACATTTCTTTTAATGGTGGGGTATAAGCATAAGTTTTTTTTAATCATAATTATTACTTTGCTAGTATCATTATCAAAATTTTGGAAGGTATTTGCTCAATTCAATGCAATTGTAATTCTTAAGTATTTCATATATGAGTTGTATATTATGTTTGGGATATTGTGAATAAATAGGTCTAAATAAGATAGGTAATTGTTGATAGTTCTAATATGGATGATGATTAAAAACTTAATGAACTTTCTATTTCATAGATAATTAAGAAAATAACTAAAAATTTTGTTGTAAAAGTTACTTCAATTTAATTATATATGAGAATAATCTAATTAATAAATGTATCATTGTAGAAACTACATATTTAGTAAAATGGCTACTACTAGGAATATTGTTACAAAACTCAATAAACGTGAAAACTGAATAACTATAATTATGTGATTTAAATATGAAAATACAATGTGTATTAGAAGATTAAGATGCTCTTAAACCACTTAATAAAATCGTGGTAGTTCCTAAGGAAGCCACTATAACTAAACATAAGAAAATCATGAGACATATGAATTGTAGAAAAAGAAGAACTTTGTAGCTTGACTTGCATTATTGAATAGTATAGATGATGACCTCATGTGAGAGTTCAGAAGGTTTAAAAAAAAGTCATATTCTTTGACAACATGCTTTAGTAGCAATTGCATGACAAAACTGAGGTCGATTACTATTAAGTTTGATGACAAAAAGAAAATATATATCATTCAATGTAGAGGCATTTAATTAAGCAATGTTGGTTGTATCATATCAAATGAACAATAAGCATAAGATGCTATATGATCTTAATCTCATAGATGGAAGCATATGTAGATGCATCTTACCTATAATTATAATTTTAAGATGACGAAGAATGTCATGAGGTACATATTACTAGAAAAAAATATCTTGAAACTTTCAAACCATAGAATAAGTTGCATAGGCCTAAGTTTGGCTCACAAGAAGTTAAAAATAAGAAAAGGAAGCATTATAGTGGTTCTTAATGGAAAGGAGGCAACAAAGGTTACCATAACTCTCAGGATTTCAGTAAAGTTAAGACTGACCAATATGGAAAAGAAAAAAGTCCTTCCAAAAAGAAAAAATGAAATTATTTATATTACAATTTTGGCATGAAAGTTCATTTTGCTCATGATTATTGTTAGTCAATATAAACATAAGATACATATGAGTATATTGTATGTTCTCTATTTTTTTCAACTAAATTACATCTTTCGTAGATTGTAGGCTTAAGATAAAGAAACCATATATTAAAGGAAAGAGACGCCTTTGTAGAATTTCAACGATTTTCATATGGACTAGGTAGATATATATAAAATACAACTACAAGATTAAAGTCCAAGGCATAAGCACCCCAAGTTAGTCATATACAGCGGTCGAATCTTTATCCTAAATTATGTACTTTTTGCTTCCAAAACTAGGCGAAATATTATGCCATTTATGATTTTAGTTAGCCTTGGATCATATATTAAAATTCATAACAGTAAATTGAATATTTTTTTGGAATTATGATATAATGGTTTTATGTTAGGTGATTTTTATGGTATTAGATGTTCTTTATAAGACAAGTAAAATTAGCTTTCCTTTATTTACATCATCTATTCCTTGTAATATTGATGCTAATTTGTTACATGCTAGACTTGGTCACATTAGATAAGATTAAATAAATCTATTAATCAAGGAAGGTCTTTAGCAAACCTAAATAGCTTATAATTCTCTACTTATGAATGTTGTTTATCAAAATGGCATGAAAACCATGTAATAAAGAAAACAACTATTAAATCATGGAAATTAATTCATATAGGCATTTCTACCCCAATGAATATGAAGGTAACGAATAAGGGTGCTTATGTCATCATCTTTATTGATGATTATAATCGGTATGGCAATATTAATTTCATTTCACATTAATTTGAAGCATTATATTGTTTCATAAATTATACGACTTTATTTGAGAATCAATTAAATAAGAAGCAAAATGAATTTAAGAACTGATTGTGAACAATAGTACTTTTTTGTTATAACTAACTTTACTTTGTTTTGTTTGTTAGGATTAATCAATACAAGACTCGAAAGTAAAAGCTTAACAATTTTTACATGGGGGTAAAAACTACAAGCCTTAGGAGAAGCCAAAATTGCTGAACAAAGAAATATTACAAGTTTTTATATATGATACAAAGAGGAGCGACATAACCGCTTTGCACGCAGACCTAGTAAACATTTTATTCTATAGTTGTTAAACCTTTAAGTACCAGATATAGGTGAATACATCATCAATCCATTAAATAATCACCAAAAGCTGAAGTCAAATGTATGTCATAAGTTAACAAATCTCCATCTTGATAAACATTTGACTCAAATGCAACAATAGTTTTTTTTTTTGAAAATTTAAAGAAATTATATTACCCAGAAAACAAACAACTAAACTGTACAAGCCTAAACAGAACAAGAGACGAGATACAATCACACAAGAGAGGCTTAGTCAAAAGACCTCTGCAAATATCACCCAAAACAGCCCCCTACCTACATGTGCCATCGCCTACGCATAGACACACTCAAATAATTCTGATTTCCAGAAGCAATTAAAACTTCACGAATCACATTAACTAGAAA
>JANVCQ010000008.1:36389990-36402113 GCA_025531925.1 Erythroxylum plowmanianum
GTGATTAATTTCACCGACGGAAATCCGGTGTTTACCGACGGTAATGTCCGTCGGTAAAACACTTATTTCTTGTAGTGGTGCAAGTCATACGTTTTCCCTTTTGTTCTTATTGTCGAATAACAAAGTAATTTATTAATAAATCAATGAACCGCTGGGTACTATTTAATGCACATACTCTCACATTACGTTTACCTTTTTAGTTTATCCGCTCTCTCCACTCTCTTGCTCACGAAAGATTCTCCGACAGAGGTATATGATACTACCAACTAATTATCTATACATTGTTATATCCTTTTAAGTCCTTTTCTCAGATAAGCATTACTTAGTATTTGCATTAATAGTTTGCATTTTGGATTACAACTAAGCATAACTTCTTATCTATCGTTTGATGATAATAAATCATAGATGCTTTTTGATGTTTAAAAGAAAGTAATATGAAATTACTAGTGTTCCATTGCTTTCAAGTAGAGTCGCTTAGTGCATACGATGTTTAATTTCCAGGAGGAAATGGAAAAAGCAAGAAGTCACGAAGCTCGCGAGTCGTGAGGAAAGCTTGTTTATATAAAACAAAGTCTTAGTTGTGGACCTTTTTATGTTGGAATATAAACAGTGATAGTTTGTCTTATATTGGAAAAAGAGAAAAAAGAAGACTAGTATATAAATCTAGTGAACTACTCCACCTGTCATCAATTAATTTTAGAATAGAACTTCATTTAGACTTATATGTGGTCTAACTTTTTTTCTTGTGTGAGACCATAGGCCCATTGTAAATTCTAACATGGCATCAGAGCAGATTGCTCTTATGTTAGTCGTTAACACCTGGGAATGATAGATTATGTCACGTGTTAGACCCAAACGTCAGGGAGTGTGTTGAAATATAAAGAATGAGAGTTTGTCCTATATTGGAGAAAGAAAGGAAAGAAGATTAATATATAAGCCTAGTGGGCTACACCACCTATCATCAATTGGTTTTAAGATGAAACCTCACTTAAATTTGTATGTGGTTTAACTTTTCTTCTTGTATGGGCCCATATAGGCCTATTGTAAATTCTAACATTTTATTGTTTTTCCAAGCATCAGGTTGAAGATGCTGATAGTAATTGTTCACTGTCCTTCCTTGGATAATTTCATTCCATTGCGGGAAGCTCGCTGTAGAATACTAGCAAAGTACACCAAATACAATCAAAGATCACAATCCCCCATTAACTGAACTCGTAAAAGTAGGTTCCACATTGAAACGAGTGACATAAATGCAACATATTTTCGAGTCTCGCATTTTGGAGTTCATACATACTCCTTCTTATCTAAAATAAGTGTCGTTTTAGAGAGATGTACACTTATTAAGAAAGTTGGTGAAATATTTGATATACCCTTATTAATTGCCTGTTGAATTGTCTTGAAAATGTAATCTGTATAATTAAGATGTGAGAGAAATTAAAGGGTAATTTTGGAAATAAAATTATAAACATGCATGAAAAATCGTGAACGACACTTATTTTGAATAATTAAAATCCCTCTAAACCGATACTTATTTTGAATAGGAGAGAGTACAATAAATGTCTACCTGGATACAATTAAACGAGTTGTCCTAACAAACTCCCAATATTCCTCATTAACAGACTTACTGACAGTATAAGCACGTTAATGAAAGGAGACAATAACAAGTTTGATGAGTATGGAAAAATCTTCCCCATTCCAAGCGCAATAATTTCAGTAACTTACTATGATACACACATGGTTCGATGGGATGAGTTGGGATCATAGGATGCTTGGACATAAATAATTAAGCACATAAAAGGGCCAGGGGATGTTCCATTTCTCAACAACCATTGACTAATCATTCTTATGGTACTTTATGTTCTTGCCGTCATGCACCTACTTGCCCACCCAGCTCTCTTGTCTACAGAATTATGGCATTAATGTTAGATATAAAAGCCCCACGAGTAACCTCCCAAGGACAAGAATCTGGAAAATAGAAGGAAGAACACAGTAGTGTTCAAACTTTGAACGACTTTTGTTCCTATAAAAAGGTTGGGGCATAGCATAGGGTCCATTTATTGCTAGTCGCCAGTCAATGCAAGCATTAGAATGATGTAGTTGCTAATGTGGGCAACGAAGAATCTATATATCGTGATAACAGAGTAGGTTTCAATAAGGTGGGGCTTTCATTTGGAACATGGAAAAGTAGATCTTCAAGAATCGAAATGAGAAAAAAGGAAAATAAATGTTGTAGCTAGGTTGTCAATTTGTAACAGTAGTTCCAGTACAAGTTTGCTCTAAACATAATCATGGTCATACCATGCACAATGATGACCTAAGTGGAGATTGGAGAATGACTGCATTAGATATTTTGCTGTTTTTAGCCTTTTCTATGTTCTTGTAAACTCAAACCATATTGAGAAAGCGTCCAAAGACGAAACAGTAAAGTTGAAAAGATAAAAATAAGATCTTTCACTTTTTCTTTTGTTTGATCTCAATTCTATAATTAAAGGACATTTTGAATTATGTATAGTTTTTACCTCCTATTAATGAGAAGAAGATAAGAAATTTCTTGGATCATACATATTTTTACAATACAATAGTGTAATAGACAATGCAGTCAAGTACTTACTGACTCAAAGAGATGTCAAGCCAACGTTTGATTGTTGGGTAATGAGATTAGAGATATAACAAAATTAGAAAAGACACTTAAGTCAAGTACTGACTTAAGTGTCTATTAATAAGAAATTTTTAAATAAGTAGTTGTTAGCAATTGCCATACTTCTATTGTATTGAGTTTTTGTGAACTATTTGGTTAGAGGCATTATTTCACATAATTTAAGCTACCATTAGAGGAAGAAATATCTGTAGGATGTCAAACATTATTTGTTAGAAGAATCATTCTTGTTCAATCTTTATGCAAATGGAATGATTAGGAGATATATTCCACATAAAGAAATTAAGGACATCTTTGATCAGTGCCATTTAGGAGTGTGATGATCCATTTCGTATTTATAAGATAGTTACTGAGATATGTTAATATGATTGATTGATTTCTATTAGCCTCCTTTGTATCAAGATGCAAGTAATCATATGAGCAAGTGTGATACATGCTAAAGGATTAACAATATCTTTAGGAGGAATGAAATACCTTTGACTAATATTTTAAAAATTGAATTGTTTAAGGTTTGGGTATTAATTTTATGGGTTCATTTCTATCTTTCTTCAACAATCAATATATTCTAATTATTGTTGATTATGTATCTAAATAGGTTAATGCTATAATATCTCCAAATAATTACTCTAAGATAATGATGATACTTATAAAGAAAAACATCTTCTTTAGGTTTGCTTTTCCTATAACAATAACTAATGATGAGGGTTCTCATTTTTGTAACCATTATTTTGATGAATTATTAAAAAAAGTATGAAATTACTCATAAAATGGTAACTGCCTAGCATTCTTAGTCAAATGGTCAAGTAGAACTTGCAAATGGGGAAATGAAAGGGGTATTGGAAAAATATTATTGGTAGGTCAAGTAAGGATTGAGTTGATGCACTTTGGGCTTATAGTATAACTTTTAATGCACTATTAGATATGTCTCTTTATTGACTTGTACTTGGAAAGGCTTATCACTTACTAATTGAATTGGAGCATAAGGAATATTAGGCTATAATTGTATTGAATATGGATTTGAAACCTATTAGGCTTAAGAGATTGTTGCAATTGAGCGAACTAGAGGAAGTTAGACTAAATGCTTATGAGAATGTTATGATCTATAAGGAGAAAACCAAAAATTGGTATGATAAGCACATTCTAAAGATGGAATTTAAGATAGGTTAGCTTAAGTTATTTATAAGAAAACTCTGATCCAAGTAGTTTGGTCCTTTCGCTATGGTAAAAGTATACTCCCAGGAAGCTATGGAAGTGAATACTGAAGCAATTGAGATATTCAAGGTCAATGAGGAAAGGTTAAAAACTTTATATGACTGGTGAAATGGTACCTAAGGAGACTCATACTCCTTTAGTACCAACTTTTATGTTTGATATATACTTCTTAAGTTGTTTGTTTTATTTTATTTCTTATATCTTTTACATTTTCTTTTTTATTTGTTTTTTTGTATGAAATGCTCCAAATTTGAAGAATTGCATAGACTCAATTAATGCAACATCTAAATTGGCTCAAAAAGTTTTTATATCTTTATTTTCCCATTCATTTATTCATTTATCTATTTATTTCATTTACAATATACGCCCATTAAGATCAATTAATGAATTAAATATGAGGAGGGAATTATGATAATCCATGGTTAATTAGGAAGCACCATTTAAGTGAATCAATGCAATTACTTTTGACTTAGTAAATTATGAGTAAAGGAAAATGAATAATAAAAATTAAGGTAATTAAGTTGATTAATTAAATGTTTCTATCGCTCTATAACTTAACTACACTAGGTTCATTGATGTGGCCCCTAATGAGTAGTTTGTTTCAAACATAACGAAATAATCTTACGAATGATTGTTAAATTAAATGATATCACTTGTATATACTTAACATAACTTAAGTTTCAAATTTGGTTTAATGAGTAGCTTATTATTCAATGTTCATTGATAATTAATACCATAAAATAACTTTAGAGCTTCAAATGAATTCTATTTCGTTGATTTTGATCCAAGTTAATAAGTTAAGGTTATGACCAGTACTAGTAGCCATTTAAAACTATAACCTAATTGAGTAATCAGAGGTATTCACAACCAATTTTTTACCATCCTGTCATAAGGTTATGATGACATTTCAAATACACTCTCCATATAAAGTTCCAAAAATATTTTATGTTGGTTTGTTTTAATATAATATATTAATTATTTTTTGGTTTATACTTTTTACTTATATCATGTTGTTATATATATAAAATGTATAATTGTTTAACTTTACTTGAAATTTAAAATATTGTTAGCTTATGTTAGATTGAGGTTAAATTATAAGTTAGTGTAAATATATAGAATTCTAGGTAGTTGAATAATAGTACAAAAAAGCGAATAATGATCATTTTAGTTATTTTAATTAGATTATTAACTCTTACTAGAATTTAAAAGTCTATTATGTTAGTAACTCTTGTGCTTAATTTGATTAAAGAAAAGAAAAAAAATATAAGTTTGGGGGAATTCAATGTATATGCATCGTAGAAATGTTTTAGTTAGTTTTTCTATATTTGATACTGCATTGGTTTTCATTCAATGTTTTGGGTTATTTTGTGGATATGTTTATGTGAAGTGATTATGGCTAAGGATTAAAGAGTTGTGCATGTTAAATAAGGGGAAGAAACATCTTCAGATAAATGCAATTTTAAATACAAATTATTGCAACTTGTGTCCCTCTTTTCTTTCTTTTTTTAAAGATGAATAAATCTTATTAACTCAAGTTGAGCTTAACCAAAAATACATTGACAAGGAATACAAGTTTAGCATTTAAGTCATATAGACTTTACGTTGTACATATGTTCCAACCCACGTTACCAAAAGCTAGCACTAAACATTCCAGAGATTTTTCATTCTTTGGCTAATTATAGATTGAGCATCTTGACCTATTTTTATTTCTCTAATCTAGTTAATAATGGATTTCCCTAGAATATGAACTTCTTCCTCCACTCCTTTGTATAACCTATTGTTTCTTTCCCTCTTTAGATAGAAGAAGTTGAAGAATAGATCAAAAATAGCCCTATACATACCGGGTACTAGGTTATGTTCCCTTCAAGAATTATTACTACCTTATACATGAGCTGAGAAATCTTGTGCCATTTAGCTAGAAGTTATAATGTAGAACATGATCTTATAGTGCACAAATAAGATTTTAATTACTATGCAATATTTTGAAAGAACCAGTTTGTAGATGGATATATGCATTGATATTAAGAGTTGAATAAGGTGATATAAATAAACTTACATAATTCTTTTGGTATCTGGGTAAAACTTTATGAGATTTCACATGTAATAGGGCCATCTTGTATGTTCTAATTAGATAAAAAAATATTGGTTAATCAACATAGGAATATATGGCTATACACCAAATGTGTGCAATTTATTAGTTAGGAAATTTAAAAAGTCTTAGTTATAAAATCTCTAATATAATTGAGTTACGATAACAAGATCATGATAGGGAGAGTTCTTAATTAGATGTTTGATTATATCTTATTTCTTGTTTTTGGTTACTTGTTTTGTCTTGTTTCTAGTGGAATCTTAATCTACTTCAATTTACTTTTTTAGGAAATTAAAATAAATGTATTTCCAAAAGAATAAGGCTAGTCCTTAATTTGTTATATACAAGGCTAATGGTTAGGCTAACCAACCACAATTACAAAAGTCAGAGATGCATACAAAAAGTAACTTGTAACCACTAATGTTACTAGAAATAAGACTTAAATATATAGAAACAGTTTTAAACTCCTACATAAGAGGTTTTGCATCCGGTCCAGGTACTTCTTTTATCCATAAAACATGAATGGACTTGGATTCTATGTTGTACCTTCATTAAACGTATGAATTATAGAGATAAGAAGACTTTATTGTAGATTCCAAACTCTTCCAACAAAATCACTGATCTCTTTAAATGCACTATTTGATATTATTATCTCTTTAGTCTAATGTATGATTTTAGTAGCTAGATGCATTTGTATAGCTTCAAGATGTTATGAATTTTATTATTCCTCTCTATATATACCCTATAAATGCAACACGTAAACATTCGTAAGGTAAGTAGTGTTCAACTTCTACTTGTTGAGTCTATGCCTTTCCTATTGATGAGTTACTCGCCCAATTGATAATTAAAAGCCATTCATTTGCAAGACAAGTAGTGTTAAATTTCTTCAGGATTCTAGGCTAGAATAAATGTGAGGTTGTCTTTAGTCCTAATTAGCATAGAAAACACAGTTGATTTTGGGTCTCTCCTTACCTATCTTTTATTTATATTCTTAGCTTATCAAATAGAGGATAAGTATTTAAGGCTTTAAGCACAATAGTTTTAGTTTACATTAAATTAGACTATGCCACTTTGAGGTTGTGAGGTCTAAGGATTTCCAAAAATGATTAATTAGTGAAAACTAGCAATTTTTACAGTAAACAGATAGAGTAATTAGAGGTGATTAGGTTAGGATTGTAGCTTGGTAAGTTAGCTACTTCTAGAGCCATACATCTGGAGTTGCAAAACCAAGATGGTCCTTACAGCACCTCTGCCACTTTGGCATTATGGTGGATTCTCTTTCTTAAAGCATTAAGATCATTCCTCATGTAAAGAGGGATGATGTTACACTAATTACCAAACTAATACTAGGAATCTTGGCCATTCCCAATCTAGTTTTAAATATATAGAGATATGGTTCTTCTACTTCTCAACTTTTTAGTGAGGGGCCATAAATTTTCCTTATTTTCCTTTATATTGCAAAATTTGGTATTAGAAAAATAATACACATGCATCAACTTGGTCCATATAGCCTCTTTGTGTTTAAAAAATCTCTATATTCTTAGAGATGTTAATGGTTCTAGCCAGATTAGGCTTGTAATGTCAGGTCTAGGCTAGACTCGAGATCTGATTGGGTTTCAAACTGTCTGACTTGATTATTCATATTTTTAAAAAATCCAAAAATCCAAAACTATAGTCTAAGCTAGACTCGAGGCTCGATTATGTTTCAGACTATCTGTCTTGATTATTCATATTTTAAAAAAATCCAAAACTACATAGTTTTGGGTAAAACAATGTCATTTTATCGTCATCCACTAGCCGAGGCCCAGTCAACTCAGGTTAAACCCGGGCCCTATTGTCAACATTATATATTCTCTTGGCCATTAATATTTTCTTCATAGGTTCAAATGACATGAGATCCAACCCGGCCTCTTGCTTTGGCTTGCAAACCTCTAAACATTTAATCTTAGCTCTATAAGGCTTATAAATGTTATTGTCCAGATGTGTCTTTTGATTATCCTCTCCAATTCCTTAATTAATCTACCTGGAAGGATCAAGCACACTAATAGATTTTCAATTCATGAAGAATTTTTTAACTAGTTAAATTCTTCTTGCTAGAGATGGAAATTTATTTTTACAAGAAAATATCTTCTTCTTAAAAGATTCCAAAAAAATGGCTACAATATAAGTATTTTGGTTGTTTGAAGAAGATAGGCAACCTAAGATAAATGAAAGGAATTTTTTGAACTTGTAAACTATGAAATTGATGTAACATGCCAATATTGGTACCTCTACTGAGATAAACAATTTATTTTATCCAAGTTAGTCTTTGGACCAAACATACTAGAGCAACATTTTAAGGGCTCCATGATAGTCTTTAGGGAATTGGGATCTTCACTATAAAAAAAGAATAAATCAACCACAACAACAACATTAAAGAGCTTAAACTAGTGACTTTTATAATGGAAGTTGAATGAGCTCATAGTCTCAATATTCCTTACAGATAATTTTATCAATACCTTGAATTTCATTGTGAATAGATAGGGCTAAAGGCATTAGGTAGAGAGTCCCCCTACCTAATGCCTTTATCCCTTTGAAATAGTAAAGTAGGCTCAGCATTGATTAAGCATAATAGGAGGTAGTTGTAATACAAGAATTGATCCATAGGATAAACTGCTCAGGGAAGTCAAATATATAGAGACAGTTCATTAAATACTCCCAATCTAGGGAATCAAAAGCTTGAAGAGATCAATCTTTAAGGAGTAGCTATTAATTGATGGATTTATGTTGTAGTCTTTGAATATCTCTTAAGCAAGAAGTAGATTGCCCCACTTGCTCCTTCCATAACGAAAGCCCTTTAACAATAGGTAATGAGGGGTTTGAGAGCTTCTTTTACTCTTAAGGCTAGGAGCCTAGCTATAAATTTATACACTATGTTGCGGTAAGAAATAAGATGAAAGTCCTGCATACAATTTAGGTTTTCCTTCTTTGGAATGAGATATAGGAATGTCTTATTTAGTTCCTTTAGCATCTGCTAGTGGTAGGTTACATAATGTTTTAGTGGGTAGTTTAGTGTGGGTTTAGTTGTTAAATTGAATGATTAGTGCATGTTTAGGTTAGGATTAAGTTATTTAGTTAAATGTTTGTGTTTTGAGTGTTATATGGGTTAAAGCATGCTTTTGTACTTTAATATTAGGTATTTGAGGTGCCTTGATGTATTTTTTAGTATTTGAGAATAGATATGAAAGAACGAAGGAGAATCGGAGGAGGCAAACCTAGGCCTACAATCGTGGCCCATAGGCCAAGATCGTGATAAAACTAGTTAGGGGGAGCCACAATAGTGGCCTTGTCTGCCACAATTGTGACAGAGAGCTAAATGAAGTGCCACGATCATGGCCTGCCCAATAGACAGTGCGGATAACCTTTCGAACGCGACTTACCAAAGGACATTTGAGACTTTTTGGACCCAGGAAACCCTAGAATTTACCTAAAATAGAAAATAATATATAATGAAAGAGAAAGTACCCTAGGGGGAGCTCCAATTTTTGCCACTTTGGGAAAACTCTAAGAAGAAAGAAGAAGAGAGAGAGAGAAGAGGAAGAAGAGGAAAGAGGAGTGGGCTTCTGCTACTGCTACTTTCCCAAGCCATCCTGATCCCGTCCAAGTGACATTTCTTTTCATCTTTGTTATTTTTCTTCTTTGAATGTGTAAGATGAATATGATGATGTTGATGGATTTGGGAATGATGATGATGTTCTAACTTTTTCTTAGGGATATATACTTGATTCAATGTTAATTTAGTTGTTTTTATGTTAATTCATTTGAGTGTTGTGATTATTTGTTGCAACTTCATGCTTCGGTAATAAATTGAGAGAGTAAACCAAATGCAAAATGATTGACGACTCAATAGACCATGTAAATAATTAAATCGGTAATTATATGGAGAGGGATCTTGTGTGAGACCTGATTGTTTATTAGTAGGTTTAAGAACTTATTGGGCACCCCGTCTTTGTGGGTCACGTGCCCGACATCCTAAGTGACATCTGAACGCGTATCCTACAAGGGTGGCGAGCTCCCACCAGGACAAACATCAAAACAACTCACTTCTCCTATTTTCGAACAGATTTTAGGAAACCTCAAACTGGAATTTTAATTTGACTTGTTCAGAACATTTGCGGCTCTATGTCTCTAGTTTATTGAGAGACAAGAAATATCTCATTTGGAGATCCCATAACAAAGTTATGGTTGAAAGAATCAAACAGGGTTTTGACCTCAATCATATTGCACCTATCTTGGGGCAATTAGCTTAATTGTCATTAGGGATATCAAATTAAGATCATCTTTAGATGTTTGAAAGAAAACTTCGAGATCTACAACTTTTATGAAGACCTCAAAGACAGATTCTATCGTCTGAAGGGTTAAAAATGGAGCAGACGATAGGATTAGTCGAAACCAAACAAAAAAGTAGACGAAGTGAAAAATAGATGAATTAGGAAAAATGCCATAACTTTCCCTAAAGATATTGGATTAAGGTATTCTTTGGATGGTTTAAAAGAGAACTTCAAGATCTACAATTTTCATGAAGACGTTGAAGACAAATTCTATCATTTGAAGGACCAAAAATGGAGCAGACCATAGGATCAGATGAAACTAAGCGAAAAAGCAGACGAATTGAAAAAGTAGACGAATTGGGAACATTGACATAACTTTCCCTATATATATTGGATTAAGGTGTTCTTTGGATGGTTTGAAAGAGAACTTCAAGATCTACAACTTTTATGAAGAGTTGAAGATGAATTCTATCATCTGAAGGGTCAAAAATGGAGCAAACGATAGTACACAAAGGGAGAAGTTTCGATCAACCACAAAAGAAGCAGAAAGTCAACTATAGAAGATATGACATCATCACAGACGATATGACGTCATCACAAACGATACATTTTTACAGAAGATATGATTTCATCACAAACGATACATTTTTACAGACAATATGACATCATCACAGACGATATGACATCATCATAGATGATACATCTTTACAAACGATATGATGTCATCACAGACGATAAGACGTCATCACAGACGATAAGACGTCATCACAGACGATATATCTTTACAGATGATATGACGTCATCACAGATAATATGATGTTATCATAGATGATACATCTTTACAGGCGATATGACGTCATCACAGACGATACATCTTTACAGATAATATGACATCATCACAGACAATATGATGTCATCATATATGATACATCTCTACAGACGATACTATCTATACTCCTGAGCATCTTCCCTTATAAGGACCATAACTTTCTACTCCGATGTTCAAAATTTTCATACTATATACCGTTGGAATCTAGAAAGATTATCTACAACTTTCTAGAAGGCACATTTGCCTAAATCAGCCTAGATTAATCCAGGTTTTCCCTTGGAGTTCGAACACGAATTTCTCCCTTATAAAAACTTGAAAAAAATGCAATGTACAAACTTGAGAGAGAGTCATGAGCAAAAATGCAGTCATATTCCATATGCATCAAAAGATAAGAGTTTTATAAAGCTTTAGTGGGCATTTTAAGCCGTAAATACATTAATATCTGAAAATCTCAAAATAAAAAAGATACATGAATCATGAGTTGCTCAAAATTTAACTAAAGCCTTGCTTCAAATACAAAATAAATAACGATCGAAGTGATGCCTTGACCCTTGACTACTCGATATCTTGCTCATCACTTGTATATAGGGGAGAAGAATGGGGGAAGGGGGGTGAGCTTAAAGCCCGTAGGTAATAATTTTATAATCGGTAACAAGAAAAACCATTTATAAAGTCATTTCCAATGCAGAAATTCACGTTTATGCAAATTATGTTTGCATTACTATTATCAACTTATCATGAACACATAAGCATATCAAAATAGTTTGGGTGGATCCAAAATAGAACGTACTATGCATTTTCATATCATGTTCTTGCGTAGTTGTGAACTTATGAGAGTCCATGAAGGAGCTTCATGCCACTAGTAGGCAGGCGGGAGAAACCTTTTTGTCAAAGTGCACTTGACTTAACTTAGGGGATCACCGCAAAACCCACATAACATGTATTTCAAAACTTGTAAAACATATTGCCCAAAAGGCACATTTCAGAAACTTGATTTCTTAAGCTTGATATCCTTTCAAAAATCATT
>JANVCQ010000008.1:36402213-36413377 GCA_025531925.1 Erythroxylum plowmanianum
CCCAATACCCACGGTATTCTTCAACTTCAATCCAACAATTTCAAATTATCAACTTCAAAAATTCATTCCAAAATTCCATTCCAAAACAATTCCAATTTCCAAACATTCAAAAATTCAACCTTCAACTTTGATATTCAAAAATCAAAATCAAAATCCATTCCTTCACAAACAAGTCCACCCACCAATAGCATTTTCATCAACTCATCAACACTAATACATGGCAAATCCAATCCACAACACAAAAAACAAAATCCATTTACCAACAATTTTTGGAGTATCAACAGTTAACACACACCCAAAAAAATTATTTAACCGTCGGATGACTCGGCTCTGCACTTGGGTATTCGGGTTAGGGCTTCGGGTCGTGCCTCGTGGGGTTGTCCAGGTCCAACCATCCACCTGTGAGCCGTCGGAGGGTCGGTGGTGGTGCAGTGGTGCCGCGAGGAGGAGAGGTGATGTCGAGGCCAGATCTACAAGGAGAGGAGGAGAACAATCGGGGCAAGGAGGAGAACCAAGCGTCAACGACGGTGAGAGGATCCAGACACTAGCGACAGAGACGGTGAGAGAGAGAGGATTAGAGAGAAGAAGAAGGGTAGAAGAAACGAATGAAGTGAAGAAAAAAGAGGCAGTAGTAGAGCTGCAGAGCAAAGGGTCGGGGGGTGGGTAGATTTTTAGGTAAATTTTTTTCCCAGATAAGTCCTCCGAATTTTTAAAAATTTCGAAATGTTCTAGAATTTTCCGGAATGTTGGGTACGGGTCGGTACCCAACAGAAAACCCCGGTACCGACCGGTATTTATGACCGGTACTAAGGTTGGGATCTAGGTTTCATTTTTTTGGCCAGTACAATACCTTCCGGCCTATACTAGTCGGAACGGAATGGATCCCAAAACCATGATTGAAAGTATTTTCTAATTATATGTTAAATCTGGAATGTATGAATTACTAGAATATGAATACCGGACTTAGATCCGAAGGAAGCGATATATGACTTGTGTGCATCGAATGAGGAATATTGAATGTATAATTTGTAAACTATCGTATATCATTACATTGAAATGCATGAACAGATAAAAGAGTTGTGGCCGGAGTAGCGAAGTGTGAAAAAGAGCTTTAAGCCTCATAAATGTGATAAAGAGCCTTAGGCTCAGATGAAATGAGCTCGATATCTGCAACGAATATGGGACAAAAATGAGCTTGATATCCACAATGGGTACTAGACGGTATTGGCAACAAAGTGAAAATAAAGTGGAGTCATATGTGCATTTGCATATACATTCATATGTATATTAAATGATTTAATTGATATGCCCTATTGAATGATTGAATTGACATTCCTTATTGAACTGAGGTGAAATATTGGATTACCTAAATATGAAGAATGTGATGTGATATAAATTAATGTATTATCTGTTATGATTGATGAATTGGACTTTATAATTGTTATTACGTTTTGATATGAGTGAGCACATCGATGATGGTTCACTCACTGAGTTCGCAAACTCATCAAACTTGCAACATTATTTTTCAGGTCTAAAGGAGTGCCAACTCTTAACTTGATAAAGTAGAGATATAGTACCTACATTTTGGGACAATATGGCTCAAAGGTCTGGTCAGTTGATGTTGATGAGTCAAGTTAAGATATTTTGGTTTAGCATCCCATTTCATGTAGTACACTTTGTAAGAAGTTGTAGACTCTCATATGTTATGAATGTATATAGATGAGTTATGAATTGTAATGACAATGTATAGAATGGGAAAGTTCGATGTTTGAGAATCTTTTGATATATGTGATGTCATAATTAAGATAATTGATATGCTCCAACATGCCATTCCTATAGGGTATGCGCTTGGATATACTCTAGTATGTTGGGTAAATGCTCTATGAGAGAGGTATGTTATAAGTACAGCAAAAGGTATATAAGGATAATTTAAGTTAATGGTTACTTTAGGCATTTAGTTATATTTTGGTACATATAGTTCCACCAGTCAAGGCAGCATATGAGAAGGAGAAGAAGAAGAAGAAGAAGAAGGAGAAGGAGAAGAAGGAGAAGAAGGAGAAGGAGGAGGAGGAGGAGGATATGCAAACGTCTTTAAAAGAGTGTTAGTGTTGGCATGTAACAATACCAAGGGCTAGAGCTATAACCACTATCACTACCAACAATATGTCCATAATCACTAACACCACCATTACCATCATCACCATCGTGTCTATCACCACTACTACCACTTTGCCTAAAATCACCATGTCTATAATCGCCGTCGCCTGCCACTGCCATTGTCGCCATGTCTATAGCTAAAACCATATCCATATCTATTTGAATTAGACCTACCACCACCATATCCATACCCACTTCAATCAAACTCACTAGCACCACAACCTCCAACACTGGACCTTGTGTCATGCCTATTTCCACTTAATCCATATGCTACTACAACACCATAGCCTACCCCAATTGACCCACTAGCACCAACAATACCTTCTCCTTTCCCATTTCTTGTTATCGTTCCCATGACGTTACCAACTCCAACTCCTTCTTTGTGATCATTTGAATTTTTGTTGGCATCTAAAAGGACATTGTCAATAAAACTAAAGATTATGCATAGAGAAACCAATAAACTTAGGAAAATAGATTTGAATGTGGACATCTTTAATGTATGACTTTAAAAGAGAAAGATTTCAATATGTAATGAAGAAAAAGAAGGAAATGTTGACATGTAAGACTCAATCTCTAATCTTAAATCATTTTGTTGGTGTGACAAGGGGGAATTCAAAAATCAATTACCTAGCAACAACAATAACCATTTCTTGCTTATTGTATGATCTAACAAATTTAAATATTTATACTAATAGAGATTCACAAGTCTATGATAACTTTCACAGCAAGTAAAATTTGTTCAATTTATAATATGCCTCTGTATTTAACAATGGGTAAACCTCATACAATAATTATTCTTTGTATTTTTTAATAGTCAATTTATATCAATTCCTTAAATGCCTTAGTTCTTTGAGGTGATAGTGATGGTGGTGTTGATTATGAACATATTGGCGATGGTGGTGATAGTGGTTACGACTCTATGGTATTGTTACTATTGAGCAAATTTTATATCTAATAAAACTCTCAATACTCGCAAGTATACGAATTGTATATTTTAGTATTGAACGGTATCGTTCCCACGAGGATTATATAACAACTAACAATCTGAACCTAACTTTGTCTAAGGTAATATCAAATTCAATTAAATAAACATGAATAATAGTAAAAAAAACTAATAAAACAAAACAAATGAATAACTGATAGGTGAGCTGCCAATAAGATGAGGAATTAATCAAGGATGAATTCTTAAGACTTATTCTTCCCTTATTTTGTTTCCTTAACAGCTATTGATACAATTATGTGTTGATCCTAGATTTCCTAAGGTATTTGATTACTCTCTCTTAGGGCCTAATCAATTAACGCTAATTGAATATGAAAATTCTAGATTTTGTAACCTCTATATTCACAAAACTTGCCTAATATTTTCAATTAGATATGAAGTTATCTATTAGACAATTAATTTCTCACACAAGATCTCTCTTCGAATGATTGTTAATTTGATAATTGAGTAACTTATTAAACTGTCAACTCTTGTTGTGCAATCTAATCTGATTATTGACTCACTCTCTTGATTTGTTTTCAAAGTATAAACAGGCACAATTATCATAACACCAAAATTTGTATTGAATCAATAATAATCAAAGTAGCAAAATAAATTTGGATTAAACCCTAATATGAAATTTAAAAACTTATGAACATTATAAACACCTATGAAATTTAAAAACTTATGAACATTATAAACACCTTAGGAATCCAATTACATATCAATAATAATGAAAGAAACAAGGGAAAAAGAATGAGACTCTATTTTCTCCTTTATCTGGAAAGTTGGAATTTCCTGTTGTTGTTCTTAATCTCCCACTTTAATCCACTTTGATTCAATGGCTGCTACCTTTTTTTAATGTCTTTCACATTCTTAAATAGTATTTTAGGGTCATAGGGTTGTTTATAGGGTTTCCTCATTTCATTTGATTCCAAAAATAACCCTCAAACCTTAAAAGATACAAAAAAGGTTACGCCTAAAAAGTGTTCTCATGATCGTGACATGGTTGTCATGATCTGGCTTTTGGAAATTCCTTTCTGTCATGATCGTGACCTACTTTATTCAACCTCCATCATCTTCATTCTTCAATTTCCCGATTTTCATCATTAACAAATGATAGTGACAGTTTGTACAATGTTTTAATGGGTAGTTTAATATGTGTTTAGTAGTTAAATTGAATGATTAGTGTATGTTTGGGTTGGGATTGTATTATTTAGTTAAATGTTTGTGTTTTAAGTGTTATATAGGTTAGAGCATGCTTTTGTGCTTTAATTTTGTGTATTTAAGGTGCCTTGATGTATTTTTTAGTGTTTGAGAACAAATATGGAAAAACGAAGGAGAATCGAAGGAAGCTCAGAGCCAGACCCAGCCACGATTGTGACAGAAGCAGTTTGGGGGAGCCACGATCGTGGCTTAGTCTACCAAGATTGTGACAGAGATCTAAATGAAGCACAATCTTAGCATTACAGGCCACTATCATGGCCTACACGATAGACAGCGTGGACAACCTCCAAATTTGACTTGTCGAGGGATATTTTGGACATTTTGGACCTGAGAAAACCGTAGGGTTTACCTAAAATAGAAAAGATTATATAACGAAAGAGAAAGAACCTTAGGGGGAGCTCCAACTTTTGGCACTTTGGGAACACTTCAAGAAGAAGAAGAAGAAGAGAGAGAAGAGGAAGAAGAGGAGAGAGGAGCAGGCTTTTACTGCTGCTGCTTTCTTGATCCATCCATATCCCGTCCAAATGACATTTCCTCTTCATATTTGACATTTTTCTTCTTTGAATGTGTAAGATGGATATGATGATGTTGATGGAATTGGGATTGATGATGATGTTCTAACTTTTTTTTAAGGATTTAAACTTGATTCAATGTTAATCTAGTTGTTTTTGTGTTAATTTATTTAGGTTTTGTGATTATTTGTTGTAACTTTATGCTTCAGTAATAAATCGAGAGAGTGAACTAAATGCAAAATGATTAGGTTAGGTAATGAGAGTTAAATGACCCAATAGACCACGCAAATAATAAAATTGGTAATTATACGGAAAGAGATCTTGTGTGAGACCCGGTTGTTTATTAAAAGGCTTAAGAACTGATTAGGTTATACGCTAATTGTTAATTGAGATATGAAATTTTTGGTAACTTAACTTAATTAGCGTTTATTAATTAGAGCTTAGTGATTATAACTTGAGAGAGAGTAATCCACCCTTTGATAGTCTAGAACCGATACCACATTAACACAAAAATGATTAGGTTAACATTGATGATAGAATAAATCCCTTTCTCATAATTTGGTAATTTTTTTGGTTTGATTTCCTATAGTGAATTTGGTGGTACTTTGGTGGTACTCAGTATTCGATTTCTTTTGTGTTAATTTTACAAGTTAAATTTTTGTCAATCATCTTTACTTTTCTATTATGCTTTTATTTTTATTTTAATAATTCTTTAGGCCTTAGATAACTTAGAATTAGATTAGTTCAACAACTCCTCGAGGGATCGGCACCTCATATACTACAACTATGACCTATGCACTTATAATATATTGAGTTTTTTAAATAAATTAAACTTGATCAACAAGTTTTTGGCACTATTACTAGGGAGTAATAAGATTAGCTTAGTTCAAGTAGTTTAAAGCATTCTCATCACTCTTGTGTCTATGCATTTGCATGAACACAAGAGTTACTCAAAGTTTAAGTTGGATCTCTGAAACCCTAGCAGCAACATCACTCACTTAGAACAAACCATTCAAAGACCCAAATGCCATGAAGAAGAAACTGAAGAACCAATGGAGGAAGAGTTTCAACAAGAGTTCGATCAGGGAGGAATCTAAGGAGACCAGCTACAAACCATTATAGACTTCATAAGACTAGGGTTTAATGCTGTCAATCAAGGAGTAGCCCAACCACCTGTTCTAGAACCTCCATTCAAAATAAAGTCAACCTTATTGAACATGTTGCAAACAAACGTGTAAATTTTATTTGGACTGACCAACGAGGATCTCAATGCACATATAGTAAACTTTCTCAAAATATGTGTTACCTTCAAATATCATGGGATGTCAGAAGATGCTATTAGGATGAGATTGTTCCCCTTTACGCCAAAGGATAAAGCCAAAGCTTGGTATTACTCTCTCAGTCCCTCAAATGTTGACGTGGGAGCAATTGGTACCTACATTCTTGGACAAGTATTTTCCCCTCACTAAAACTATGAAAATGATAAAAGAAATAATAAACTTCCAATAGGGTGATGGGGAATCACTACGAGATGTGGGAGAGATATAAGGATTTACAAAGGAGATGTCCACACCATAACTTACCAAAGGATTTTTTTTTTGAAAACCTTTTGCAATGGAGTCAATCTGCCCACTAGAGGTACCATAAATGCAACAATGGGTGGATCGCTTTTGTGAAAGACTGCTGACAAAGCAGAGGAGTTGCTAGAAGAAATGGACAGTAATAGTTGTTTGTGAACGAATGGCCGAAGTAGACAAGACATAACTATATGAGAATAGAAGGGAGCTATAATTGTTGACCAAATTGATAAACATGTAAGAAAAAATTGACAGCTTAACACGACAATTGAATAACAAGAAAGCTTCCTCCTCAACCCCTGTTAAGGCCAATTTAACAAAGGTGTGATAGGATAATCATGATACCATCGAATGCTTCCTGATGCAAAGTAATGAAATGGAGTAAGTTTAATATATGGGAACACAATTTTGTTGTGGGAGGGAACAATCCTATTACAATCTTAGGTAGAAGAATTACCCAAACTTTTCATGGTCAAACCATGCTAGAGTCAATTTCTACCTTACGGGCCTCCTGGATTCCAACAGGAGAAACCAAATTCCATAAAAGCTAAATTGAATAAAAACTTGAAGAAACTTGGAAGCTTAGATGATGCTCGAAAGAGTTTGGAAGGTAGATTTGAACTAGTACAAAGAACCATGCCTTATCCATCCACAATTTAGAGGTTCAATTGAGCCAATTGTCAAATGATTTGTTTACACGAAGTATAAAAAGTCTCTCAAGTAGTTCCACCACAACATCGAGGTAGAAATTAAAAGCTATCACACTTTGAAGTGGTAAGGAACTTGAACAACCCACAAAGACAAAAGTTGCAAACGCTCCTCCTGTTAAGAAAGACGTGGATATCAGTGAATACACTCCTTATGTTGCGCGTCCACCATATCCACTCAAAGTTCCATATCCTCAATTACTGTGAAAGACTAAACTGGATGCACAATCCCACAAAGAGTGTGTATAAAGTTTTTGAGAAAATAATTGGTATTTAGGTTATGGGGGGTTTGGTTTTGGTTTTCAAATAAGAAAAAAAAGTGAAACTAAACTAACAAAAGAAAGTTAAATCAAACAACCTAAAAATGATGAAAGTGATGAATTTTGTTAGGGACCTAGTCATCGGTTCAATCTCAGCCTACACACGGTTGAACATATTTCATTGAATTGTTGTTCTTATACCTCTCCTAGCTATTAATTGTAGGTTAACAATAAGCTTTGTTAATCCCAGTTTTTCCTTAAGTCGTGTTTAATTAAGAAGAGCTCATTAATTAAACCTAGCTATCGAACAACCTAGAACAAGCTATCTAGATTTAATTGGACAGTCGCATCACAATTTAGGAAAATAGGTTAATCAAGGCAACAACTGTATAAGCTCAGGTCATTTAACTTAGGTCATGTTATCACTAATGATTAAAAACACTAGTTGCTATAAGCAAATTTTGACATACCAATTACTGATTATATTGAAGATTCTAGTAATAAGATCTTACATAAAAACAATCAAATAGAGCATTCAACCATTCTTACATAATAACCAAACATTGAACATAGGATAATATAATCAATCGCTAAAGGAGCAATTGGAACATCAAAATCCATACATTGCCAGAACTTCCAAGCATTAGCTTCAGGAGCGACTTCTGAGTAACCTAGATGTTCTCACTCAATTAATTATGTGTTTTATATTATGTTTAAATTATTGAATGAATGTGAAATGACTGTGTTCAATTTCGGACAATGAAGGTCCAATAATTGTGATGTATGAATGAGATATCGAAATGCTACTTATATATGAATGTGACTAAATATATGTTACTCAATAATGATATTGAATGTCGGACCTTGGGTCCAATGGAAAAAGTGATTTGAATGTGAATGTGCAAGCATATGATATATGAAATATTTGAATACATGAACGCATGTAAGATACAGGAAGTTGTGACTGGAGTCGCTAGGATAAAGAGTTTAAATCTCAGATTGTGATTGGAGTCTCAGGCTCGGTTGTGAATGTTCCCAGTATTCACTAAGGGATATGGAACATAATTTGCCACATCTCTGTATCCACTAAGGGATATGAGCTGGTGAAAAAGGCACTCGGTCACAACGATAAAAATAAAAGAAAGTGAGTCTCATGTGCATTGCATTTATACTTGATATGTGTAATTATATGAATGAAATGACTGTTATGATTATTCTGAAAGTGAAAGGTCATATTTTATGAATATGCAAAGATGTGAATAAAATGTTACGTATATTGATGTGATGCATAAATTAAATGAACCATCGATGATGGTTACCTCATCGAGTTCGCAAAACTCACCAAAATTGCAACGTTGACTTTTCAGGATCGAGAGACAATTTTAGCTATTGAGAGGTCCGACAAGTAGTGTAGTCTTGTAATTTTGGGAACGAGAAGAAATAGCTTAAAGGTCGATCAACTAGGTTTGGATGGATTAGATAGCTTTTGTGTATTTCCTCTTTCATGTAGTATATTTTGTATTAGGATGTTGACGTACACATTCGGATGTTATTAGAAAACTATCAATGTAGACATTCGGTTTTTATGAAATGAAAAGAGGAAATTTGGTTTAAAAAAATATATTGTGTTTTTTCCTTATGAGGTCTTTTAAGAGAATTATAGTTGATGCAATGCCATGTGAGTGCTGTGAATGAATGTAATGCATCATTGTCATAGGTTATGTATTGGAATGTCCGTAGGGCGTCCCAGTACGTACCCTACGATAACAGGGTGCTACACTTAAACTTTTGTAGACCCATAATCATCAACAATTACAAATGCTCCACTAGCTTTATGACTTGGGTAAGAAATTTTGTTAAGTTTAAAAGTATGTAATGTGGTTAGTAGAAAAAGAAATGCTAATAAAGCTCAAGGAGCCTAACAAAGTAAAATTCATATCAATGGGTAGGCTATTTGGCTAATGTAGCTTGGAAAAATAAAGAATGTCTAATCATTTTCATTTTAATGCATGTGATAATAATGTGTTTTTGAATATAAAATTAAAGCAAAATCAGGATGTAAATGTCATGAAGGCCACACATAAACAAAAGGCAACGAGACTAATATGGGTGTGACAGTCTAATAAGGCTCAAAATCTCACTAACTTTTTTCTAGATAGCTAATATATTTAGCTCTAGTGCTAAGGTGTTCATTATCCTAGTGCACATATCATAATTCACTACTTTGTCTTTGATATAATCCCTAAGATTGAATCCTTGATGATATAACATAAATCCAAGATTAAAAACAAAGAGAATAAATCCAACCAAACAATATTCAAATCATGTATTAATAAAAAAAGATTTTTTATAAACTATACTTCTAAATCTACTATTGAACATAACAAAAATAAAACTAAATCAAAGCAATCTTAATATAAAAGAAAGAAAGGAAAAAAAGAAATAAAACATTTATTATGGGGTCTTTTAAATCTTACTTTAGGTCCCTCCTATATATAAAAAAGCTCTAAAACTAAAAGTTTAATGATAAATTCGGTCATCAAAACCTCCAAAATTTCTCCCAATGAATAATACAAGTATTTATAAGGTATAAAATAATTATAAATTAATTAAACTTGTAATTTTATAGTTCTTTGGAATGTTTATTACAAGAATTGATCTTTGTTACACTTTTAAACCAATGTCAATCTTGTTATAAAACTTTTTAGGTACAACTCATCATAAGTTTGATGTTGGCTTACTTTACGTTCGTCATCAATTTTATTCTAGGTCTTTTACAAATTTATAACCCTTTAAGTTAGCTTGGAGAGGAATGAAATCACACAAATGAAGTATGAAGGCTGGCACGAAGATTGATATAAGGGATTGGAGGAACCATGGCTTAAAACGTAGCTGAAAGAAAGACTATAATATAAAAAGGAGAATTTTCAAACTTGCCTTCAATCTTTTTGTTTTTTTTCCCCTTAGAATTAGAGTTATCCTATACCAATAGTCACCTAGTTACAAATGACTCTAAAATCACCACAATTGGACAACTATAGAGCAAGTTATGTTCAAATTCAAGTCTTCTTAAAATAATAACCTATAAGACAATGAACCAAACATAAGCGAATATCATATAATTCCATATAAAATATACTATAAAAAGTTAAATCATAACTTATGTAGCCCTTATAAGTATGGAAACTATGGACCTATAAAATTCCTTGAAGCTTAACTCATTGCTTATTTTTAAGAAATCTACATTATACCTTAACTCATTAAACAATCCTAACCAAAACAAGAAGTAATTCTACTTTCGTAAGTATACGATGATATTTATCATATTTATCATATGCCACAAGCCTTTAAACATTACTTAAATGCCATCCATAAACATTGACCTAAACTCATTAGTTGACTTCTTAGTTAATAATACAAGATATACAAATTCAAGTCTCAACTGAATTGCAAACTTCAAACAAATAATATTTCTCAAATAAATCATAATATAAACATGATAATATAAACATTATTCTAGCTCCTTCATTAGGTTCAAATACTTTCGTCTGGCAATTTCTATACAAGATATCAATTACTCTTATAAGTGATTGGACTTTGGGTAAGGTATGAAGTAAATCACACTTTAGACAATGCTTAAGATATGATATACAATTGCACAAGAAGGGGGGGGGGTTGAATTGTGAATTCCCCTTTTTGAAATTCTTTCAAAGCTTCTATTAAAAACGTTTTGTTACAAAGTAAA
>JANVCQ010000008.1:36447188-36458496 GCA_025531925.1 Erythroxylum plowmanianum
GGCCCAACATGCTGGGTCGCGTGCAAACTTGAAGTACCCGGGGAAGCCCGGTGAGTACGCAAAACACGGACCCAACAGTATAGATCAATAACAACACTATACTATATTAAACCAAAATTAATCTTACATATGAAATGATGTTCATAATTTTTTATCCATTTTTTATAGGACTGCACATGTTTTTGCCTCTAATCAATCATATTTTGTTTATACTTTATACGTCTTCCATTTCAAGGAAGCCTTTATTTGATCATTTACACGACAAAAACTAGTCAAGGAATTCAAACATTAAAATAAAAAGTAAATGTGGGTATGTGTTGGAGCACAACCAGACTTAAAGACACTATATTTCTATATGGAAGTAATGTTGGGAAATTGGGGCAAGAATTACGAAATTTTTTATATTTTATTTCCCCAAAGCCTAATATCATTTAAATTATATAAAATAATTAACATATAAATTATAATAAAGCATGAATCAAAATTTGTACCTTATTATAAAGTTCAATTCTTTTTTTGTCATATCCTTCGAATCGTTTCTAAAATTGGTCCATTTCAACCATTGCAATCGTACAAGTGTCCGGCCTTAAAGTGATATTCATAGAATAAGTTAAGAGAATTCTACAATTATTATAGAGAGGGTTAGGCAAAGAGTGCTAGCTTTTTTAGAGCTTAAGCCTATTTATAATAGGTATTGGACATTTTAATAGTTTAAAATAAATTAAATTATAATTTTAAATAAGATCTGATATCTCATACTGATCCTTATTTATTAAATATCTCATATTTAACCATAAAGTTTCTTAAACTTTACAATTAAGTCTAACTTGATTAAAATATCTTTTCTCTCTTCAACCCATTCTTTTAAAATATCTTTTCTCTCTTCAACCCATTCTTTTTGTGTAATCTATTAGGTTCCTAAATATATTATCTATTGATTCAAAAGATAGCCCTAAATAATATTTAAGATTAGATAAATTAAACTACTTTAATTATTCTTTAATTAAACAATTTATACCCATAAATCTATATTGGTGTCTAGCAATACATCACGAGCACTCAAACATTTGGGAATGCCAAAGTAGTTTGATTAACCTTCCTATGCTTGATTTTTCAGTATAATTTAATCCTTTTATGATACAATATTCCAATTAAACATAGAGCATGGAATTAATATCTACTATATTTGAGTCTAATCATATTAGTTCTTCATCAATAATAATTGAGCTTATTAATGACATTTGTAAACTATTTACAAAGTGTCATTCTACCTTGACTAAGGATTTCCCGTATCAATTCCAATCGAGAACAATGAAACAATATACCTAATTACTTTAGGGTGACGAATCTTATATTGATCATTCAACTACCCCCATATAGTTCATATAATATCCAATAACTATTGGTTGAGCTACCTTTAAGTAGAATAGGTCATAAGTAGCATCAAAATATAACAATCTCTATATGAGATAACATTGGAGATCTCAAGTCAAAGAATCACTTATACAAGTAATGTTCCTAATGGATTTCTTATATGGTGTCAGTTTGTTGAACCTATTCTTTAACAAACAATCACACATTTGTTCAAGTATCTTCATAATTTAGTCTATGAGATAAACTACTTCCTTCATAATAAAAAACATAACGTATGCTAGTCTTTTTATGTTATATTAATGTCTAATCTTAATGGAGCAATGACTATGAATAATTTGAAAATAATATATAAATGCAATATGAATCTCATGATTATAATCTCATCATAATTTTATTTCCAATGTATATTTATCTTATGGACTTCATAATATACATCTAAGTATGTATAAGACATCAAATGCCTTTAAATAATCGTACAAATTTCATCGTAATTACCCAAATCTTAGTTAAATCTATTATGACTACTTACTACATCTTATAACTTTGATCTTAATTATCATCATAATTAAGAGAAAATGCCTAAATACATTATTGGATCTTTAATGAGACCTTAGCTCCTTTTGCATGCCTAATGCTCTAATATTTTATAGTACATTACTATCTTGAACGGTGCAAAGAACTATAATAAATTCATTAAGAAATTTTTGATCCACTTAATCATTTCCATTAAATGAAAAAATGTATTATAGCTTAATTAGCAACCATTGCTACATTGAAACCTTTCTAATCTCAAAATAATATTGTTCTAAGTATATTTATACCTTAATCAGGAATTACTTCTAAAGTTAATGTCCTAATAACTTTGAACTCAAATATCAACTCATATATAAAATAATTGGATTAGAATAGGTAAACAAGTTTCGTATTTATCTTTATAGATCTAATTTATAAAATTAACTTGTTACCTTTTCATATCCAATAAGAGTTGTTCTTGGATAGTTATATTTTCAACAATTGAAACTATAAATTATTATTCTTTGTGAGCAATACGTCTCTACATACTCCCTAAAGATGACAATTATACCCCCACTAACCTTTTTGTAGATGATAAATTTATAATCATCTCCAAAATAAACTATTTAAATTTATCATAAAAGTGAATTTTTCAATGTCTTGTATCCTTTCAACTATACATCAAATTTATCCAAAAAGTCACTTGTTCCAATTATACTTATTGTGATGAAATTTGAACTTTAAGATTTTATTTTACTCTCACTACTGATCTTGAGAACCATTCTCTTATAAGTATTCATTAAAGAAAGTTGTTCAATAGGTCTGTAAGATTATATCTAGCCTTTTGAATATCTCATGCCCTTTTGTTATCCAATTTAGATCTAAACTTTGCAGATAATATATGCTTCAAATAACCATCACATCTTTAAATCATTTAAATTGAATCTTTCAAAGTCTTAACATTCCATATCCTAATTGATCTAATAGGAAATGTTGAAGGTAAGTTATTTTACTAGGCATAGCTATAGAAGATATAATATTGCATTATACAACATATCATACTATATATTCCTCGTTACAAAAGTTCATACTCTTATAGAATTTAGTTGTAAAGATGTTCACTAGAGAATCTCATTCCCTATAGATAACTAAAAATTTCAAAACTCACCACATCGATCTTATCAAAGTGCTTCAACATTATCAATGCTTAATTTCTACTTATATTTAATTAATTTGAGCTTTTCCATATTTCTAAATCAATATTTTATTTTATGCATATCACTGTATCACATAAAGTCATTAGTAATATAATAAAATACAAGTATTATTCTTTTATGAATTGTTATTCAATCCAATACATCACATATATAAATGTAATAATTCAATACCATCATCGTCCTTTCACAATAAAGGTTGATTTGGTTATTCTTCAACTTAACAAGTTTCATATGATTCATAATAAAATGATACATATATCCTTATATGTAAATTTTGATCCTTATTATGTTAATTTAACTAATATAGAATGAAAGGATTGTCTCGATTATTTAACTTTGTATTCTTGTCACTTATATTAAGCATAAGTTTACTTTGATTCAACATATACCAACTATTTATATAAACATGGATCATCTATTTTTACTCAACAATCTATTTCTTATCATGCAATGAAAATTATACTAATGTTGAATATTAATGCATTTTCAAATACTAAAATGTATGAATTAGAAATATATATGATCTCTATTATATCACGTATAGGCAAGAAAATTCATGAAATCATTTTTCTTCTAGTGACAGCTATTATCAAGGTACTATACCTTTTAGCTCTATTATGTGCAACCTCTTACATCTGGCTATCATGGTGTTGATATACATCTTACATATTTTTATCAATGTTTATAAGACATTAGTCAATTCAAAATATTAATACATTTTGTTATTTATATTATTTTGACATATCTTTAAAACTTTAACACTAAATCCTCAACATTAATTAATAGAAAATTTGCATGATGGACATATAATTTTTTTAATCAAAATTTGAGAACTCTTCGCAAACATAATCTTTTTCCAAGAAATTTGGTTCACTAACTTAGTATAAACTATATTAAATAAAGTAAATTCCACTTAGAACAAAATATAAATACAAAAAAAGGAAATAATTAATTATATGTCATAATTACTAAATAAGATTATAACCCAATCATGTAATTGGTTACTCACACTATTTTATGGCAAATAATAGCTCTCATTACTATTGAGAAAGATTACTCTAATCACATTATATTGATTTATCTAACATAATTTAATTATGAAAGAAAATATTTTAAAACCTTTACTTGATTCTAATTATTGATTCGATAACTAATTTCATTTAATAATTCAACTATTTGAAAAATTAAACTAAATCCTAAAAATTACTCCGAATAAATTAACTTTTTGAAATCAATTTTTAAATAATTAGAAAATATTTTTCATATTTATTAAGAATTTAATTTAAAATTAAGACTTAAGGTAAATCAAATTAAAATGGGACTGCCTGGCGCGTGAACTACACACATGAGATTTTTTTTATAAGGCACATGTGATTCACGCCTCACTCAGACATTGATTTCCTATGAGACGCATGTATCACCCCATTGCTTTGTAACTAGGTTTTTGCACCGTGTTTACACCGTCGCTGGGTTTTTCTGCCTCCTCTGGTGCTCTTTTATCTTGGTCGTATGGTGTGTCTTTTCTTCATCACATTCTTTGTATAATTGGCGATAATCCCCTTGCCAATGGCATCACCACTGACAATGTCTACCACCAGCGGCCATGGGTGGAGGCATACCAAAAGAGACATTCTCCTACTAAGCTTTGATCCCACTTAAGCAATAACCCAGATCCTCAAAATGCACAGCCGAACCAAAAGTTCAAAATCTAGCTTAAGGGACATGCATCTTATTTTCTAAAATCCACAATAAATAAGCATATGATCTATTTTTAAAAAAAAACAAGGTAGATTCATGTTATTTTCCATAAACAAAAATGGGAGGCACGATTGATCAGAAAGTATAAAATAATTGCCATGCAACTAAAGTAATAACTATTCTAGTCTAACGTTCCAGAAGTCGATACAAACATGTATGTCGTAAGCTTTAGACCATGTTTGATAAGGTAGTTAGTAACGAAATAAAATGGAATATAATATTATTCTATTTTTTGGAAGGAAGGTTTATAATGGAATAGAATAGAATAGGATAGAAGGGGAGAGTTTCACATTACATCCTATTCCATCTAAACAGTAAAAATGAGTTACCTTCGAGGGTTTAGGATGGAATGTAAAATGATAAATATGTACTAACTAATATACCCTCAATAATTTTTTATAATACCAATTATACCCTCAATCCTAATAACAAGCAACAAGACAATAAATCTCACAAACTATCAAGGATAGAATAGTCATTCATTATTATTATACATAGATTACATTCCATTCCATCCATCTTCCAGACAAAATTTCACTATATTACATTATGAACCCTTCCATCCATCCCAAATAATAATTTTCTAATATTACATCCATTTACTTTCTACTTTATTATATTCCATCAAAAACCTTACATCCAACCAAACATAGCCTTAATAAACATTCTAGCTTTTTAGAAAATGCAAAAGGAAGTTGTAATTTTTAGAAAATCAAAACAATCTCTTATCAATATTATGGAAATTTATGTATTATACAACTTTTGAATTAATGAATTATAAAAATTAATTTAATCGAATCAATAACAACAATTTTAATCAAATTATAGATTTTAAGTATGCTCTAATACCATTATTAGAAAATTGGGGCATAATTTGATCCCACTTGTAGCAAAATAATTACAAAATTTTTTATATTTAATTCCCAAAATCTTAAGATCACTTAAATTTTATAAAAACAAGTGACACATAAATCATAATAACCATGAATCGTAATTCATGCCTTATACTAAAGTTTGATCATTTTCTTATCATATCCTTGGAATCGTTTATAAAATTGGTCTATCTCAACTATTGTAACAACACAAGTATTCAACCTCTGACAGAATCCACAGAACCAATTGAGAGAACTCTGTAACCGTTATAGAAAGATTTAGGCAAGGAATGTTAACTCCAAATTAGGCCTATTTATAATAGTTATTGGACATTTTAGTAATTTAATTAAAATTAAATTCTCATTTCAATTAAACTTAATTAGAATTATCTATCAGTTTTGCCCAATTAAGTTCGAATCAGTTATGCCCAAATAAGTTCTAATATCTCATATTGATTCTTATTTATTAAATATCTTATATATAATCATAAAATTTCTTGAACTTTACAATCAAGTATAACTTGAATAAAATATCTTTTCTTTTTACAATCTTTTCTTTGTGTGTAACCTACTAGGTTCCCAAATATATTGGCAATTGATACAAATTATAACCCTAAATCGTGTTTAGGATTAGATAAATTAAACTCTTTTTATTTATCTTTAATTCTCTAATTAAAGAATTTATATCTATAAATCAAGATTAGCATCTAGGAACACATCATGACCATTCAAATATTTAAGAATATAAACGTAATTTTGACTAACCTTTATGTGCATGATTTTTTTGTATAATTCATTCCTTTCATCATACAATATTCTTATTACACATAGAATATAGAATTAATGTATAATATCCCACTACCATAGATTATATACTTGAACATCCAGAGGACATTCAAGTAAATATCCTATGACATTGGTATGTTAGAGCAAACATAATCTCTTAAATGGCATAATAAAGAATATACAATGCTTAATACCTTAATACTTCATTTCATTCATTAACAAAAGTTTACATTGTAGTTATTGAAACAAATATTTACAATCCTTTATACAAAAGTTCTATATGTCAAAGAAACTACAAAATATAGTCTATAACTCTTCTGATGTCAGTTAACAGGACTTTGAGTCATAACTTAATCCAAAATGTTCCTCTAGGCAACCTTAGGAACTAGGTATCTTGTCTCGTACCTAAAAAGTTACATTGTAATTTTTGATAAGTTTTGCAAATTCAATGAGTGAATCATCATTGATGATCTCACTTAGGTCAAATACACAAATATCACACAATCAACAATTTTCACAATCATTCTTTCAGAACATGAATAACCCATTCAATCAAATTATCATGGCATATCACTTTATCATCACAATTTCAGAAAAGATTTCATGATCATATATTTCATAATCATAAGTATACAAATGCATATGCATATGAGACTCCAGATTCGTTATTATTTGTTGTGACTGAGCGCGTTTAGATATAGTTACAAATACTGGCCTATTGAGCTCAATCAGATACAGAGATCACGGAGTAAAGCTTTACGTCCAGAATTTTGAGCTTAAAGCTTTTTTAGACTGCCTACTCTGATCACAACGCCTTTTATCTGAACATGAATTTTATGAAATGCATCAAATAACAAAATATGCCATGAATAGCATTCACTTATGATGCACAGATAGAATATATTCATCAGACCTAAGTCTAGCATTCAACTTTCATTGAGTATACAGATATCATTCATATTTTAGATGCAGATAGAACACTTCCAATACACTCCCAAATATCAAACTCCTCGAACTATTATCTGGAATTATCACAATCAATTCATTACCAGTTCAATATATAGGAAAACATAAATAAATCAATCCTAGGAAGATCATCTAGGTTAACTCACAGTAAGCTCCAATTTATGTTATTGCCTAGATGGTCCGACAATATCTAAATGGCATCTAACTTGAGCATCTAAAATCATACAATTCATATATAATTCACATTACAAAGTCGATCAATCAAATATTTATTCATTTTTCCCATATATACATATGTCATGTTCAATGCATGTTCAATGACTATTCTGGGTATGTTTCCTCTATTCACATCTCATGATCATTCATACTTTAAAACTCAAATAATTCATACTTTAAAACTCATATATGTCTAATTTGAACTTAGGTTTACACCTTAATAATACAAATTTATTCTAAGTTCATCACTCAATCATGAGCTATGGTTCATAGCTCAATACACTTGATTACTATAACATAATCAATTAGTCATTACCAATCCTTTCATAATGAATTCATATGAAAATGAAATTTGTTAGAGAGGAAGGGCAATGTGTGAGGAGCTTGTGGTTCAAATTTCAAGTTAATTGGAGGTCCAAAGAAGAAGTTACTGTCAAAAGAGTGAAGGGTGTTTAAAGCTATCAAACAGTAGTATACCTTCACTGTCAAGATCGTGCTTTTGCATGATCGTGCAACCCCTTAATGACCCCTTTCTGTCATGATTGTACTTGTGCACGATCGCGCATTACCTCTTATTCAAGCTTCATTCCAACTTGTGCACGATCGTGTACTACTTCTTATTAAAGCTTCATTCCAGCTCTTCTCAAGACAAACCTTCGGGTCAATTTTTAATGGCCATTTTGATAAGGAAAATGAAGGATTTAGGCAAAAAATTCTTCTAAAACATTATTCCTTTATGTCTTAGTTTCTAATGACACCAATTTCATATAATTTGGTTTAGTATTCTACAAGTTATACCTACAATACTATAGACTATTCCCAAACCTCGACAAAATCCAAAAACTCAACTTCAATCCAAAATTTAAAACTCTTAAAAAATTATATTCCTTTATAAAAAATATAGAAATATGTCTCTAGTTTAATCTAAATTGAAAATCATCCCATTTGGATGTCTACAGATCAAGTTATGGCTAAAATATCAATGTATGTTTAGTGAAAATACTACAGCTAACATATTCCAACAATTCTTCTTCACCAATATCACATGCCTTTCAGTCCAATTCAAACATTATTCTTATGTCATTTGACATGTCATAAAACTCATATTTTTACTTACCTATTAGGCTTCTAATTCAGCTCAAAATTCTATATTATACTAGTCCTCCCAAGCAAGCAAAAATCAACGCAAATTTATAATCACATTCAGCTAGTTTTCTGGCAATTTGTTGAAGGATATACTTATGGGTTTCATGCAACAAATTGGCTAGGGTTCAAGCAAATTTCAGAGAAAAGTTGGAGCAATTTCGGTTAAGGAAACAAGAAAGGAAGCATAAACTCAGTTATAGAAACTTGCCACCTCACATGCTAGGTGTCACTAACTTACAAAGACATATGTCTTAAAGCATATATTACATTTGTCTCATCAAGATGCTGCCATATGTCATCAATTAATCATTCCATATATCTCATTATAAATAGTCCACATGTCATACAATAATTGGTCCACTTGTCACATATTAATTGATCCTATTATCATTTAATTACTAGTCCATTTCTCACCAATTTTACTATGCCAAATATCACTCAATTATAGGCTAAATCATCCAGATTTTTCATGTATCAATTTATCCTACCACTTAGCATTTGTCCTAGTCTAAATGTACATTTTAATCCATCAATTTCTCATTTCATAACATTAATTCCAATTTACTAATTGAAATCCAATCATACCAAAATTCAAGACATGTTAATTCATAATTCACATCATGATCACTTAACATTTTTCATGCCCCAAAATAAGTCAATTGAGTGCATATGTTATCTTTGTAATGTGTTATAATATCATCGTCATTTAACCAAAGATTGATTTGGTTATTCTTCAACTTAACAAGTTTCATATAATTCATAATAAAAAGGATACATATATCCTTATATGTAACTTTATGATCCTTATTGTATTAATTTAACCAACACATAATGAAAGGATTATCTCGATTATTTAACTTTGTATTCTTGCCACTTATATTAAGCATAAGTCTACTTTGATTCAACATATACAAACTATTTGCGTAAACATAAATCATCTACTTTTACTTAACAATCTATTTCTTACCATGCAATGAAAATTATACTAATGTTGAATATGAATGCATTTTCAAATACTAAAATGCATGAATTAGAAATATATAAATTAGAAATATCACATATAGGTAAGAAAATTCATGAAATCATTTTTCTTCTACTGACAACTATTATCAAGGTACTATATCTTTCAGCTCTATTATGTGCAACCTCTCACATCTTGTTATCATAATGTTGATATACATCTTACATGTTTTTATCAAAGTTTATGAGACATTAGTCAATTTAAAATGTCAATACATTTTGTCATTTATATGATTTTGACATATCTTTAAAACTTTAACACCAAATCCTCATCATCGATTAATAGAAAATTTGCATAATGGACATATAAATTTTTTATCAACATTTGAGAACTCTTCTCAAACATAATCTTTTTTTAAGAAATTTGGTTCACTAACTTAGTATAAAATATATTAAATAAAGTAAATTTCACTTAGAAAAATATAAATATAAATATAAGAAAAGAAAATAATTGATTACATGTCACGACTACCAAATAAGATTAGGACTCAATCATATAACTGCTTACTCGCACTATTTTGTTTGAAATATTATCCCTAGTAATGAGAAAGATTAATCAGATTATATTGATTTATCTAACATAATCTAATTATGAAAGATAATATTTTTAAACCTTTACTTGATTCTAATTATTGATTTGATAACTAGTTTAATTTAATAATTCAACTCTTTAAAAAAATTAGAATAAATTCCAAAAATTACTCCTAATAAATTAACTTTTTGAAATCAATTTTAAATAATTAGAAAACACTTTTCGTATTTATTAAGAATTTAAATTAATTTAATTTAAAATTAAGGCTTAAAGTAAAATCAAATTAAAATGGGACTATCGCGTGTGAACTACACATATGTGAGTTTTTTGTAAGGCACATGTAATTCACGACTCAATCAGACGTTGGTTTCCTGTAGGACGCATGTATCACCCCATCGTTTTTTAACTAGGTTTTTTCACCATGTTTGCACCGTCACTGGGTTTCTTCTGCCTCCTCTGGTGCTCTTTTATCTTGGTCGTATGGTACGTCTTTTCTCTATCCCATTCTTTGCATCAGTGGCGATAATCCCCTTGCCAATGGCATCACCACTGGCAATGTCTCCCACCAGCGGCCATAGGTGGAGGTATACCAGAAGAGACATTCTCCTACTAATTTTTTTGATTGAATGTTAATTAATAGAATGGAATATAATAGAATAGAATAGAAAGAAACGGAATGGTTTATAATGGAATAGAATGTAATATAGTAAAAAGTTGTTTGGAAATGATGGAAGGGTTTATAATGTAATGTAGTGAAATATTGTTTAGAAGATGGATGGAATGGAATGGAATGTATAATAAATGACTTTTATACCCCTTATATTAAAATGATTGTTGCAGGAGGTTTATTATTTTATTATTAATTATATAAAAATATTAGTATTAATTATTTAATATATTTTATTTTA
>JANVCQ010000008.1:36468810-36486890 GCA_025531925.1 Erythroxylum plowmanianum
AATTACTCCCATTGAACTTTTCAATCTCAAATTTTGCTGCCATTGCTTCTATCACGAACAGAATGTAGCTCCCACTAATTCACGTAAATAGTATTGTATGTATGAATAGTACCGTATACGTGAATAGTAATATACACGTGAATAGTGTCGTATGTATGAATAGTACCGTATGCGTGAATAGTATTGTATACTTGAATTACAGTAACTACACAGTATAATGCAGAATTAAATGAATGAACAGTTGTCACCTTTGAGATTACTATTCATCAACTTTTACTGTGCTCACCGGAACTCCGAACGGATTTCGCCAAAAAATTCGTCGTAATTTTCTAACCTCGCTCTGATACCACTTGTTGTTAAAATTGACCGGATTAGAGCAGGTTCACAGCTAAATAGAACTGAGGGAATAGTAATGAACACACAGATTTTACGTAAAAAACCCCCAAATTAGGGTAAAAACTACGGGCAAGGATAGAAGATTTTTACTATTGGAAAAACTGGAGAATTACAAGAAGAAACTAGACCCACAAAAATATACATAATATTTTTGTCTCTCTCTTGTTCTCTCTTTTTTCTCTCACCTCACTTCTCTCTATTTTTCTCTCTCTCTCCGTTTGCTTGTTTTCTCTTCATGCTACTCCTGCCTATTTATAGGCAGGAGAGCATGTGTTAGGCAGCCAACAAATGTTGGCTTGCCTTGGCTGTGTTAGGCAGCCAACAATTGTTGACTACCAAGGTTGCTGCCAACAATCGTTGACAGCAGCCATAGCAGCCAAGGCTAACAGTGAGGAGATATGATACTGTAAAAACAAGAGAAGGGATGCGGACTGGATCATCTCCAAATTAAAATCACATTATGCAAATCCCAGGGCGCAAGTGAGTTGATAAGGGGCTCTTCTGGCTTAAGTGAGGTCGCGGGTTTGAACTCCCCTCATATATTCAGCTGTTTAAAACTTGGGGCTAAAACTTTACCTCCCGCAAGAGACCTACCCGACTCGAGCGGGGACTAGTCTGGATGTGAATGGTTTAAATGTATCTTCCTATAATTGAAACCCTCCTAAAACACTTCGTAAGCAAAAAAAAAAAAAAAAAGGTATTATGCAACATGGTGAATGCTCTGTTGGAAAGGAGCCGCTGGGTATTTGGGAAAGGAGCTAAGAAAGAGGAAACCCTATTCTATGGAATCAACAACAGAACATGAGAGCAGATTCTTATTCACAACTTGAATAGAATCTACTCTATTGATCTAGCAAGAAGATGAGGCTTAGCCAGATAAAGCTCCTAGAAGACTTGATAACAATTATACGACGCCACATCTGGTAGCGTTTCGAAAATGACCTTTGGAACGATTAAATAGCATCTTTCTAAGTGACGTTCTTTTGTATATAGGAATCTCCTAGTATTGCCACTGTTTGCATCTCCTTATGTGTGACTCTTATGTTAAAAACATCCTTTATAACATTTACTGTAAGATATCAATTATCTTTTGATAAATTATAATTTTTCAAAAAGTCATAGATTATTCTAATTGGATTAGAGAGACAACAGTAGCTAAAAACATCCTTTATAACATCTACTGTAAGATATCAATTATCTTTTGATAAATTATAATTTTTCAAAAAGTCATAGATTATTCTAATTGGATTAGAGAGACAACAGTAGCTAAAGAGACCACTGTTAATCTTAGTGCAGCTGTGGAACTTATCTCCCATAGTTTTCCCTCATTGTCTGTTAGCTAAGAGTGTTTGTTGGGAGCGTTTATATGAACTTTGATCAGGGGCGCATTGTTTTGCCTGTTGGCTTCGTTTTTCTTCTATTTTGGCCTTCTATAGGCTCCGTACTTAACTTATCAAGTGTTTCTTTTAGTACAATTTAACTCCTTTAAAAAAACGTGAAACCATAAGCAAGAAGGTTTCTTGGCCTTCCCACTTTTTTCTGTAACCTAAAAGCTTCTACGACTGACGGCATAAGAGACAGACTACAGCTAATCTCTTAACAAGGGAGAAAGAAAAAGGCCATGTTGTCTGGCCTTAACACCAACATTTAGCATCTAATTGCAAGGGCAAAACTGCCTATGACTCAAACAGCTTCAGTTCAGCTCTGAATCAACTTATAATGACAATAAGAATCTAGAGAGAGTTGCATAACTGAGAATCAGCCTCTTAGCATAGAAGACACCTAAACAGAGTTGTGATTCGTAAATGTGCTAGCAAATGCAAATATTGTCAAGACTAGGACCAAAGATAAATTTGGAGCAGCATTAGCTTAAAGTTTGCCTAAGATGGGCCACTAGGCATTTAAAACTATGACAAGTTTTAGACTTTAATACATTAAACTAATTAGTGTCCAACAGGCACGGCAACTGCGTGTGAAGAAAGAAGCATAGAAGTACATGAACATGCCATATACTGTCTTTTCCCAGTCAAACTGCCTCTCGTATCATAGGGTCTCTCAAACTCTAAATTCGTAAGTTCTCAATTCTTGACGTACGCTTCATTTCTTCTTTGTCTTCTTCTCTTCGTTGTGCTTTCCTAGCTTTGATCGCCGTTGCTTGAATAAATGCAGATAAAGATTCAACCAGAGGAAGGGATAGCAGACAAGTAGACCCTGCATCAAGAATCCCAGTGATCATAAATTTATAAACTGTAGTAACTTTACACAGAAATGAGCCCCTATGGAAGAAACCAAGCAAACGGTATGCCATGTTCCTAATTAGTTGTTAAGACACCATATGGTGGAAGTAACCAAGTCATCTAAAAGCCTAGAAGAGTTTATAATATCATACATGCTCTAGAAAAATGTCAAAAACCACAATAATTATGAATAGTGTTTTGAACAATCAACTCCACAGATTTTCTAACAATGACTATTAAACTGACTTGAGAAACACCAATTTTGACCTACGCACGTATGCCCCTGTAACAATCAATTTGGGTCGTCCGATGAGAGATAATATCAAAACAAGTTTTTCCTGTTGAATTCTAACTCTCCCCACCAAACAAAGCTTTGAAACTTTGTTCGTATCTTGAATCCAATCAATGGATGGGGTAAAGGATAAAAAGGGATTGTTCTCCACCTGGAAAATTAATAATGAAATGAGAACCCAATTCAAAGTAGCTAACATACACATTTAACTATAATCAGCATGAGAATTTAAAATATGATACAGTAGAGAGTCTCTCACCAGCACATTTTTTAGAGTGATAAATTTTGGTTCGCTACATACACCACCTTTGCCATCTCAACCTTTTCCCAACTCTTTACCTGTTGGAAGCTTTGATGGGCTCCAAATAAAAGAACTTTCACAAAATATGTATTTGAATTAATAACAAAGTTTATGAGTACAAGAGACACATACAAGATACAAATATTTCTCTCTAAGTGCTACTACACTTTTCCTCTCAATATTTCTTTCTCACAAAGAGCTACAGCCCTCAAATCACTTCTTTTTCAAATACTCTCTGTTTTTCTCATACATATAAATGATTACAAGAACATATATATATATAGACATGTTAAATGACTTCAAATACAATTTGGCTACTTCTTTGATACATCAATTAACTCATCCTTATCCACAAGACTTCAAATACGATTTGGTCACTTCTTTAACACATCAATTAACTTATCCTTATCCATAGGACTTCAAATATAATTGGGTCACTTTTTTGACACATCAATTAACTCATCCTTATCCACAAGCTTCTAAATTTATCTATAAATTTCTACATCACTAGATATTTTTCTCCAACCCAAACATTATCTTTTGTCATAATTACATAATTATCCATAATGAAGGAGGGTTTTCTAACACTCCTCCTCAAACCTGACTTCTCATACCAAGCATTTCTCTCAGTCTGCGGAACACTTCGTTATTCATTGGCTTTGTAAAAATATCTGCTAATTACTCTTCTGATTTGCAAAATGCCAATTCCACAACTTTGTTCTTTACTTGCTCTCCGATAAAGTGATATTTGCTATGTTTACTTCGACTGTGTGACACTGGATTCTTTCCAAGTAATATAGCAGACTTGTTGCCAACATATATTGTCGTTGGACCTTTTTGTTCATGGTCTAGCCCATTTAGAATATACTTCAACCACATTGTTTGACATGAGGATGTTGTTGCTGCCAAATATTTGGCTTCACAAGTTGAAAGAGCAACAGTTTGTTGCTTCTTTGATGACCAAGAAAATATAGCTGACCTAATATGAAAAGCATACCCAGAAGTGCTTTTTCTATGATCCAAGTCTCCACCAAAATCAATATCAGAATAACCAATTAACTTCAAATTTTGAACATGCATATAAAATAAGCCTTGATCGATCGTACCTTTAATATATCTCAAAATTCTTTTTGCTGCATCAAAGTGATCTTGCTTTGACTTCTCCATTTATCTGCTGACTAGTCCGACTGCGTACATGATGTTTGGTCTTGTATAAGTTAAATACCTTAAACTTCCAACCAAACTTTTGAACAACGTCGGATTCACAGATTTTTTGTCTAAATCAATTCTCAATTTTATGCTTGCATCAGCTAGCATGGCTATTGGCTTGCAATCTTTTATTCTGAATCTTTCTAAGATTTCTTTTGCATACTTTCTTTGAGAAATAAAAATTCCTTCTCTAGTCTGCTTCACTTCAACTACAAGAAAGTAGGACATTTCACCAATATCTGTTATCTCAAATTTTCTAATCATAGCTTTCTTGAACTCATTAAACATTTTTGGATTGTTTTTAGTGAAGATTATGTCATTCACGTATAAGCACACGATCATGACATCTCCATATTGATTTTTCTTCATGTAGAGTGCATATTCATATGGACTTTTTGCAAAATCGTTGTTTCGAAAGTATTCATCAATTCTTGTATTCCAAGCCCTCGGAGCTTGCTTCAATCCGTACAAAGCTTTCTTTAATCGATAGACTTTGTCTTCTTGACCCTGCTTGACAAATCCAGGTGGTTGTTCAATATAGACTTCTTCTTCTAAGTAACCATTCAAAAAAGCAGACTTCACATTCATCTGAAAAATCTTCTAATTGTTTTGTGTTTCAAGTGCTTTGAGAAGTCTAATTGTATCCATTCTTGCAACTGGAGCAAATACTTCATCATAATCAATTCCATATTTTTGTTTGCAACCTTTTGCAACTAATCTTACCTTGTATTTCTCCACTTTTCCTTCTTGGTTGGTTTTTGTCTTGTACACCCACTTGACTCCAATTGCTTTATGTCCTTTTGGAAGGCTGGTCAATTCCCATGTATCAATTTTTTGGATTGCAACAATCTCTTCTTTCATGGCTTTTTCCTATTTTTTGTTTCCAGCAGCTTCTTCTTATGTTACAGGATCACATAAGGCCATCAAACAAAACAACGAATAATCAAATGTATCTATTTGTTCTATAGCATCATAAAGATCACTTAGATTTCTTCTCTTAATAGGTACTCCTCCTGAATTGCTGCTGCTGCTGTTTGACGTTGACGGTATTGAAGCAGGTGTTGGTGGTGTGGGACTTTGCGGAGGAGATTGATCATCATCTTATTGTGCTTGTATATCCATGTCAGCATCTTCCTCATCATCAAAGAACATACCTTGAGAATTCCTTTCTTCTCTACTCGACTTCTAGTAATTAGCTTCATCGAACTCAACATCTCTTGATATGATTACCTTTTTGGTTATGGGGTTGTACAACTTGTGAGCTTTACTTTGGTTATCATATAAAGATGCACTTCTCCACTTTGTTGTCCAATTTCTTTCTCTTTTGGTCAAGAATATGGGCATATGCGATACACCCAAATATCCTGAGATGTCCAACTGCTGGTTTATTTTCACTCCACGCTTCATTTGGTGTCATAAACTTTACGCTTTTTGTTAGACAGCGATTCAACAGATGGACCGCACATGCAACAACTTCAGCTCATAAATTCTTTGGTAGGTGCTTTTCTTTCAACGTGTCCCTTGCCATATCAATAATTATGTGGTTCTTCCTTTCTACCACGCCATTTTGTTGAGGTGTATATCTTGTTGATAGCTGATGAATAATTCCATGTTCTTTACAAAATTTCTCAAACAACTTTGAGGTATACTCGCCTCCTCTATCAGATCTTAGTATCTTTAGATACTAGCTACTTTACTTCTCGATCATTACTTTGAACCCTTTAAACTTATCAAGTGCTTCTACCTTTTCTTTTAAAATATACACCTAACATTTTCTACTAAAATCATCAATAAAAATTAAATAGTACCTGTTTTCTCCAGCAGATTGTACATCAAATAGGCTAGCTATATCTGTGTGCACAATCTCCAACGTTTTTCTGGCTCTTCATGATTTTCCAATTTCAAACAGTTGTCTATGTTGCTTTCCTTTGATGCAAGCTTCACACAACTGTATTGGTTGATCAATTACTAGCAGTCCGTTCACCATTTTTTATTTTGACAGTAACTTTAGTCCAATAAATCCAAGGTGACTGAACCTCAAATACCACAACCACGATTCGTTTTCAATAGCTGACTTCATGCACTTTATCAACTCGTTCCGTACGTCAAGTGTGAAAAGACGATTTTTTGTCATCTTCACCTTCACTATTAATTCTTCCTTCTTGTTTTTGATGGTAAGATGGTGATTGTTTAAACTATAACATACTTCTTTTCTAAGAGTTGACCGAGGCTAATGATGTTGCTTTTCAAAGCAGGCACATAATAAACATCAGAAATATATGTCTTGTTTCCATTTTTCAATGAAATCATAATTTTACCTTTGCCTTTTACTGGAATCTTTGTTGAATCACCGAACATAACTTCTCCACGAACTGTCTCGTCCAAGTCTGTACTTTTTATATCCACACATGTGATTGCTGGCACCCGTGTCAAGATACCAAGTATCATTGTCGCTTTGCTCATTTACTCATAAAGAGAAAAACATAACAACGTTATCTTTCTTGTCTTCAACTGTTGTAAAATTACTTCTTTCCTTCACCTTAGGATTCCATCTACACGCATAACTGAAATGACCATATTTATTACAATTATAACACTGCACTTGAGATTTATCTCTTCTTTGTTAAAATCTACCTCGACCTCTGTCTCATAACCTCTTCCTCGACTATATGTCAAATTTCCTTCATTTGTATTTTCTCTTTCAAAAAATTGTCTACCACGTCCACGTCCACCTTGATTGTTCCATCGACCACATCCCGTTTGGTAGCCACCTCTATAGCCACTTTGACTTCCTCTGTTGTCTCTCTGGCTATTGCTTGCTTGATTTTCACCAACTAATAGTTTGCTTTGCAAGACTTCCTCCAAGTTTCCAGTATTGTCATTCTGGTTCATTCTTTGCTCATGTGCTTGGAGAGAACCAATGAGTTCATCGATTGAAAGTTTTGATCTTTCGATTCTTCTATTGCGGCGATGACATAATCAAATTTGCATGTCAACGAATGCAAAAATTTTTCCATTACTCGAACATCGTCTAGAGTTTCGTCATTTCTTTTCATCTCATTAGCCATCGTTTTCAAACGAGTGACGTAATCACCAATATTATCTAAGTTTTGCATTTTTAGTATCTCGAACTCAGCTCTGAGTGATTGAAGACGTACCTTTTTAGTTTTTTCGACTTCTTGGAAAGAATTTTACAGAATCTCCCATGCTTCCTTTGAAGTCATTGCATCTGAGATTTTCTCAAATGTGGATTCGTCAATACCTTGACAGATAAAAAACAATGCCTTCTTGTCTTTTTTTCGATTTTCTTTCAACGTTCTTTTCTCGACATCTGATAAGGCCTCTTCGACAGCTGCATCTACAAGTTTAGTATATCCATCATCGACAATATCCGATAAATCATGAGAACCAAGCATCACCCTCATTTGGATGCTCCAATTCCCATAATTTGTCTTTGTTAATTTCAGAACTTGAGGCCGGATCAAGCTGGCCATTGCTTCACCAATTCACGAACAAATGAACCATTGCTCTGATACCACTTGTTAGAAGCTTCAATAGGCTCCAAATAAAAGAACTTTTACAAAATATGTATTTGAATTGATAACAAAGTTTATAAGTACAAAAGACACATACAAGATACAAATATTTCTCTCTAAGTACTACTGCGCTTTTCCTCTCAATATTTCTTTCTCACAAAGTACTACAGCTCTCAAGGCACTTCTTTTTCAAATACTCTATTTTTCTCATACATTAAATGATTACAAGAACATATATATATATATATATATATATATATATATATATACACGCTCAACGACTTCAGATACAATTTGGCTACTTCTTTGACACATCAATTAACTCATCCTTATCTACAAGACTTCAAATACAATTTGGCTACTTCTTTGACGCATCATTTAACTCATCCTTATCTACAAGACTTCAAATACAATTTGGCCACTTTTTTGACACATCAATCAACTCATTCTTATCCACAAGTTTCTTCCACAAGCTTTTAAATTCATCCATAAATTTTCACATCATTAGATATTTTTCTCTAACCCAAACCTTATGTTTTGTCATAATTACATAATTATTCATAGTGAAGGAGGGTTTGTATTTTCTAACACTCCCCCTCAAACCTGACTTCTTATGCCAAGCATTTCTCTCAGTTTGTGGAACATTTCGTTATTCAATGGCTTTGTAAAAATATCTGCTAGTTGCTCTTCTGTTTTGTAATATGCCAATTCCACAACTTTGTTCTTTACTTGCTCCCAGATAAAGTGTTATTTGATATGTTTGCTTCGATTGTGTGACACTAGATTCTTTCCAAGTAATATAGTAAACTTGTTGTCAACATATATTGTCGTCGGGCCTTTTTGTTCAAGGTCTAGCTCATTTAGAATATACCTCAACCACATTGCTTGACATGAGCATACTGTTGCTACCAAATATTCATCTTCACTTGTTGAAAGAGCAGCAGTCTGTTGCTTCTTTGATGACCAAGAAAATACATTTGACCCAGTATGAAAAGCATATCTAGAAGTACTTTTTCTGTTATGCAAGTCTCCACCAAAATTACTATCATAATAACCAATTAATTTTGAATTTTGAGTATGCATATAAAATAAGCCTTGATCGATTGTACCTTTAATATATCTCAAAAATCTTTTTACTGCATCAAAGTGATCTTGCTTTGGCTTCACCATATATCTGCTGACTATTCCAATTGCGTATATGATGTTTGGTCTTGTATAAGTTAAAACCTTAAACTTCCAACCAAACTTTTGAACAACGTCAGATCTACAGATTTTTTGTCTGAATCAATTCTCAATTTTATGCTTGCATTAGCTGACATGGCTATTGCCTTGCAATCATTCATTTTGAATCTTTCTAAGATTTCTTTTGCATACTTTCTTTAAGAAATAAAAATTCCTTCTTTAGTCTGCTTCACTTCAACTTCAAGAAAGTAGGACATGTCGCCGATATCTGTCATCTCAAATTCTCTAGTCATAGCTTTCTTGAACTCATTAAACATTCTTGGATTCTTTCCAGTGAAGATTATGTCATCCACGTATAAGCACACGATCATGACATCTCCATATTGATTTTTCTGTGTAGAGTGCATGTTCATACGGACTTTTTGCAAAATCCTTATTTCGAAAGTATTCATCAATTCTTGTATACCAAGCTCTCGAAGCTTGCTTCAATCCGTACAAAGCTTTCTTTAATCGATAGACTTTGTCTTCTTGACCTTTCTTGACAAATCCAGGCGGTTGTTCAATATAGACTTCTTCTTCTAAGTAACCCTTCAGAAAAGCAGACTTCACATCCATCTGAAAAATATTCCAATTGTTTTGTGCTTCAAGTACTATGAGAAGTCTAATTATATCAATTCTTGCAACTGTAGCAAATAGTTTATCATAATCAATTCCATATTTTTGTTTGTAACCTTTTGCAACTAATCTTGCCTTTTATTTCTCCACTTTTCCTTCTTGGTTGGTCTTTGCCTTGTACACCCACTTGACTCCAATTGCTTTATGTCCTTTTGGAAGGCTGGTCAATTCCCATGCATCATTGTTTTGGATTGCAACAATCTCTTCATTTATGGCTTTTTCCCATTTTTTGTTTCCAGCAGCTTCTTCATATGTTACAAGATCACATGCGGCCATCAAACAAAACAACGAATAGTCAAATGTATCTATTCGTTCTGTAGCATCATAAAGATCAATTAGATTTCTTCTCTTAATAGGTGCTCCCCCTGAATTGCTGCTGCTACTATTTGATGTTGACGGTGTTGAAGCAGGAGTTGTTCGTGTAGGACTTTGTGGAGGAAACTAATCATCATCTTGTTTTGCTTGTATATCCATGTCAACATCATCCTTATAATCAAAGAACATACCTTGAGTATTCCTTTCTTTTCTATTCCACTTCTAATAATCAACTTCATCGAACTCAACATCTCTCAATACGATCACCTTTTTGGTTATGGGATTGTACAACTTGTAAGCTTTACTTTGGCTGTCATATCCAATAAAGAGGCACTTCTCCCCTTTGTTGTCCAATTTCTTTCTTTTTGGGTCAGGAATATGGGCATATGTGATACACCAAATATCCTGAGATATCCAACTGCTAGTTTACTTCCACTCCACGCTTCATTTGGTGTCATAAACTTTACGCTTTTTGTTGGACAGTGATTTAGCAGATAGACCGCACATACAATATCTAGTGATGATGTAGAAATTTATGGATGAATTTGGAAGCTTGTGGAAGAAACTTGTGGATAAGGATGAGTTAATTGATGTGTCAAAGAAGTGACCAAATTGTATTTGAAGTCTTGTGGATAAGGATAAGTTAATTGATGTATCAAAAAAGTGGCCAAATTGTATTTGAAGTCTTATGGATAAGGATGAGTTAATTGATGTGTCAAAGAAGTGGCCAAATTGTATTTGAAGTCTTGTGGATAAGGATGAATTAATTGATGTGTCAAAGAAGTAGCCAAATTGTATCTGAAGTTGTTGAGCATGTCTATATATATATATGTTCTTGTAATCATTTAATGTATGAGAAAAATAAAGAGTATTTGAAAAAGAAGTGTCTTGAGAGTTGTAGCACTTTGTGAGAAAGAAATATTGAGAGGAAAAGCGCAGTAGCGCTTAGAGAGAAATATTTGTATCTTGTATGTGTCTCTTGTACTCATAAACTTTGTTATCAATTCAAATACATATTTTGTGAAAGTTCTTTTATTTGGATCCCATTGAAGCTTCCAACAAGTAGTATCAGAGCAATGGTTCGTTTGTTCGTGAATTGGTGAAGCAACGGCCAGCTTGATCCAGCCTCAAGTTCTGAAATTAACAAAGACAAATTATGGGAATTGGAGCATCCAGATGAGGGTGATGGTTGGTTCTCATGATTTATGGGATATTGTTGATGATGGATATACTAAACCTATAGACGCAGCTGTCGAAGAGGCCTTATCAAATGTCGAGAAAGGAACGTTGAAAGAAAATCGAAAAAAAGACAAGAAGGCATTGTTCTTTATCTTTCAAGGTATTAACGAATCCACAATTGAGAAAATCTTAGATGCAATAACTTCAGAGGAAGCATGGGAGATTCTGTAGAAATCTTTCCAAGGAGTCGAAAAAGCTAAAAAGGTACATCTTCAATCACTCAAAGCTGATTTCGAGATACTAAAACTGCAAAACTTAGATAACATTGGTGATTACGTCACTCGTTTCAAAACGGTGGCTAATGAGATGAAAAGAAACGGTGAAACTCTAGAGGATGTTCGAGTAATGGAAAGACTTTTGCATTCGTTGACACGCAAATTTGATTATGTCATCGCTGCAATAGAAGAATCGAAAGATCAGAACTTTCGATCGATGAACTCATTGGTTCTCTCCAAGCACATGAGCAAAAAATGAACCAGAATGGTAATACTGGAAACTTGGAGAAAGTCTTGCAAAGCAAACTATCAGTTGGTGAAAATCAAGCAAGCAATAGCCAAAGACACGACAGAGGAAGTCAAAGTGGCTATAGAGGTGGCTACCAAACGGGATGTGATCGATGGAACAATCGACGTGGACGTGGAATTGGCATCAAAGAAGCAACAAATCGTTGCTTTTTCAACATGTGAAGCCAAATATTTGGCAGCAACAACATGCTCATGTCAAGCAATGTAGTTGAGGTATATTCTAAATGAGCTAGACACTGAACAAAAAGGCTTGACAACAATATATGTTGACAAGAAGTCTGCTATATTACTTGGAAAGAATATAGTGCCACACAGTCGAAGCAAACATATCAAATAACACTTTATCAGGGAGCAAGTAAAGAACAAAGTTGTGGAATTGGCATATTATAAAACAGAAGAGCAACTAGCAAATATTTTCACAAAGCCATTGACTAACGAAATATTCCACAGACTGAGAGAAATGCTTGGCATAAGAAGTCAGGTTTGAGGGGGAGTGTTAGAAAATACAAACCCTCCTTCACTATGGATAATTATGTAATTATAACAAAAGATAAGGTTTGGGTTGGAGAAAAATAGATACTGATGATGTGAAAATTTATGGATGAATTTAGAAGCTTGTGGAAGAAACTTGTGGATAAGGATGAGTTAATTGATGTGTCATAGAAGTGGCCAACTTGTATTTGAAGTCTTGTGGATAAGGATGAGTTAATTGAAGTGTCAAAGAAGTGGCCAAATTGTATTTGAAATCTTGTGGATAAGGATGAGTTAATTGATGTGTCAAAGAAGTAGCCAAATTGCATTTGAAGTCGTCTAACATGTCTATATATATGTGTTCTTGTAATCATTTATATGTATGAGAGAAGTAGAGAGTATTTAAAAAAGAAGTATCTTGAAAGCTGTAGCTCTTTGTAAGAAAGAAATATTTGGAAGACAAGGGCAGTAGCACTTAGAGAGAAATATTTGTATCTTGTTTGTATCTCTTGTGCTCATAAACTTTGTTATCAATTCAAATACATATTTTGTGAAAGTTCTTTTATTTGGAGCCCATCGAAGCTTCCAACAATCTTCCCTTTAGCATCTCAACCTTTTCCCAACCCTTTACAACTTCCTCCAGGCTTGTTTCCTAGCCCACTGTCGCTAAAATATTTCTACTTACTTTAAGCCCGCTGCCATAGATTCAGCTCGCCTACCACTTTGCCAGCCTAGCTTTTATGCCGTTATTAAAAGTGGCATCTACCTCTAACAAACCACCTTCCTCATCCTCACCTTCCCAAACCACTTCACTCGTACAAATTCCAGCATCCCCCGATCTCTCATCACCCAATGGCTGCCCCATGCTCTTTAGTTTTGTTCTTGGGAATCGTATTCCTATTCCGGAGGCCACCTCAACTCCTCTGCAGTTGAACTTAGCTTGGTGTAACCTTTGACAAGTTTAGATTTATTCCCTCCTCCGCCAGTTCCAGCATTCTATTACCACCTTTGGAGGTTCTCAATATGGGGCCACGAAATGGCAAACTGTCCTTGTTGAATGCCAATGCCAACTTGAAAAAGCATGGCATGAAGAATGTATTGATCGGTGAGGATGACTTCATTTTTAAATTACCCTATGTGCTCAAAGCATAAAAGATTTTGGAGGAAACTCCATGGTATATCCAAAGTAGACCCTTGTTCATCCAGAAGTGGAAGCCAGGAGTCTCCCTAGACAAAACCTGTAGAACCAGTGTGTCCATCGGGGTGAACTTCCATAGGATTCCCTTAAAATACTGGTTATCAAAAGGTTTGAGCCACTTGACTGGTAGACTTAGTAAGCCTTTAAGCTTGGATGGAAATACCGCTAACCTAATGCAAATAGGATATGCACGACTGTGTAGAGGTTGACATTGGAAAAGAGCACCCTGAAACTATTAGGATCTTGAAGCTTGATAAACTTGTGAACTTAATTAAGTATTATATCTCTTTTAACTAATGGAAGCCCTCTCTAAAGGTAAAATCCAAAGATGGTTCCCTAAGAAGCCAGTGACCATAAGGAATATTAAGGAGAATCTAGTGCTGAGGCAGCAAAAAGAAAATGTAGACAATGTTGTGGCCTTGGAGGATTCGGATTCTTACAAGGATAGACCAGCTTAAGCACCTTTGGATATTAACTCAGTAGAAACAATGAACCAAAAAAATGTGGACACTGTTATTAATTAGGTAAATCCAAGTAAGGCAATGGTTATCAATGGAAACCTTAAGGAACACTAAGATGCAACCTTAGAGACCCCGGCACCCTTGTGAAGGCTCATGGCACCTACTACTCTCACTCATATGTAGATCAATGAGCTCATATTTTCAATAACTCAGGTCCTTTTATTGAAACTACCAACAAGAGAAGAGTTTAGATACTGGAACAAGCAGGAAGGCTACAAGGAGAAAAGCTAAGAACAAGAAACAAGCTTCTCCTCAATCAAAATGAATCTAGTTATGCAGAATATCATGGGTTTAAACAACCCAAATAAACAGCAAGCTCTCAAGGATTTCCTCATCCTTAAGACGCCTCATTTTATTGGTTTGATTAAGACCAAAATAAAAAAGGATACTTTCAACAAGGGCCTTCGGTTTTTAAAGGACTAGACCATTTTGAGTAATCATGATCCGCATCACAATGGGAGAACTATTGTCTCCTTTGATTCACAAGTCTTCAAGCTACAAAAATGGACTTGCTCATATCAATATCTTCATTGTGAGGTATGGTATACTCAGCTTAAATCTCACCTTGTTATTTATGCCATCTATGCATCTAATTTTGAATTTCATAGGAAACTATTGTGGGATGATTTAAATACGTTGGAAACCAACAGATCAAACCCCCTGCATTATTGTTAGGGATTTCAATTGTAGTCTATACTCTCAAGAATATGATGGTTATAACTCATGCTCTAAGCTAATGAATGCAAATCTTGCTAATCTGACCACGAATTTGGGCCTAGCTGATCTAAGATACATTGGCAACCTTTTACTTGGAATAATAAGCAATCTAGGAGTTTTTCCTGCAAAGGAAGGTCTATCGCTGCCTTGTCAACTCAGAATGGGTCTCTACCTTTCCCTATAGCTCTGAATTTTGTAACCATCTTACATCTGATAACACCCACATAGTTACTCACTTAGAGACCATGGACAAGAAGAGGAATGCTCTTTTCAGATTCTATAATAATCTATTAAGGCATCCTAGGTTTACTGAAGCAATCCATAGAGGAATGGGTGGATGGCTAAATGTCAACCAACTCTAAAGGCTATTAAGCTGGAACTGATCTCCTAATCCAAGTCCAAATCCAATTTAGTCTTACTATGGAAATTTAACACTTTACAACACTCTAATGGATCTCCAAGATAAATTGGTTTCAGATCCCACAAATACCTTATTGAGTTATCTAGAAGCAAGAACACGAAAGGAATACTTGTCATCTCTTGACTCTTATTATTCCCAGCTCAAGCAGGAATCAAGAATTAATTGGTTAGGAGACGGTGATCACAATTCCAAATTCTTTTATCATGCCATCGAAGAAGGAGGAATAGGAACAATATTGTCTCTTTATTAAACTCTAATGACAAAGAAATCACTAATTAGCCTTTAGGCGCTTCAAAGCTTAAGGATTACCTGGCAAATTCCTTCCCCTCACAATTTGAAACTAATATGATAGGGGAAGTTATCCCAATGGAAATCAAGGGTACCTTATTTAGGCCGCATCCAAACAAGGCCCCAAGCCCATATGGCTTTAATGCAAGATTTTTCCAAATAACATAGGACTTAATAGGACACATGGTGACAAGTTCAGTTTTATACCGATTGAGCTAAATAAGACCTACGTAACTCTCATTCCTAAGGTACCTAATTCCACATCTCTACATGAGTATAGACCCATTGCTTGTTGCAATGTGATCTACAAGGTGATTTATAAGATCCTTGCCAATAGACTCAAAAGAGTTTTACCATCCTGTTAAGCCCTTGCCAAACTGCTTATATTCATAACAAGAATATTAAGGATAACATCATGATTGTGCAGGAACTTTTCAAGACCTACCACTCTAAGAAGTCCACTAGGAGTTGTGTACTCAAAATTGACTTTACAAAAGCTTTTGATTCTCTTAACTGGAATTTTCTGATCAACTTAATGTAGGCTATGGGATTTCCTTGCAAGTTCATTACATGGATAATCAAGTGCGTCACTTCAGCTTCCTTTTCGATTCTAATCAATGATGAACTATCAAAGATATTCAGGGCAGTAAGGGGTCTTAGACAAGGTGATCCTCTATCACCTTATTTATTTTCTATAAGTAAGAAATTTGCTCCAGATTAACAAGGTTAAACAAAAGTTTTAAGCCTAAATTCAGATTCTATAATAAGTGTGAAAAGCTTGGAATTTTCAACCTTTCATTCGTAGATGACTTGTTGCTTTTCTATGGTGCTAGTCCAAAATCTATTAACCTTATGCTTAACTCCTTATAAACCTTCAAAGTCAATTTCAGGTTTGGTATTTAATCCAAACAAAAGCTCTATGTTACTGTCAACAAGTGTAAGCTCAAGTATAGCTTCTCTTGCCTCTACTAGTGGCCTTCCAATACAACAGGTCCCCTTTAAATATCTAGCAGTTCCTATCTCCATTTAAAAGCTCACCTTTTAGGATTGTGTACCCCTTTTGGATTACATACGCAAGAAGCTCAATAGTTGGACCAACTATAGTCTCTCTTATGGAAGTAGAGTGCAACTAATTATTTACGTCCTATCCAATCTTCACAAATATCCATGCTCACACCTAGCCCTTCCAAAGAATATTCTAAAAACTATTGATAAACTTCAAAGGGACTCTATTTGGAGTGGGGTCAATATCTACTCTAAAGTCCCAAAAGTAAAATGGTAAAAATGTTTGTTTACCTAAAGAATGTGGGGTTCAGATATTTTCTCAATTAGATTGTTTAGGAAGATCCATTTAGTCAAAAGACTTTGGCAAATTTGTATGGACAAGGAAGCTCTCTAGTTTAGGTGGTTGCATCACTATTTCTTGAAGAAGAAAAGCATATAAAGCATTCAGGTAAATGATAATGTCTCCTGGACATTGAGACAAATCTTGCTCTTGAGAGAGTAGATCCATTTCTCCATCAAGCAAAAGGTAAGGGATGGCAAAGATACTTTCTTCTAGTTTGATAACTGACTCGATTTTGGCCCCTTGTATAAGATCACTAAACTTCAGAGCCTTAAATCCTTTATTCCTAAAGACATCAAGGTGCAAGCTCTTATCAAAAACAATGCTCAGACTTGGTCAGCCTACTCCACTAGGGGATCTTATGTGATTATGGCAATTTTGTATTCTTAGTCTCTCAACTCCAATCCAGGACTCTATTCCTTGGTTGCCTAACAAGAAGATGGTTGATGTGGGCACGACCATGGGACTTTGTAAGCGAAATGGAACCAAAGATGAGCTAGTAATGTCGGAGGGACCAATAACAAGATTAAGAGCTAGTATGGGATAGTGACATCAATCTAGCTCACTCATTCATATTGTGGATGGGAATCAATAGAGGATTGCTTACAAGAGATAAGATCAGTTCTCCATTAATGCTTTGAGCTGTGAGTTATGAAATACTGAACTGGAGAATCTGGAATACCTAGTTATAAAATACAAGTTTACTAAACAAGTATGGGGCCAAATGCAACTTATTATCAACAAAAACAGACCAATGGACTCTTGGACTGAAACTATTACTTGGCTAGGGAAACTTGGAGTGCATAATGCAGCTGATCTCAAAGCAATCAAGTTAAGTTAGGCAGCCTTAGTGTACTACACATGGAAAGAGCGTAATTACAGAGTTTTCATACAAAAAAGTAGAAGCATTGAGTTGGTTTTTCAGGCCATTTTTGATAAGCAAATGGATGAGAATCAGGTATTTTTATTGATATATAGCTATAGTCTCGTAGTATGTTCCACAAGAGCTAAGCTACCAGCCACTAATGGCCCTTCAACTCTTAGCCGAATACAATGCAAGTTTTCAGATAGATCTTGCACTACCCTCCCCCCTCCTTTACATAGTACCCTCTCTCTCTTCTAACTAACTCCCTAATCGATTACCCCCCTCACTCACCATCTGCTCTCTCCTAGTATTCCTTCTGGAATACGTGAGCAAGGGTTTAGGGCCCAT
>JANVCQ010000008.1:36533801-36567114 GCA_025531925.1 Erythroxylum plowmanianum
TATTTGTATAAGTCAAAATTCATATGCATATATTAGTGAATACTCAATTATGCAAAGCATATGATGTACTGTAAATTTCTAAATTTTATAACCCCTAACATGGGGTGTTACACCTCTAGTGGGTCTCCCTTGCACCAGACTAAGATCTTGATGAAGCATTTCCAAGAGGTCATAAAAGATGGGTGAGTCTGTTCCCTTATTGAACTATTACAAATAGGTGCAAGGGCTTAGTCTTCAACATTGGTAGGTTCCTTTTAGAGCAAATGCGCTATGTTTTAAGTCATTAACTCCTAGCCTTTTGCACAATGGGGCAATAAAGGATTGGAGAAAACCTTATTAATGGAAGATGATACGATCTTGTTTAAATTTGCAGTAAACAGTAATTTGTAAGATTTTGGAAACGAGACCATGGAACATTGGAGGCCAACCATTGTTTGTGCAGAAGTGGTCACCTAGGGATGAGTTTAACAATAAGTGTGTTAAAGTGTTTCCAATCTAGAATTACTTCCATAATTTGCCTTTGGAGTTTTTGATGGGGGAAGGCTTGAGTTTTCTTGCCAACTCCTTAGGTTAGCATTTAAGCATGGATATCCAAACTTCTAATATAGAGCATATAGGATATGCTAAAATCTGTGTCGAGGTAAGCAGGAATACTCAATTGTTAGAGTCACTATCTATTATGAGGCTTGGTGTTATAGAGGAGTGGGAGCCTTTGAACAACGAGTTATCTTACCCATGGAAACCCCAAAAAATGATGAAACAATGGGTTCCTACAAGTAGGAAATTCAATAATGGTTGGTAGGAAAAGTTACTGGCGGTTGAGGTTTCAAGTTTTGATATTGCCAACAAGGTGGAGTGTCAGTTGGTAATAGACATGAATCCATCCACTGAAATTCCTGGAGGAGATGATGGGTAGGTTTGATATAGCCCCCCACCTATTGCACAAAATATGGAAAACCATGAGGGAAAAGTAGTGATTAATCGACCTATTGATATATTGGCTAATATTACGAATTTGCAGTTGGTAAGTGATCATTTGGAAGCAATATATGCAAGAAAGGGTTAATTGGATCAGTATATGCTTGAAGGTACTCAAAGTCAGGTATTATCTTATTCGTTAGCTGACACATGGGTGAATACCAATATGGTGTAGAAGGAAGATAATCATCAGTTGGGATCACAGGATGCAACTAGGGCAAAGGTTAGGATTCATCCGCAAGTTTCTATTGAGTCTTCTCAATCTACAGAGGATATGGAGGAGAATAGTATGGTGATAGAATAGTTCTTTAACCTACTTGACTCTTAGGGGGAAATTCAGACAAATACCGAGAGTCAAATAACTCCTAATATTTCTCAAAGAAGACCAGCCAGGAGGAAAGGTAAGCCTAAAGGGGCTTCCCCTTAGATTTCTATTCTAGTGTGGAACACAAAAGGGCTTAACAAGCCTCTGAAACAACTCATGGTAAGGGATTTGGTTTATGAACAGAAACCTACTTTGGTGGGTCTTTTGGAGACTAAAATAAAGGCTAAGTATGTCCAATTAGGCTTGTCTTTTTTGGGTTCATAATGGAAAACTATTACTAACCATTCTTAACATTACAATGGGAATATTATTTGTCTATATAATACTAACTATATTGAGGTTAATTGTAGCATTTTTAGTAACCAATTCCTACATTTACATAGCCAGTTAAAGGGATGTTCTTTAGTTTTCAAAGTTATCATAATTTATGCTTCCAATTTTGCATTCCAATAAGCAAAATTATGGACAAATTTAGCTCAGATACAATCATTAATACAAAATCCATGGCTAGTAGTGGATGATTTTAATTGTTCACTGAACTCTAGTGAAATTGAAGGTGGTGCTAGCTACTTAATGGGGATGGGTAGAGAACTTTCATAGTTATTTCAACAAGTGAATCTAACTAACCTAATGGGTATTGGGAGAATATACACCTGGACAAAAAATCAACAAGGACATTAATTCATAAAAAGTTGGATAGAGCCTTGATGAACCATTTATGGCTTAGTAAATTTCCTTCTTCTTCTGTACATTTTGGGGACAATATTGTTTTCTAATCATGCTTTTATACTTATTCAGAAGTTGACATATTAGGTAAGAATGGGAACCCCTTTGTGGTTTTTCAATTTTATAAGCCAAAGGAAGGGTTTCATGGATATAATCAGTAGTTATTGGAGGCAAGAGATACAAGGATTCAAATCTTTCTAGTTGATGCAAAAACTTAAAATAGTCAAACATGCCTTTAAATAGTTTGTAAAAGAGAAGAATCACAATCTTCATCAAATGAAGTAGAAATTGGTTGAAGCCTAGGAGGCTTCTTATAGGGATCCTGTCAACTTTGAGTTAAGGCATACTGAGACTCGGAGATTACAAGAATATTAAAAGGAATTGTTGTACCAAAATTATGTTCTAAAGCAAAAAACAAGGCTACATTATATCAAAGAGGAGAGTCCAAAAAAAAGTTTTTTCATGCTTCTCTTCTGGCTAAGAGAAACATTAATACTATCTTTGAGCTATGGGATAATAGCAGGAATGTGACATCTAAACCATATGAGCTAACTAGATATATCTAGGGGTATTTTTTACAGTTAATGGGCACCTCAAGTAGTCAACAGTAGGGTTTTAATATGAAAGGTGTTTTTTGATCCAATCTTAATGAGGCGTGGTTGAACATGCTTACAACTCCCTTCTCTTATAAAGATGTCAAGGAAATGCTTTTCAGTCTTCATCTCTCAAAAGCTCTAGAACTTGATGTTTCAATGTGGGTTTTTTCCAAAGAACCTGGGACATTAGTGGCCAACTCTTTATTAACGCAATATTGGAATTCTTTTCCTCTAGTCGGATGTTAAGGGAAGTTAATCATACATTCATATGCCTTATACCCAAGAAGAAGCAACCTTCTTCTATCTCAAATTTTAGACCCATTTCTTGCTGCACTACTGTATACAAAACCATTACTAAGCTTCTGACTGCTAGACTTAAAGCAATTTTGTTAGAGATCATTAAATTGACCCAAGGTCCTTTTTACGTAGGAGAAGCATGGGTGATCATATATTGCTTCTTCAAGAGTTAATAGGGGATTATAGCTCTAGTAAACTATTAATAGTTGTCTAATGAAGATTGAATTTTTCAAGGCTTATGATACTATAAGTTGTTCTTTCTTACAAGCAATTTTAGAAGCTATTGGGGTGCCAGATAAATTCAACAACTAGATTATGCAATGCATCCGGTCTACTTCTCTCAGTATTCTGGTGAATGGTAGTCCATCAATCCCTTTTAACGTTGTAAGGGGTATTAGGCAAAGGGTTCCTCTATCCCCTTACATATTCATTCTAGCCATGGAAGGTTTATGTAGACTAATCTCTAAACTGGTGGAATGCAGTAACCTTTTCATTTCCATTTCAAATGTGGTGATATTTCATTATCTCATTTGATATATTCTGATGAATTGATTCTCTTATGTAAGGTTGATTCCCACTATGTTCAAATGATGTGAAGTATGTCATATATTTTCTCTAATTGGTCTGGCATAAAAGTAAGTGTTGAGAAAAGTGGATTGTATTTGTCCTCAGATGTCAAAGACTAGGAGCAGATTAGGAGCATGGTCGGGTTTGAGTTGTCCTCTCTTCCTTTCAAATATCTAGCATCCCAATATCTCTTAGTAAGCCTAAATTCTCAGATTGTGTTCCTTTGATTGATAAGCTTAAAGCTAGAATCAATAATTAGGAAAACAAATATCTATCCTTTGCTGGCCAATTGCTTCTTATCAATTTTATTTTAAATAGTGTGCATCTACAATAGTCTGCTCATTTGGTTTTGCCTAGGAGAGTCACCAAAGAGATAGATAGAATACTAAAAGAATTCATGTAGTCTGGAAAAATTGAGAATGGCAAGTAAGCCAAGGTGAAATGGAGTGGCATCACTATACCCAAGAGGTTAGGAGGGCTTGGGATCATCTCGATTGTGTAAATGAAGAAAGTAATGTTTGGTAAAAGGATATGGAGACTCTACATTGATAAAAAAAGCTATGTGGATTAAATGGAATAATGAGTATTATCTTCGAAACCATAATCTATAGAAGCTAGACATTTCTAGAGAATTCTCATGGTTGTTCAAGCATTTACTTAAGTTGAGAAGTTTTTTCTTTCCACATATCAAATATAGGTTGGGGGATGGAGAGGATATATGGTTTTGGTTTGATAACTGGACCAATCATAGTCCTTTTATTCTCAAACCTGATCTTTCTAGACTTAGAAATATAATCCCTCTCAATTCTAGAGTATCTATGCTCATCTTAAATAGAGATTGGGTTGGTAGTTTTAAAGGTTTTCAGTTGTTGTCAAATTATTTGCCTATCATTCCTGCAAGAAGGAGGAAGGATAGCCTAGCTTCCCCTCTCAAGTGGTATTTTCAACAATAGATCTTGTCTCCAGGTACTGGTTAATCATCTTGAGGTGGTTCCTTAGTTTGAGGTTACCTGGAAACAAAATTTAAACCACAAAGTTGTTGTATTCACTTGGTTAGTGATCAAAAATAGGCTTCGGACCAAGGACAACTAGTTTGGTGCACACTCTGTAAGTTGCTGAATGAGAGTAGAAATCATATATTTTTTGAATGTGTTTATACTAAAACTATTTGGAGCAGAATTATGCTCATGTTACAATTACCCAGATATACCTTTGAGTGGATAGAAACCCTAAATTTTCTTATGCATTATGTCACTCACAGTAGCAAATGGCATGACTATCTTAACTACTTTTCATAATGTCATCTATTTAATTTGGAGGGAAAGGTACCGAAAGATATACAAGGGTGTTGAAGAGAGCCAACAATAGCTTGCGAAACATATAATCAATTGGATTAGAGCGGTCATTATTGCCAATGATCAACAACGCCATGTTAGTCATGATCTGAAACTGAACTGGTCGCTATAATGTTATATGTAGACAATACTTTGTATTTTGGTTAGCGAGTTTTTTGTTTGTAGCTGACATATGTTTCTTTGTAATGCTTGTATATAGCTTTTGCTAAATTAATAAATTTCTTTTTTAACTTTCAATATATATATATATATATCAACAATATAAATAAAATATGCAATTTATGCACTCATAATCAAATTATATGCATAAAATCAAGCTTTGTTTGATTTAAGTTATTGATGCTCATAATCTAAAATAATATTTCAACTCTTTGGAAAAATTTAATTAGAATAAAATCCATTGATTCTTAAATATAGCAAATTACTATTATGAATAGAAATTTAATTTGATTTGAAAATAATTTTCAATCCAATTAGAAACTATTTCTAATTATCCTGACTCCTCTAACAAAACTTAATTGAAAACAAATTTTCAATAAATTAAGCTTCTTACTCATTATAATTTAGAAAAACTCATTTTTCAAAATTATATAAGCAACATATTCTAATCCAGTTAAAAAATTATTTCCAATCTAATTAGAAATTACTATTTGCAATCTCATTGGAAACTACTTTTTCTTAATTAGAAGACTATTTTCTAATATTAAAAGGAAACACCTTTCATATTTAATTAAGAAAGTTCTTTATATTATTTATTTATAGATTGATATCTTAAATAATTAGAAAATCATTTTTAATAAGTTAGAAGCTAATTTTCAAAATATTAAAGAAAGCACTTTTTTCTTAATTAATAAATAAAAACATTTTTCAAAATTTAACTAAGAAAAATATTTTCTAAAAATCAGGAAACTTATTATTCATAAATAAAATAAATAATTTCTAAATAAATTGAATAATAATTCTCTAAACAAATAAAGCCATAAATTAAATCTCAATCAAAATGAAAAAAATGAATTCAATTAAAAAAAATCTTTCTTAATTATTTAAGAAGCAATTTTCTTAATTTTAAGGAGTCTAATTAATTATTTAAGAAACCGGAAGATATACAAAGGTGTTGAAGAGAGCAAACATTAGCTTGCAAAACATATAGTCAATTGGATTAGAGCGACCATTATTGCCAATGATCAACAACGCCTTGTTAGTCATGATCTGAAACTAAACTGATCGTTACAATGTTATATGTAGACAATACTCTGTAGTTTGGTTAGCGAGTCTTTTTTTTGTAGCTGACATATGTTTCCTTTGTAATGCTTGTATATAGCTTTTGCTAAATTAATATATTTCTTTTTTAACTTTCAAAAAATATTTATATCAATAATATAAATAAAATATGCAACTTATACACTCATAATTAAATTATATGCATAAAATCAAGCTTTATTTGATTTAAGTTATTGATCCTCATAATCTAAAATAGTATTTCAACTCTTTGAAAAAATTAAATTAGAATAAAATCCATTGATTCTTAAATATATTAAATTACTATTATGAATAGAAATTTATTTTGATTTGAAAACAATCTTCAATCTAATTAGAAACTATTTCTAATTATCTTGACTCCTTTAAGAAAATTTAATTGAAAACAAAATTTCAATAAATTAAGCTTTTTACTCATTATAATTTAGAAAAACTCATTTTTCAAAATTATTTAATTGACATATTCTAATCTAGATAGAAAACTATTTCCAATCTAATTCGAAATTACTATTTGTAATCTCATTTGAAACTACTTTACCTTAATTAGAAGACTATTTTCTAATATTAAAAGGAAACATTTTTTTTAATAAGTTAGAAACTAATTTTCAAAATATTAAAGAAAGCACCTTTTTTTAATTAATAAATACAAACATTTTTCAAATTTTAACTAAGAAAAATATTTTTTAAAAATCAGGAAACTTATTGTTTATAAATAAAAGAAACAATTTATAAATAAATTGAATAATAATTCTCTAAACAAATAAAGCCATAAATTAAATCTCAATCAAATTGAATAAAATGAATTCAATTAAGAAAAATCTTTCTTAATTATTTAAGAAACAACTTTCTTAATTTTAAGGAGTTTAATTAATTATTTCATTCTAATTGAAACTAATTAATTCTAATTTTAGAAACTACTTTTCTAAAATTAAATTATGAATCAATAAATTATTAATCTTAATCATATTAAGAAAATTAATTATTTTGATTTTGAACTGATTTTTAGATTTTAAAACAATTTTAAAATTTATGTTTAGAATAAGTCTTGGAATACTCTTTTCCAAAGCAAAGATTAGATTACTTTAATCTAATGACCAAACAAGCCTTACTCTAAAACTAAAATAAGCATGTCCTTCTATCCAAACAAGGATTATTCTAACCCTAGGATACACTATCCTAGTTTCCGAACATACTTCATCTTCATCTTTAAGAAACCTTAGCAATCAACAACAATCCGTGGCCCTTCTCTAGTAGTCGCCATATTCGTTAGCTTACCACCAGATCTCCACACTTTGTCGCTAGTCGTGTTGTCGCATGAAGTTACAACGCTGGAAACACCTCATTGTGCCACCAGCACCCGCCTCTCCTCTTGCAACTGCCACATCGGCAGGCTACCTGTGCATTAGACCTTTTCTAACCCTGGGTAAACACTGTTATAGCAGCGTAACCACTCACGCACCCACAGGCAAGCTGTGTGATAGATCTTTTTCTAGCATCAGTTGAACACTGCAATATCGGTTTCACTACCTGTGAATATGGCACAAGGACTTGAAAGAGTAATGTTAGCTCTGATACTAATTGTTAATGGTCTTATGGGAGAACCAACCCTAAAAGCTAGCTTAAATGATGGGAGAGCCCATAAGCTTATAAACCCCACATCAGCCTTTTTTATTACTGATGTGGGACAATTAGATCATATCAGTGTCACACTTATAGCTTCCACCACTATCACCATGTGTCTGCAGTCTACAGGCATCTCTTACTTGCAACTGAAAAACCACATAAATCGCACAATTTGCGACTCCGATCAGCCACATTTCTTCTAACACCTTAAGTCGCTGCTAAAAAATGTTCAAGCTAGACGCAACCAGGTGTCGCCAATCAAGTATTCATCTCAAACACTACTATAAACCAACTTCCAAATGCAACAGCCATGGCAATAAGCATCGCACAATCCTCCGACACTCCCCGTGGTTGGCCACAACTAAAAGTCACCAAAACACAACCATAAAACCATTCTCCCATATGTAGCAGCTACTCAAGCGATCTTTATTCAAATTTCCAAATCGTATGAACATATTCATATTAATTTAATAAATTTCTAAAATTCTAAATCTCTAGAAATAAGATGAACTTTTTATATTGTTAATTTTCATATTCATCTAAATCTAATTTTATGTTTGCAACTATTGCAATTTCAATTCCAAAATTTAATAATAATAAAATAATTTAATCAAATCATAATATTAAAGATTGCTTTGAAACCACCCTTGGAAAATTAAGACGAGATTTGATCTTGACCATAACAAAATAATTTTGAAACTTTTTTGTATTTTGACTTCCTAAAAACCAAGATCACTTTAATTTTATAAAATGATTATCACATAAATCATAATAAAACACGAATCTTAATCCGTATATTATTTTGAAGCTTGATCCTCTTCTTCTCGTATCCCTTAAACTATTCAACTCTATGGTAACATAAATATTCAGCCTCTAACAATATCCATAGAACAAATTAAGAGAACTCTGTAATTCTTAAAATAACAATTATGCCTAAATAAGATCCAACATCTCATATTGATCTTTATTCATTAAATATATCATATTATCATAACATTTCTCAATATTTACAATCAAGTCCAACTTGTTTAAAATACCTTCGCTCTCTTTAACCAATTCTTTATGTGAGACCTATTATGTTCCCAAATATGTTGACAATGATTATAAATTATAATTCTAATTCGTAACTAGAATTAGATAAGTTAAAAAATACTTTTAATTTATCTTTAATTCTCCATTTGAACAATTTATAATTGTACATTAAGATTGTTTTCTAGTAACTCATCATGAGAACCTAAATATTTAGGAATGTCAAAGTAGTTTTGACTAAACTTTTTATGCATGATTTTTTTCATATAATTCAATCATTTCATCATATAATGTTTTAATTAGACATAGAGCATGAAATTAGTGTATACTCTATTTTGAGTCCAATCATATTAGTTCTCCGCTATTAGCTATTGATTTAATTAATGACAATTATAAACTATTTACAAAACATCATTCTAATCAAGAACAATAGAACATTTTTCCTAATTATTTTAGGGTGATGAATTTTATTTTGATCACTCAACTACCTCTATATAGTTCATACTATATCTAATGACTAATGAATGAGCTATCCATGATTGCAATAAGTCATAAATAGTATCAAGACATAGTAATCCTTATATAAGATAACTTTGAAGATCTTAAGTTAAAGGATCACTTATACAATCATCACAATGAGAATTTCCATAGACATACAAGTAATGTATCAAATGGATTTCTCATCTTGGATCAGTTCAGTGAACTTGCTTGCTAACAAGTACCTACACGTTTGATTAAGTATCCCTATACTTTAGCCTATGAGATTGACTACTTCTTTCGTAAGGAAAATATAACGTGTGTTGGTCTTTTTATGTTCCATTAATATCCAATCTTAATAGAATAATGACTAAGAATATTTAGAGAAGATACATAAATGCAATATAAATCTCATAATTATAATCTTATTATAATTTTATTTGCAATGTATAATTATCTCATGAATTTTTTCATATACATCTAAACATGTACAAGATAAAGAATTTTGTTAAATAATTGTCACTAAACTATAACCAAAACGATTGATTGTAGGGCATAAACTAACATCTTTAATATCCTAACTATTTAAGGAAGGTGAGAGTCCTCTTTTCTAGCTCCACAAAAACTTGCAAACTTTGATATTTGTCATTAATTTGGAGTAAGGGTTAGATTTCTTGATCCCACGTTGTTTCAAGGGTTTGGAAAGAAAGTTTGGTTTAAGTTTGACTCAGTATAGTTGCATCATTAGAAAATTAAGAAGTTTTATGTTTTGATTTAATCAAAATTGTAATTTGAGGTGTTAGAATTTCATTCATACCAATATTTTAGAAAAATTTACTATGATATAAACTCCTTTAAAACACTCATTCTTTAACATAATCTTCTATAACAAAATTTTATTTTTATTAATTGCTTGTATAAAGGCTACGAAGAGCACATCGACTAAAGGGACTAATCCTCTTCTTTAATTTTTATTTTATGTATTTTCTAAATCTATGAAAATAGTATTGAGCTTAATATGACGGTATAGAACCAATTTTAATTTTTTTAAAAATAAATAAATAAACCCCTATAAGTTAATCCTTAACTGTCACATATATTCTTATAATGATCCTTATTTAGAGAGAAATTAACTATAGAACTGACGACTTTTTATATGATGATAATTTTCAGGTCACGAAGTAAAACTTTTGTTAAAACTAAATTTTCATGTAAAATTTGTGATTTTTTAAGTTAGGATACAGTAGAGCAAACTGGAAAATGATTGTAATTCATTGAATTAAAGAATAAAGTTGTCTTATCAAAAACAAAGAGGAATACTTTCTATCATCCACTTTTCGTATTAAATATAGATGTCATAAAGTTATGTGATAAATGATATGAATTTTACACCGTACGGATTGGTACACCTTATAAAACAATATAAAATTACTTTATATTGTACTAGATTATTATACTGAGTAGGGCATTTTAGGCTTTACCAGTCGTACACATTGATATATCAAAATTCTAAAAAATATTGAGACAAATTTATAAATTAAAAAATCAAAAAGTATTAAACTAAGTTAAGTTCTAACTTGAAATTTTGACAATAATAAAATATATTACTATTAATATTTTTATCAATGGCAATATAAATAGGTTAGTATATTAAAGATCATGCTAAGTGGAATTGGTAAAGTGAGCAAAAAGTTAACTAAATTAATTGGATAATCAAAGGATGAATAAATGAGCAAAATGGATTACATATGCAATTCAAGTGAAGAACCAAGAATAAGGACGAATCAAGCATATCAAACCTTGAGAAAATTATCACAATCTTTTTTGTACTTGAGAAAATTATTATAATCCTTCTTGTAACCTTATCTTGGCTATTTTAATGAATTAGAGACTTAACCATTGCATGATGATTTGTATATAGGCAAAATGCATAACCATTTCATGATCAAGAAAATTTTGTTTTGTTCTTTGCACAAACTTTTGGAGAACTTTTAAAATGATTTTGAATCTAATTTTTTTTAAAGAAATGTATTTTGATATCTGAAAGAACTTGAAAAGCTTTCAGAAAATCGTTCTAGGAAGTTTGGTTAGCCAATATGATAATTTGGGCAACCAGTGTTAGAGTTTATAAATGTTGATTGACAAATATGGTAATATGATCAGCCAATATATTTATGAAAACATGTAATTTGAGTTTGTGATAATATTGGTAGACCAATATGTTAGAATGATCGACCAATGCTACTGTTACTAGTTATTGTAACAAATAGATTTTTGTTTCTAATAACTATTTTATATTGTTTTGATTATAAATATACCATATATGAGTTATATGATGTTGGTTAGGCCCACTAGAGGGTTTCTCAAAGTTTTAAGAGACTAAAGAGTACAGATGTGCATTGCACTACACATATTAAGCTTTTTTCATTATTATGAGTAAAAGAAGAAGTTTTTCAGTTGTACAATTTTTGAAATAAAATAAATTACTTGAGGTATAATTTATGAGAATTCCTCTCAATTTTGAACAAGATTTGTAAAGAGTTACTTTGCTCTTGTGTTAAAGCAACATGATTGTAAGGCTTTATCTTGACACATGACAAAAAAGATGTGGAAGGGTTATTCTTCACCCATTGGAAAAGATGATGAATTCTCAAGTAGAGCTTAGGGAATGGATGTAAATTAATAATTGTTTGGCTGAATCATTTCAAATTAGTTTTGTCTTTCTTTCCTTTCTCTAATTTATTTATTATAATAATTACTTTGTAATTATCATTTACGAATTTACCATAACCATTCATCAGCTTAGAAATTAAAAAATGGTGAACATACACAATTCATCTCTTTTCATGTGCCGTACAAGGACTAATAAAGGGCTAAATTTAAAATTATATATTCTTTAATTAAATGGCTTTACCTCTAACAACCAATATTTCTGGTAAAATTACTATGATATAAATTCCTTTAAAACATTTATGTCTTAACATAATCTTCTATCACAACATATTATTTTTATTAATTGCTTGTATAAAGGTTATGATGAGTATAACAACTAAGGGATTAATCCTCCCCTTTAATTTTTCTTTTATGTATTTTCTATATCCATGATAATAGTAATGAGTTTAATATGAAGGTATAAAACCACTTGGAACATTTTAAAAAAATAAATAAGTCTCCACATTTATAAATTAATCCTTAATATTAACATAAGTTTATATAACAATCCTTAGGACGTACATTACTAAATTTTGACTTTAACAATATGCGAGTACTTATTGACAATAAGATGTAATTTATGAACACTATAATGTTAAAGAATTATTTAAAATACGAGGAGCTTGTCTATAAATTTTGACATTAAATTGATTAAAATGAATTTTAATAAAAATACTTTTCTCATTTGTAATATGAGAAGAGTTATTTTGTAATTAACATAATATTTTGTGAATTCAGTTATATTCATAAGAATGTTGCAATGTTTTAATAAGCATCTCTCTCAAGATTTTATTTAATAAACATAAATGGATAATATTGAGCATTTTTATTTATTTTCCTTTTATTTTTTTATTCTCATCATATTTAAGAAATATCCACTTGTTAAAACACAACTGATGTGGCGATACTACATCAATCATAATAATGTTTTTTAGTATGTTACCTTGACATCATATTGTAGATGATAACTTCTAAGAGTTGGAGAATTTTTAATTCACAAAATAAAGTTTTTGTTAAAACTAAATTTTTCTCTAAATTTTTTTATTTTTTAATTAGGACATACTAAAATTTTTAACCCTTTTTGTAACTTTATTTTGTCCATTTTAATTAGTTAGGAATTTATTTGTCCATTTTAATTAGTTAGGAATTTAAGCATCATAATCATCTGTATATAGGCATAATGCATAAATCATTTCATAATCAAAGGAATTTTATTTTAGTCTTTAAGAAAACTTTTAGGGAATTCTTAAAATTATTTTAAACCAATTTTTATAAAGAATGCATTTTGATATTTGACTAAACTAAAGATGTTTTGAAAAACTAGTTTCATGGAGTTTGGTCAACCACTATGGTGATTTGAGCAACCAATGTTAGAAAATTTGAAAGACTGGTTGCCTGATGTGATAATATGGTCATTTTTTTTGACATTGTGGCCAAACAATATGATAGCATAATTGACAAATGTCTTTTAGAAATATGTAACTTGAGTTTGTGAAATTGTTGGTTGACCAATGCAACATTGGTTGACTAATGTGAATATATATTACACAATATATATTTAACCTTTATTTATTGCTATGAGCAAGAAAAGAAGTTTTTTAGTTGTATAATAGTTGCAATTGAAGAAATTACCTAAGGTACACTTTGTGAGGGGGTCCTTTTGACTATAAACAAGATTTATAGTCAAAAGAATACACATAATTCTTTCCTAAGGCCAAACTAATGCACATAATTCTTTCCTTCCTAGGCTTGGCAATTGAGCCCAAGCCTCGCTCGAGTCCTGGCCTGTGTTGACCGGGTTAGGAAAGAGAAAATTATGTGTATTCATTTTTCTTTTCCTTTTTTTTGGCAATTGGGCGCGGGATTGATTGTTGATCGAGCTTCGAGTCTAATTTTTTGGGCTCGATTTGGCCTTAGGCTAGGCTAGGGCTTGTGCTGTCCAGACCCAACCTAGCCTGAAGCTCGACAGGCAATTGTAAAATGATGTCGCTTTGATTTTTTTTTTTTAAAAATAAAAGGTAAGGCCAAGTTGGAGCATGAGCTTTGGATGGATAGCCTCAAGCCCTGACAGGCTTAGGCCCACTGTCATCCCTACTCTTTCCCACATGCTATTTGAGGACTAATAAAGTGAGAAATTGAAATTTATACATTTTTAAATATAATTATAATTATCGTGTATAAAAATAAAATTTTTATATTGATTTTAACAAGTTAAACATTGAAAAATTTTAAAATATTAATCATAATAGGAACTAAATTTTAATTATATAATTTAAAATTGTATCTAGTATTGACATATAACAGTACCTCTATCAAAATCGGGAAACACATACTTACCAGTTTTATTTAAAGCTCAGTCTCTATATTAAATAATCCTTCGTTAACAAATAATAATTAAATATGGGTATAATTATTGAGGCTCTCCCTTATTTTTAATTGTCTATTTGCATTTAAAATTAATTAAAAACTTTATTTTAATTTATTTCTTCCCATATGAAGTAATTTCAAATTTTATTTTATTCGGTTAATCTAATTTTATCATTAAATAAATTAAAAATATTTAACTATTTAATATTAAATGTTAATAGGCTTTTTAAAAAAGCTACTAATAAAATTTAAATTAATTTAATATAATTATTCAAGTTGTTGCTAATGTTAAGGTTTCTCAAAAAAAAAACCAGAAGTTGTGCCTTCTAAAAGATAAATCTTATAATAGGGGACTTCATTTCAAGTATATATAATTAAGGTACTATTTAAATATTTTAAAATGTTATTTAAGATGCATTTGATACTAATCCTTATTAATATTATATTGTACCAATATCAAAATTGATATAAATTTTAATACAATATTCGTAAATTTTTCTTATATTCGTAAATTTTTCTTAAATTCTATTTTAGCAATTGATAGCTACTCTTTGGTATAATGTAAAATAAGTAATTTAGTAACCAAAGCTTTCTTATATTTTGAGAGGCATGACATTTCAATTTATTTCCTTTTTTAATCTATCTATCTAATTTATCTTTTTTCTTTTAATGATAACTACTACTTTTCATTTATCTAGTTTTCCTTAATTCTTGTTTTAATAATTTAAAATCACTTTGCTTCAATCTTTATTGTCCACTTAGCTAGCTTTTTAGCATCTCATGCAGGCCCATAGGAAAATGGAGCGCGGTGAGCTCGTATTACTATGATGTGATGGGTTGGCAATTAATGGACTTAGTTATTGAATTATCTTTTGAGTTTTTGTATAATTTAATTTTGATTCCAACTGTTCTAAGTTTGTAGGCTTTAGGAGAATTAGAGTTGAACCAAACCAGCTTCCATCAAGAAGTTTTAGACCAGGTATCCTCATTGTTGGTGAACCTCTTGAAATTATGGTCAATCCAAACAACTTTGTCCTCTGCTTTTACATCATGACTATAGTTTGGCATATGTTCCACTATATGTGGTTCAAACCTCTAAACATGCAGCTCCATTGTCCAACAGGATTCTCTCCACATCTTCGATGATATTTTAAGGCATATGTAAGTGACACATCCAATGAGCATGAAGACTGATTAGAACTGATTTGATAAATAACATTCTAATAACATAAGAAAGGAATTTATTGTTCTAATGTTGAATTCTTGAGGGATTAAATAAAAAAGAGGTTATAATCTAAGTATCTAATTGTCTTAGCAGAGATCCGTATCCCTAAATGTTAAAAGAAAGTGCTTAATGAATGAGTCTAGAAATACTTAAAGAGGATATAGGTTATCTTATGAGCATCAAATGAAACATATATACTATTGTTGGATTTATCAATACATAATATCGACATCAACCTAAAAGAGTTCAGGCAATTCATCAATGTTCTAATAGAAGCAAACTAAACTGGTAAAGAAGTAAAATATCATCAATGAAAGATAGTATGTAAAATTTTAGCTTCTTACAGTTACGATGTCACTTGAAATTAAGTCATTGATGTATCTTGTGAGCTATTAACTTGGTTAGGATCTTTATACAGATGGTAAAGAGGTAAGGTCAAATGAGATCACCTTGTGTCAAGTCTTTAGCACCATTGAAATTAAGGGAGGGCTCTCTATTTACTAGGATAACACATGAGGCTGTGGTGAACCATTGCTCCAATGATAACTTAGACTTAACAGAAAAGATAAAGCTTTCATGGACTCAAAAAGGAAATGCCAATTAACATAATCAAAAGCTTTGTTGAAGTTAATTTTGTCTGAGTAAATATTTTACACTTCTAAGGTAGCCTTTGAAGAGCTCCTGCGCTAAGAGTAAATTATCACTTATACTTATCCCTCAATTGGAAGCTCCCTAGTTAAGATTGATTATAAACTACAAGTATTTATTTACATCTGGAAGCTAACAATTTAGATATGATTTTATAAATAACATTACAACATGAGATATGTTTAGATTTTCAGGCATAAAGGTTATGAATTTGTTTTTCAAATCTTAAGCATTTTACTATAAGAAAAGAACTCTAGGACTATATTGATGATTAGCTCACCTTTTATGTTTTAAGTTTTTTTAGAAGAAACAAGCATTAATCTAGTCCAAAGGCCTTATTAGAGTTTTGGCTATATAGAGCAAGTTAATATCCCTATCCTCAAATGGTTTCATGAGCATTTCTTCTTGCTGTTAAGATAAAAATGTTAGGAATGAAACTCTTGATTTCTCATACATGAGAGTAAGTTAATATCCCTGTCCTCAAATGGTTTCATGAGCATTTCTTCTTGCTCTTAAGATAAAAATGTTAGGAATGAAACTCTTGATTTCTCATACATGAGAGCACTAGTTATTATCATAACCAAGCTTTTAAAGTGGTTGAATACACCCTTTTTAAGCTCTTCTTAGCCCTGAATTACCTTTCCCCTACTATTCTCTAAGGAGAAAATTTTATTTGAGTTCCTCGTACATAAGAAAACATTATGAAAGAAATAGAGTTCCTGCCACTCTCACTAAGCTAGGTAACCTTTGCTCTTTGCTTCATTAGGTAATGGTGATTTATAAAGACTCAACATATGTGTTTAGAGCTTTCTTTTCTCTTGCCCTTAGAAAGCTAGCACCTTGAGTCTTTAGGGTTTTCTTTTCTCTTTATTGAGTCCTTAGAGCATGCATCTAGCTCCTTTTAGACATCCCTTAATCCCTCTCTTATCTTAGTAAGAGTTTGATTAGTGTTTCTAACTTTCTCTTATAATTGCCTCTTTAATTCTCCTTTCACTACTTGTAATTTTCATATCATTTAAAGGAATAATAGCCCTTAATTTTGATTTTCAAACCATTAGAGACAACCTGTAATATCCTGCCTCCTAAATTGTTGAGGGTTAGAAGGTTTAGAACATTAAGCTCGTGTATATTGAATTAAATAAAATAAGTTATATCACTAGATGATTAATTTGGTGCATTAGCATACAAAATTTGTTATTCTATGTATATGCAAGAGATTAGCATACACATATATAGATTATTATTTATAAATATGAGAAATAAGTGACAAATGTTTTATGTGCACTTAATTCACATATTTCGGGATGCTAGGATATGATTTTAATGAATTAGAATTAGATTAGAAAATGATGGATTTAAGTTACTGATTTGGATTTAATTGTTAAAAATCAAAAGTTTGAGGAGTCAATGTATAAATTGGCTCAGTAGAATTCCTAAATGGTAAGATTAGAGACAAGTGGCACTTTAAATTTAGGATACGTGTCCCTTCAAATTTGTGACAAATGACACTTTATACTTATGACATGTGTAGCTTTAGAAAGGTGAAATGTGTAGCTTTACAATGGTGACATATGTAGCTTTACAAATGGTGACATACGTAGCCCTACAATTGATGGCATGTGTAGCCTTACAAGTAGTGACATATAGAGACCTTAATGAGTGACATGTGGAGCCTAAGGTTAGTAACATATGGAACAATAAAAGAATAATACATGAACCAATAAAATGGTGATATATAGACCAATGAAATGGTGACATATGGATTAGTTTGACTTTCTTTGAACTTTTTAGAGAAAATAGATGTAAAAGGCAACATAAGGGAGAGTGAGGGTCTATTGTGAGGTTAGAAGAGGGAGGAAAAAAAGTGAGAGAGAAGGGAAGAAAAAAGGGGAAGAGAAGAGGAGAAGGAAAGAAGTCACTAAAGCTTTAAGAGTGATTGTCAATACCTAGATATTGTCGGGACATTGAGGCAATAGCTCGTTGGAGTGTTCTGTGAGTTAGCCTAGATGTTTCTCATTATGGGCGATTTATTTTTGGTTAAATGTCAGTTATTGAATTGTTGCTTATATGATTGTTACAATTCCATACATTGTTGGTCCGAAGAGTTTAATATTAGGGACTGTATATGGAAGTGTTTTTTATTTTATTGTCAATTGCTGACTACGTGAATAATTGTGAAATGCTTATTTGAATTGAATTGATTATGAATTTTGAACAATCAGTTACTGTTAGAAGAAAATGATATATGAAATGATTCATATAATTGCATTTGGCATTCATGATGAGATAATAGGATTTGTGATCAAAAATGACCAATACACAAACATTCAGGGCGAAAAGCTCGTAGTCAGGGCCTAAGGCTCATAATAAGAACTCAGGGCTTAATGCTCATAATGTGATCAGGGCTATAATGCTCGTTAAGCTAGCCAACAGAAATTTGTTTAAAACTCAAGGTGTGAATTGACATATTTGATCACAACACAAGGAAATAAGAATGAAAGCATATTTGCATTTTCATATATTTGATTAAATTGAATTGTGATTTTGAAATACAAATTGATTTTTTTAAATGTGATATGATTTTCTTGAGTTTCGCCTAAGTTGATATGTGTTATTGAAATGTAAATTGATATTATTGGTTATGTGGTATATGGATTTGAACGGTCCTGTGTGATATGATTTGCTGAGTGCATCGATGATGGTTCACTCATTAAATTCACAAAACTCATCAAAATTGCAACTTTTTTTTCAAGTTCAAGAGAGGCCTAGAGTTAATTGGAGTATAACTCCTACGTTTTGGAAGTCATGGTTTAAAGGTCCAATCAGCTAAATTTGCAAAGTCTAGTAGTAGTTTTGCATCTGAATATCACAACACGTTGCTACATTGTATATATTGTGTTATTAACTTTGAAACTAATATATGTAGCTTGGCATGGTTTATTTCTATATACTATTGTTTGAGATATATGTGTATTTGTGCTGAAACTAAGTTATTGCCTGATGTACGTGTTTGGTAGTAATATAATGAATAGTTCTATGAATTTATTTGTTATCAGACATTGGAAATGACTATAAATGTGAGAATCGATAAATGGGATAATAAAAATGTTCTGTTATCAATTTTTATGATATCATTAAAGAGGAAAGTTGAGCTTCCTTGAAATGTTCCCACACAAGTTAAATATGGGAAAGTTATGAAATTTAGGTCGAACTCTAGCAATTTATTGATTAAAATGCCTCTGTGCTATATGATATTGTGTATAAGGTGGAAAATCTTTTTGAATTGTTTGCTAACATATCATGTCCGTAGAGTATATCTTGAATGTTCTCTGATGCTTTCAGGAATATGTCTGATGGGTGTAGTATGTTACACAACCTCCTCAAAACCATAAATTTTGGTTAGGAAGTTATTACACCTTAAATGAATTTTAAGCTTGAGAGATTTAGTACAAAATGTAAATGTAGTAAGAATATGATCTAAGCAAAGGGAGCTATGAAGGAGCTTTACTGCTAGTGAAATTAGAGAGCCATAAGGGATTCACTGAAGCCTTATTTAACTTCTTCTTTATGATCCAATTTTTCTAGTGCTTATTGCTCCAAGTGTAGAAAAAACCACCATACCTTAAGTCAAATAAGCTACAAATATTCAAGCATTTTAGGAACTCCCTATTCATTATTTAGTAATTCAATCTTTTACCCTTATTTCTTAGGAGAGGAAAATATTGTTGAAATCTCCAACTATAAGCCAAATAGCTTGGACAGAAGAGTTAACAGATTCCAAATTATTCCATATGGAAATTATTTGAAACTCATAATTAAAGGCATAGACAAATGTGATCTTAATGGGACTATAGATTTGATCTATAATAAAAAGCAGGTAAATGAATTGATCAAATGTAAGGAATTTATGAATTTTGATCACTTTTGAGTGGAACCTAACTACTAACCTCCCATTATAATGGTGTTGATGATTAGAAAGAGTGTTACAAAGTTTCACAAAGATTCACTCACTAAAGTTATTCTTCTTAATTTTTGTCTCCAAAAACCACCCTACAATACAAGGCTTTTCCCCATTCAATTAGTTATCAATTACCTACTTCTTTTTTTGAGAAATTTATATCCCTTGCATATAAGCTATAATGATTGTTCATAAATTAGACCCAAGGAATCCTTCTTCTATTCTTTCTAACCTATCTTCTTCCTTGTACTTTTCTAAAATTATCCCTTGGGGTGCTCGATGAACTAACTTATAGTGCCTCCTTTACCAATTTTTTTCTATAACTCTCACCCTCTATAACTCTATAAAACTACTATGACATTAAATCTACTAGTGTTCCTTTAGAATTTCTTTAACTAAACTTTGTTCTTTTGTGATAGTATCTACGACTTGATTATGTGTTAGCATTTGTTTAAAGAATAAAGGAACCATGTGATTAGCTACTTTGTTCTAGTAAATCTATAAAATGCTAAGTTCATTTGTTTGCTCTTGATTCACCTCTTATTGGACCATATTCTTATTTGCTCTTGATTCACCTCTTTTTGGACCATATGCTTTTCACTGTCCTTTGAGAATTGAGGATTTAAAATGTTGAGGTAATGATTTTCATCTTTAGTGAAATTTTTCCCTGTTATTATCCAACCATTTTTGTACTTGCTTAACCTGCTTCTGTTAATAAGTGAGCTTAATTTTAGCCTTTATTATACCTCCTTCCTCATTAAGCTTCTTGATTTTGATAAATCAAGCAACTTTTTAAAGTATTCCACCTCCAAAGATATCTTAGTTTAACTTATCCCCTTTAGAATTAATGTTTGCTTATCCAAGTATAGAGGCATCCCAATGAAACTATTAAGATAATTTAAACTCGTAATAGTCCAAGACTCTAGAAGAATGTTTTGAAAATTCCATATAATTATAAAATTCATGTTGGCTTTGTCTAGAGTTTCATTTTCAGAGCATGATAGACTTTCTTATGATATATCATAATCCTATATTGTTTATTTTTTGCATGCTATTTTTAGTCCGAAATTTAAAGATAAAGAAATCCTCTCCACTGGTTAAAATTTTCTCTAATTCCCACTTACCTTAATTTACTTCAGCTAATTATTGAACTAGATAAAAAGCTACTCTTTTATCAATAAAATAACTTATCAATGTTGAATTTCATCTCTTGGCTCTTGAAGAATTTCTAGAGGAGAGGAGACAATAATCCCTTTAATGCTTAAACTAGAAGGGAAGTATTTGAGGACCTTATAGGAGGCCTCATCGCTCATACATTGGCTCCAAGTTTTCCTAAAAAGAACCTGACATGGTGGTGAAATAGAATACGATAGGGTTTTTGAAGAGTGAGGAGCTAGTGGGGCAACTCCAGAACCGGAATCTTGAGGAATGGGGAAAGGTAAAGAGGAGTTTAGGATTAAAGAGGAAGAAGATGGAAGATATACAAAGGCTACACGCATGCCTTGTCCAACTCTGATTCTATAGATAATTCATTTGTAGAAAAGGAAAAGAACTAGAGAATGGTTCTAACTAAGAAAAATCTCGCATTATAACATTACCAAAAATTCTAAAAAATAATATGAAGATAATAAAATTAAGAGACAAGTAATACAGATGTCAACTTTTACATATGATTTGAAACTTTATCAAATTGATATTAGGACCTAAAATATAATTGAATTATAATAAGTAGAATTCATTAATATCTATTTTTATCAAGTTGTGAGTTTCCATACTCTTTGATATATATAAAAAAGTTCTCATTTTTCATTTGCTCCATATTTTATCACTTAACTTATATAAATAACAATGTATTTTTTATTAACTGGAGGTAATGAGGAAAAAAATATTATAAGGCATATTTTTCAATAGTTGAAAACTTTTTAAACTTTTAGTAGTGAGGATTCATTTACCATTAGCCTTCCCATATATTTCTAAAAGAACTAAGGCGTAATAAAAGACAATAGGAAGCTAGAGATCAAACAGGAAATATATTATAAGATAATATCTAACATATAGATAAATACAAGTTCTTTCTTTTTATATGCATCATTAATTAATCAAATCACTTATTTGGATTTGATTTTTATTCCACTGGTTAATGGACTGTTAGTAAGAAGCTCTTTTCTTCCTCACATAAGTTATCTCTTTGTATATTTGTGTGTTTCAAAAAATTATCATTAATCATTTCAATTTATCATTATCTATTATTTATAGTTAAATATACTTTAACAGTTGATGATATTGAAAGGTTAAACCTTTTTAACTCATCAGGTGTGTCCTTTCATTATCTTCCCCCGCTCACATATGATAAGTTTAATTAATAAATTTTCTAAATCATACTTGTCTATTAACCTATACAACTAGCTTAAGACAATAGCATATTGTCATACATCTTTTAGGAATCTATGACTTCTCGACTATTGAATCGATCCTGAAGTGGATTTACTATGATATTCCCTAGATCATTTATTGCATTAATCATTATCTCATTATAATTATATAAATATTTTGTATTCATATTGCTTTCTGTATAGAAAGTGGCCTCTTTTGAATACATCTTAATGTAAACTTGAAATTAAAACGATTTTCCTTGTCTTCAATCATTTGAATCAAATTAACTCGTTTTCTAGAATGTCCCAATATATCAAGTCATTTATAATTTTACAATAACATTCTAAGATAGGAAACATTAATTCAATTCTTTAAAGTTAGAAACTGAGTAAAAAAGGTTACTCAAATCTGGTGTTCATATAACCTCAAAGGATCCCCACATAATAGAAGTTAAGAATATGACTTATATTATCCTTACTGGTTGAAAATGCAGACATAGGATGATTTATGTGTTACTGTATTGACTCTATTTTATTAGAGCATATGTCTTTCACCCAATACTATGCAGATGATAGTTCATGTATACAATGCCTAACTTAAGTTAACTTGTTTATTTATTTAATCCACCCTTCAAAACTCACTTCTGACATATTAAGATAGATTGGGTGAACATTTCATTTCTTTAGGTTATATCATTACTAATAACATCTTACACCCTTTAATATGCTTTATATTGACACTAGTGTTTTAAGCTTTGAGCTCTCATTTATCACTTGGAAAAATCACTTAAAACTTGTCTCATCTCAATTCTTACAAAATAATGAAGGTGATCACCTACATGGGAAGGCATCTTGTATCTGTGTGACATACTTCTTGTATCGAGACCTAAATGTTCAACATTCTTTCCAACATTCATTCTAAAATAGAAAGTTTAATTCAAAGTTAAGCATTCCCATATTTCTATAACCTAATTTTCATTTAAATTCATTTTAGAAGATGTTGTTTAATTCTTAATTAAACATCTATTGCATCAAATATTCGATGATGAACAAATTATCACCATTGATAATAAGTATTATGAATAGTCGCTAAGTATATTCATTTTTCTTTGTGTTATTATATCCTAGACATAGTTATTTTTTCTATGTGTTTCATTTAATATTGATATTTGAGCTCTCTAGTACTTGTCATTCAATATATTTGTTCATACATAACATAGTATGCATAAGATTACTCATTTCTTCAAAATCAAGAACCATCTTTATCATTTACTCTTCATATGGCATCTGTGGAAACTGTATATTACTTAGGTGCTCACCTTTAGCAATTGACATAAAAAAAATGCTTTACTATCAAAAATACAAAAAACTTCAAGTGTTTTGTTGATATATTTGTAGCTTATAAGATTAAAAAGCTCTACTTAAATGCTGCTTAGTGATCTTAACCGCAAAGGTGTATGCAACCTTAAGACATATTCTTTATTTTGATCATGGTTGATAGCCAATTTTTTTATTCTCATTACAAACTATATATTATCAATAGTTATCAAAATATATCATCCATATGAAACTATTACACATTTATTATTGAATATTTTAAAATATCTAAGTGGCCTTTCCCGATAATACTAAAATTATACAACATGATTATAGTACTAATGTAATATAACACTTGCTTCGAAATTGTGTTAGACCATAGATTGACTTTAACAATCTAACCATATAATGCTTTTAGAATTTTTGAATGAAACCTATTAGTTGTACCATATACATTCCTTCATCTATTTCTTCATTTAAGAACACACTCTTTACATACATAAAATGCATTCCTTAAAGTTAGAGTTAGTTAAACTAATGTAGACTTCACAACAAATTAAAATTTCTTCTTATAATCAATCTCTTCGATTGTGTGTATCCTTTTGCCACTAGAGATGCTTTGTGTCTTTCAAAGCTTTCATTAATCTTTTGCTTAATATTTTATTAACACATTTGTTCTTGATGGCTACATGTCTTTTCGAAAGACTATCCAAGTCTTATAGTTAGAGCCTATATAGAGCCTTTTAATATTCCTCAACTTGTTATTTTCTTCTGGAATTACCACATAACTTCAAATTGTATGAAACATAATTTACTCAAAATACTAGTATAATAAAATTAGAGAAATGAATCTCTCTACATTCATATTACTCCCACTCGATTCAAAAAGTGATAAAGAGCTCCTAATGGGTTGCAATTGTCATTGATTAGAAACCAATTCGTCATCTGCTAAATTGCTCGCAATTAGATGAATACAATTCAATTGGTCTTGTCTTACAATATCATTCTAATTTAGGTCTCTCTTATAAAGATAAGTTTTGAACTATCTCTTCTTGCTTTGGAAAATCACTCTCTAAGAATAAGATATCTTATGACACAAATTTAATTACTTGTTTATTAACTTGTTCATCTTTGAATATATACCCTTTTAAATGTTTAAAAATATCTTTTAAAGATACTCTTCTTCACTTTGAAACCTAAATTTCTATACTTATAAAAGGGATCATGAATATAGTTAATAAACACATTCTCAAGAAATCAAATATGGTTAATCAGGTCTCTTACCTATCTATATTTCATATTATTTTAGGATATGATTTCTTAGGCACCCACCCTATCAATTACATATTTCATCATTAATGATACATCATCCTAATAGGTGATAAGCATGTTTGCCTATGTCATTATAGACTTAACCATGAGCAAAGTGTTATTTCTCATCTTTGCACCACCATCTTGTTGGTGGATTCATATGATAATCATTAGCTATCCATTCAATTTTTAGTGTCCTCTTGAATTGATCAAAGAAATCTTCTTATACTTGATTAGTTCTTGAAGTCCTTATCAACTTTATCTTATTGATTCTTGGCTAAAGTCATACACTTCTTGAAATAATATAATATTTCAAATTTTGAAAAATTAAATAAATATAACTATGTTGAGTATAATTTTTAATAATTTTGATAAAATAAGTACTTTACTTAAACTTAATTCCTCTTTGTCTCATGTTTAATGGTTTTTGTGCTATTTTGTTAGCTAGACAATGTTCACAAGTGGACTATTTTACTTCATGTACTTCTTTCAAACAAAATACACCTGACCAATCCATTTATTCGATTTTATTGAATAGGACCAAGTTTAGAATGCCATAAATTGAGAACTAAATGATGTTATTAACAAACAAACAAATTTTATTTGTTTAATAAACAACATATAATACCACAAAATCATCCATATGAAACTAGGATGATTATAACTATAAGAAAATTGTCTTTTCAACCATTATGGAAATCAATATCAAATCAAAGGCTAACTAAAACATGATATAACCAAGACTTTTTGTAATATCTTGTCTCCTAAATTGTTGAGGGTTAGAGGTTTAGACAATTAAGCGCATGCATATTGTATTAATCAATTGACATATTTTGGGATGCTTGTATATGATTTTGATAAATTAGAATTAAATTAGAAATTGATGGATTTAAGTTAGTAATTTGGAGTTAATTGTTAAAAATCGAAAGTTTGAGGAGTCAATGTGTAAATTGGCTTAATAAAGTTCCTAAACGGTAAAATTGGACACAAGTGGCACCTTATATTTGTGACAAGTGGAACTTTATATTTGCAACAAGTGGCCTTTTAAATTTGAGGCAAGTGGCCCTTTAAATTTGTGATAAATGACACTTTAGACTTGTGACATATGGAGCTTTAGAATGGTGACATGTGTAGCTTGACAAATGGTGACATATGTAGCCTTACAATTGGTGACGTGTGTAGCCTTACAAGTAGTGACATATGGAGGTTTAAATGAGTGATATGTGGAGCCTAAAGTTAGTAACACATTAACCAATAGAATAGCAACATATGGACCAATAGAAGGATAACATATGGACTAATAGAATGGTGACACATTGACTAATGAAATGGTGACACATGGATTAGTTTGATCTTTTTTGAACTTTCTAGAGAAAATAGATATAAAAGGCAACATAAGGGAGATTGAAGGTCTGTCATGATGTTGGAAGAGGGAGAAAAACAAAAACGAGAGAGAAAAGGAAAGAAAAATGGGAAGAGAAGAGGAGAAGGAAAGAAGTTACCAAGGTAAGTCAAAATTCTGGTTTCAATTTCATCTTCCTATTTTGATTTGTTTTACATATCTTTAGAGCATGAATTTGAAGAAACTCAAAGAACAAAAGTTTTATATATAGATCTTAACTTGACCTCTGTGAAAGTGACTTGATAAAATAGTGACTAGAGCTTGAGTTATGATTGTTTCACTAATACTGCTTGTGACAGACCCCTATGTAGGAATCTTGTATTATTTCCTAATTTTTTAGGGCTTTAGAACCCTAATTAGTCAAAGTATAAAACATGAAAAATGATTATTGATGTCTTATTAATGCTTTTGTGAAACTTCCTGGATAGAAGATGTCTTGATAATGATTTATTATTATTTGAGCATTGGTTGCCAGTCTGTTTCTTACCAGAAAATAGGACAAAATTTGGATGGGGCTTGTATTCTAAAGGGAGATGTTGTTCATGTATTTTTATATATATTACGACTAATGGAAGTCTACTTTCAGGGGGCATAATAATCATGGTATTTGAATTTTTGTAGAGACAGTTATGATTAAAAGAAGACAGCTTATTCATAAAGAAAGATTATGAAGAAAAGGATATAAACATTGCACTTAAGGATTGCATACATATTCTCACTATTCGTTACCAGTGACTAATGTTCATATGCATGTCTACTAGGCTCTCAGAGTGATTGTCAATACCTGGATATTGTCGGGACATCAAGGCAATAGCTCGTTGGAGTGTTATGTGAGTTAACCTAGATGTTTTTCACTATGATTGATTTATTTTCATTTAAATTTTATTTATTGAATTGTTATTTATATGATTGTTATAATTCTGTACATTGTTGGTCTGAAGAGTTTGATATTTCAAGATTGTATATGGAAATGTTTTCAAATCGAATGTCAATTGCTGATTATGCAATTATCCATGAAATGCTTATTTGAGCCAAATTGAATGTGACTTTTGGTACACTGATGAAAGCAAATGATGTGTGAGATTATTCATATCATTGCATTTGACATTCATGATGAGTTAATAGGAGTTGTGATCAAAATGACTAACATGCAGACATTAAGGGCGAAATGCTCATAATCAGGGCCTAAGGCTCGTAATGTGAAATCAAAGTTTAATGCTCGTAATTTGAGATCAAGGCATAATGCTTGTAATGTGATCAGGGCTATAATGCTCATTAAACTGGCTAGCAGAAAATTGTTTGAAACTGGGATGTGAATTGGCATATTTAATCACAATAAAAAGAAAGAAGAAACAAAGCACATGTGCATTTGCATTTGCATTTTTGTATATATGATATGTTCTAATTGAATCAAAATATTGCAATACATCTGGATATCATTGATAATGTAATGTGGTGATTAGAACTATTCTATGTGATATGATTGTTGATGTGCAATAATATGTTGTTGGAATTGTCCTTTATGATATGACTTACGTGAGTGCATCAATGATGATTCACTCACTGAATTCACAAACTCGTCAAAATTGCAATGTTGATTTTGGGTTCAGAAGAGATCTAGCTAGTCTAGTTGGAGTATAACTTCTGCATTTGGACATGAGTTAGTGGTTGGGATCAATTGTACCTGCAACTATCCCTAGTTATTTTTACATCAAGAATAACATTGTCACATTATCTTGTTAATATCATACTTTCTTTATGTCTTTTGACTATTACGCAAATTGTGATATACCGCTAATTGCTACTTGATGTATGTTTTGGGTATTAAATATAATGTCAAGATTATGAAATGTTTTGATATATACATATATAGCTTTCCTTTGTGTGGTTTACACAGGTTAAATATGGAAGGTATTTTTGAAAGTAAGGTTGAACTTTGGCAATTTGTTGATTAAAATGCCTCTGTGCTATATGATATTATGAGTAAGGTGGAAAAATCTTTTTGAATTGTTTTCTGACATATCATTTTAGTAAAGTATAGCCTCGAATATCTTCTGATATGCTTGAGAATATACTCTATTGGAGTGGTATGTTACACTTTTTCTCTATGAGAGGACCTTTACCTTTCACATTTTAGTTGGTCTTAGTTCTTGGAATATTAAGAATTGTGGAATGCTTTCTTTCTATTTTTCACTTAGACTCATCATAGTGCTTCGTTTTCTTAGCTTTTAACTCCTTATGAACATAATATATGGCTTATAATCCTTAAAATATTTATCGATAGGTGCTTGATAATGTCCTATATCATCTTAATATTTATATTATGGGTTAAATGCATTTTCACGTGCTCCTAATGTGGAGGCAAGAATATGTAACAACTTACACTAGCTCAATATGAGATAAAATATGACTCACGTCCCTTGATTCACTATGTTTGACTTGAGCTTCACATGCCTTATCATTGAATTCTCCTATCTCATATTCTCATTTATGATTTATTTATTTATTTAGTACGATATACGTATATATGTCAAACATAATAATAAGAATTCATAATATAGTCACTAGGATGCCATTATAGCATGTTACTATTGTGGATTATAAGCCCTTGGCATGGTCATACTTTTTTTTAATCTTTATCATAACATCAATATATATGTTGTATCTCTACTTTTACATGAGCCATATTACTCACATTTTTCCTTTCTTGAGTCATAGTGTACTTTTTAAAGACTATCATGATTTCATGTAATGAGACAACCTTTTGCTCTTCCAATACATATTGGATTTTCATACTTCCAAAATTTTGAATTGTCTCCATTAAAGTTTTCACTTCTAGTGAATTCCACGACACTTTTTATATATAATAGTCATTTTCCTCAAACACATATGTCCATAATGACACATTCAATATATGATTGTTATCAATTTTAGTGAAAATGATACAAATTCTATCTATGGAATCAAAAGGTTAGTAATTAGTTTACAATCATCATCTGCATAATAATTAATCAACAATTAATCATTCTATTTAGGTGTATTTATTTATGAATATCTAAAGTATGATCTGTACAACACAACAATAACAACAACACCCAATAAGAGTGCCATTGAAACGTAGGGTATGAGAGGTCAAGTAATAGGTAGCCTTACCCTTACCTAGTAGAGATGTTGTTTCGAGATTTGTACAACATATAAATATAAAATAATCAAAACTAAAAGAACAATACATTTCAATAGACACATAATATTTAAAAAAATTTAACAATTGCAACAAACAACAAATGCCACGTAACTATTATCAAACATTGAATAAAAAAGTGATTAACACCTTTTGACTAGAATTATAAAATTTGATGAATCTTCACTTTTTATTAAAATTATAAAATATGATGAATCTTACGGATGTGAAATTCGACGAACTCTATGAAAATTGAGTCAATTAGTTCTTTAAATGAATCATTAAAATTCATATACTCTATTAGCTCTATAATGTCCCTTGATGTGCCACTAAAACTAAGACCTCTAGACACTTCTCTTCTCTTATTCTCTTTTGGAAAGTTTGCATCACCCAATTATATGTGTGAATATGATCTGATGGAGTATTTCACATTCTAATTAACAAATCTTTGTGCTGGGGCTTGAGCATTTTACACAGCACTTCATTTTTGCTTATAAGACTGGATAAACCTTGATAACTACAAAAGATGAGATCTTGTATCATATTATTCACCAATATAACATATAACATTAGGTATGTCCTAGTCACCATACAATATTGATCAAATTGTGCCTTTATGAAATTTACAAGATTTTGTTGTGCTAGGGTTTGAATTGAAATGGGGGTTGTCATTATAACCTTTTTTAAAAAAGGAATTCGACGAAAAATAATATTCATCGCTTTTGAATAATAAGTTGAAATGTGTCTCACAATATGAGCATACCATTAAAGCTAAAATGCTAAAAAGAGCAATAAAAATTCCTTTTAGATCATTAAACTTAATGTTTGATCTAATTAAATCAATTCAATTATAAAATTATTTCTAATTTAATATTATAGTAGTAGTTTCAATTTAGTTAGAAACTTATTCCTAATTATATATATTATTTAATTAGAAACTCATTTCTAATATTCAACTTATGAACAAACTAATTTAAATTTCTAATTAAGATTAAACTAATCAATTTTAATTTTATAATTCAGTTAGAAACGTATCATTGAATTCATTCATATGGATAATGTATATAAATTAAATATTTGTAAAATTTAAAACTTATTTCTAAAATAAATTGGGGCACTTAATATCATTTATCATCCACATCACATGTATATCCATTTCTCTTTACAAGCACAAATTCAGAAAAACATTGTAACTTATCTGGTTTTATTGTTCCACAGCCCAATAACTGCATAAAACTTGCCCATTGGGATTAGTCCATAATCCTATAATAAAACAATAGGCTTTCGGGTTTTCACAAGAACTTGTGTTTCTTCTTAACTTTTAGGTCTTTCAGACGCTGGATCTGTGTTTCATATTCACTTGTATTACATCAGCAAACCAGATTATGGTTTGTTCACTCTCCATTTTTGGTTCAGCAGAGGCTTTTGTATTGCCTGTTTTTGTCTTGTGGGTACATACACAATTTAACATCCCACAGACTTCGGAAGATCATTAATTGGGTAATTGATATCGACGGGTCTGTTCTGCGGTGAGTGGGTTGCATTCAAGGCCTTGAAACCTCTGCAGATATGTATTATCCACAGGCCAGCAAAAAACACTTGAAGGAGGAAAATCCAATGTTAGGCTTTTCATGCACTAGTCCAAGTGGAGTTTGGGGGCCACTTGCCCATCGAACTTTTACTACAGATTTGGGCTTAAGGTTGAGATTTCAAAACAGGCTGTCAAAATTGCAGTATGTTGTCAGTGATCGTCTCTTGTTTTTCACTTGCATGCTGTGCCACTTGAGAATTCCTACAAGTGAGGAGAGGAAGGAAATTCGTCCACATGACCTACATCGTTCACCTATTTATGATCGAAGCATTTTAGGCGTATGATATACTTAAAAGTTGATAATGTACCAACTTGCAAACTTTTGGCTTTTGCGTTGGCTGAGCATAATTCAAAGTGTTTCGATGTTAATTTTAGGCCTGCGATACTTGGTACATTATCAAACACTTTCTAGCTTCCTCTTACTGATAGACAATGTCATAATTTAGCTATGGTGATTCTCTAAGTGGCGATAGTTGTGCTTTCAATTTTGGTAGTAAGTAATGTACATAATAAATCCAGTAAAAGGTAGACCTCTAAGTACAGAAATATCATGGAGGCTTTTGAGACAAAGAAGTGACTACTCTCTGTTTTCAATATCCAGGCATATGAAGTCAATGGTAGATATCCCATAGATACTAAATCCTATTAATCTTAGTTTGATAAGAAAAATAGAGAGAATAATTAATTGATGAGGATTAAACTAAGAATTTAACCAAAAAAGCAAATAAATTAAGGGAAAAAATCAAATAGACAATATTAGTATTTAGGGATCACTTATATGGAAATCTAATTCAAGCCAAAAAAAACAAGAAGTATTTATTCAAAAGTTGTCGCTGCTTTCGATTCTTCCTCCGTTAAAGAAAATCTAGTTTTTGCAGATCGAAGCAAGTGTTTACTCTTTCATGTCGGGTTTAAGAAAGAGGATTCATACCTTCGTTATGGTTTTAAACTTGTTTCAAAAGGGTAGCAGATTGTCATAAGCTAGATTTCCATTCATAATTCCGATTACTTGATTATTTAAATTAGTCATTCATTCATCTATTGTACCCATGTGTATAGGGGAATCAATTTCTTCTTGATATTGACTATTTAAGTTGAAATAGCAATTAACCTAGTGTATCTATGCTCTTTTTTGAGCCACGTATGTATATCTAACTAGATAATTATCATCTTTTGATGTAAAATTAACTTAATGAAATCCATTAAGTATAGTTAATCTATTTATTTTTAGTCTAAAATATCATCATTATCTGCCACTCAATTGTTTATTCTCTGACACACCAACCATCCATAATGCCTATTATTGATAACGACGATGATGAAGTGGTTATAGATTAAGTTGTTGATTCTATTATTTTTATCCCTTGTATTTTTTGTCTTTAATTAATTCTCTCTTGTACTTTGTTAACTATATTCTATATGTTATTTATTATATTTTACCTTATATTTAGTACTTATTTCGTTTCATTTTGTTTTCAATACCCTTTGTATTTATAGTTTATTTTTTGTTAGTATTTGTGCAAGGTATTGAAAAATTTTAGATGTTATCATATTAATTTAAAACAATACACAACAAAAGGGTTAGAAAGTTTCTCTCATCTTTTCATTTACCTCCCTTTATATCCACTTTCATATACTACATTTCTTGCTTTGTACTTATCCTTAATCTTTTGAAGATGATGTGCAATTTAGGTGTAGGGAAGGTTGTGTTTTTTTTAATCCATATATGAATTACGAAAATTGATCTAATTACAATTAGTGTAATAAGTTATAATTTTAGGAAATTAAATAATTAAAGAAAGGTGATTAAGATGAATAATTAAAAGTTAGATTACAATATGAGTCAAGTAGGTCAAATTAACTATATCAGTATTTTAGTTTCAATTTAATGTAATGGTGTTGGAACCCCTCCTCGATGAGTCGCGGGCCCGACGTCCTACGTGACATCTGGGCGCGCATCCCACGAGGGAGGGATTCCTCACCACACAAGAAAACCTCG
>JANVCQ010000008.1:36605238-36628735 GCA_025531925.1 Erythroxylum plowmanianum
GAGAGAGTTCACTACCGAGCCAATTTTCTCACCTACACCCCCACAGATCCCTTAAGAATTAAAGCTCTGATACCACTTTGTAGTTACCGATCAAACATACACCAAGATAACCAAGAAATAACAATACACCGTAGAGAGAAGTTTTAGAGTGAGAAGATTTCCAGAAACAGAGATGAACAGAGCACTTGCAAAAACTCAATTTAATATTGAGATTTCCTGTGATAGTTTTTGAATAACAATCTAAGCAATGTACTTCTACCAATTAAATAGAATTTCATTATTTATAACATTCAAATTCTAACGTCTAATCTTGATCTTCTACGGACGCTTCTTCATACGTCGTTGCATGGCTTGTATGTCCAAGCTAACTGTGTCTGAATGTCTTGAACCATCTCCAACAGGAACAAATTCAACATAGCTAAAAGCTTTTATGTAGCTTCAAAGCATATAAGTCACCTTCAACGCTTGTAAGTCAATCACAGTCCCATTTACTTACAACCATTACTAAAATTTGAAGGGATCAGTCGCCCTTCAAATACTTGGGATGTAAGTTGTTTAAAGGCTAACCAAAAATATCATACGTCTAGCACATAATCGATAAAATTGATTCAAGATTAACTGGTTTGTATCAAAAGCTTCTTTCTCCAACTAGTAGAGCGATTCTCATTAAACATGTCTTACCTGCACTTCCATTATATGAACTATCTGCTCTCTAGTTTCCAGAAACAGTCATTCACCAAACCGAACAACGATTTGGTGAATAAGAGATGTTGGACAAATTGAAGGAGTCTTACTCTTACAAAAGACAAAAATGGTCGGGGTTTTTCTACCTGTTTTCATATATTGGAACATGTGTTGTGTCTAAATAAAGCTTATTTTGAAGCTCAAAAGCCAGTGGCAAGTTCGGTGATACAAATCTTTCATAAGCAACTATATAATGCTAGTATAATCAAACCTTTCAAGATGCGTTCAATAGATGATCATCTTCTTGTATCAACGGGTTTGATCCATATCTCGATACCTCAGAATCTTATCTGAAGCAAGGTTCCTGTATGGAATGCTCCTCCTCCATCTTGGTTGAAATTAAATGTCAATGGATCAAGTCCTGATAATTTAGGTGCTTGTGGAATTGACCATATTGTTAGAGACTCTAATGGCAATTTCAAATTTGCAGGTTCAAGATATGTTCAACATGGAACAAGTTTATATTTTGAATTGATCTCTTAAATTAGCACTTCAACAATGTTGGTGTTTCAGAGAGAAGAAATAGTGAGCATTGGAGGCATGGTGAAAAAGAGTGGTTCAACTTAAAAAACAATCCACTGATCGACCAGTAGGGTATATTGGTCGATCACTATGGGTATTTGATTCTCTCCATAAACACTAAAAAAAGTCTTATAATAAGGAACACTGGTTGATCAAAAGATACTAGTCTAATAGTATAGTTTTACTATGAAAAAACACATTAGAACTATAAAAGTTCTTACAAAAGAGAACATCGGTCAGCCATTTGAAGACATTAGTCGACTAGTGTGAGTTATTGGATGACTAGAACAGTGACCAAACAAAGAACAAACTCACTGGGAAGGTAGAAAATATGGTTTTTGTTTACATTGGTCAACCACATTAAGATATTGATTGTCCAGTGTATACTGGAAAATTTAAAAAAAAAACATCTTCAAAACTCAAATTTAAACCTCAAAACACTTAATGAGTCATGGTAACATCGATCAAAAATTATCAATAAAGCTTAAAAAAGCTTCAAACACATAAAATCAATTAAGAAAATGAAAGGGGATCTTTATCATATAGAATTTCCAACAAACATACCAAATTCTCTTCAAAATGAGTAAAATATTATCTTTATCTAATGATCTAGAAAAATTATTGCCCAATTAATATAAATTTTATCTTAATAACTTCATTTTGCATATTTGCTTTAATTCTAGGCACTAAGGTCTACACTTTAAAAAAATTATTAGACAACTTATTCTTAATTCAAACTCAAATAATCATCACCAAGTATTTATACTCAAATTGGTGTGCAAGTGCAAGTTATCACATATTTCTAAATTATGAACTAATAAGTAACTCATGATGGAAATTACTTATAAGAGATTTGAATGAAGATTCTTTTGTGTTTACAATCTGTTAAAGGCTTATTATCATCCTCATTTGGTTCAATAATTGCTTCTTTTAAAGAGTTTTTGATCATTCATTCTTTCTTTAAGGATAAACTTATCCATATTCTACAAATTTTCAAGACTTTTTTGGACACGTTAGGTTTAGATTCATCAAGTAAAAGAATTTATTCAAAAATAATACTCAATTCAATGAATACCGTCTCTACTTCTTACCATTTGATCTTTTATAAATATTATAAAAACAACCCAATTAATGTGCTTTAGGAACCAAACCTTGATTATTAGATTCCTTCTTTTTAACCCATACTTTCAAAGGTTTGCTTGACTTTCTTTGTTTAAGAAAACAAAACATATTAACATCTCCATACTTACCACAAAAATGACATACCATGTTATATGAGTGACGATGATGCATACTTACATTTCTCGTACCTCTTTATATTTATACATAATATGGAATCGTCCTTTGTACATTAAAGTTATTGAATTTTTTCCTAAGATAACGAAATGAGCTACCATGATTATATGTGTGAGTCTACTATGAATGAAAGCTTGATGTATGCTTCTTTGAGAGCTAAAAGGATGAGAGTGGCTTTGCATGTTATCATACAAGTTACGTCTATTCTTCCCTTGATAGTATTGAAAATTTGTGCCTAGGTATTAAGCCATATATAAAATCATAATGTTTGCTTTTAAGATTAGTCTTAGTGGATGTGAAATATGCATGAATATGCTTAGATGTGGAGGCTCTATACTCATTTGTCACATTAGACAATGGTTCCTCAATATGAAAATATTATCATTTGACAAAAATGGTTTTAAAATCACCTTCACTTCCATAGTTATATCCTATTCCATTTCTATCATTGGAATTCTTATGACCTCCTAACATGTTCTCTAGTTTTTCACTCTCTTTAGTAAATTTGGATAAAGATTCCTTGAGGGAATCTACTTCCTTTTTCAATGTTTCATTCCCACACCTTAAGCATCTAAGTCATAACTGTTATAAATAAGCACATTTTTTTATGTTTTAATACTATGCAATTCATTTTTATTCTTTTTATTCTCGCTCATGCATGCATTTAGGTTCCTTTATCCTCTTTGATTTTGGAGGATAGATTTTTTTTGATTTTCATGCTCGTGATTTGAAGGCTCTTAACTAATTAATTACATGCCAAATCAACATCATTGTCACTATTACAAGAATTAAGGTTAGGTGTTACCTCATCATTGTCCACAAGGGTAAAGCATATATAAGTTTTCTCTTCTTTTGAGTGCTAGATTTTAGATTCACTTGTGTCATCCCAAGTTGAAATTTTAAGTGCCTTGTTCTTTTCCTTCTTCTTCTTATAGTTTCTTGCATACTTCTCATTATCTTTGAGTAGAGGAAATTGTGACTTTATATGACCAATTTTTCTATATTCAAATCAAATATTGTTAGAGGATTTATGTTTTATATCACTTTTTCCTTCCTTTAACTCCTTTCTTTTATAGAATTTCTTCTTTAAGAACTTTTTAAATTTTCTAGTGTCTAAGTCAATATCTTTTTCGCTTTCACTTATTGGTGTATCTTCTTCTTTGCTTTCACTAGTTAATATCTTTTCCTCTTCGTTTAAGTCTTTTTTAAGTTTTAAACACTAAATTCTTTTCACTAGTTGATATCTCTTCCTCTTCATTTAAGTCTTTTTTTTAGGCTTTAAACACTAAATTCTTTTTCTTTGGAAACGTTGTTTCTTCTTACATCTCTTGGAGTCTCGTTTTGCATGTGAAGAGAGATTTTATAAATTCCTCCAATAGTCTTCAGAAGTAGCAGTAGCATTATAAGTTCCTCCAATAGTAGCATTATTAGATCATTGGTTTCTTATATGGCTACCACTTTAGCTTCCCATATCTTCATAAGTGAACTAAGTGATTTTTTTTACTATTTTAACATAAGTACAGGTCTTTTTAAGACCTTGGAGAGAATTAATAATATCAAAATTCAAGTATATATGCTAGATATTCTTTCAACATGCTTTATTAGACATATTTATGTGTTAGCATGCTTACGTTGCTCTCCTTAACTTGATTTGTGCCCTCATGTGTGACCTATAAAGTGTTCCAAACTTCATAAGCCATGTCACATATAAAGACCCTATTGCGTTAATTTCTTTTAATGCACAAAATATGATGTGTATGGCCTTACTATTTAAGGAAACTAATCTCTTATCTTGAAATTCCCATTCTTCATTTAATTTAGCTATATTTTTTATCTACTATTTTTATAAAAATAAAGAGACCATTTGAAACTATTTCTCATAGGTCTACACTTTCAATCATTAAAAAGAATCTCATCCTAGTTTTTTAATAAAGGTAACCACCGTCATCAAATAAAAATAAAGAGACCATTTGAAACCATTTCTCATAGGTCTACACTTTCAGTTATTAAAAAGAATCTCATCCTAGTTTTTTAATAAAGGTAACCACCGTCATCAAAGAAAGAAAGTCTACAATGCTTCGTCTCTCTTAGTTGAATAATGATGATGATGCTCCTAAATATGTTATTATGATCTTTGCTATAGGATTTTATTAGAAATGCTAACCTTACAGACCTGCTCTGATACTACTTGTTAGTCCCTAATAGCACTTAAGAGGGGGATGAATTGGGTGTTTATAAAATTAAAAAAATTCTAACCAAAGTATTCAGTTAACATTAATCAATGTAAATAAGGATGAGGAAATTATTGATATAAATGAATCAAACAATTGAGCAATAATTTAAAGACGATAGAGAAAAGAGTATGCAAACTGATTTATAGTGGTTTGATAAATAACCCTTGTCTACATACACTCCTAAGACTCTTATTAAAATTTCACTATAATTCTTCTTTCAAGGTGAAGAATAATGTTTGCACACTTTTTCTTGACAAAAAGGAACCCTTCTTATAACTTTCTTTATCTTACCTCAATCTCACTTAGATCACCCCCAAGTACAATAATATATTCCCTAAACCAAATATTACAACTCAAAGTTTCTAACTTTATCACTTGATAACCCCAAAATGGCTTGCTCACATAAATATGAGATAACGATGCTCAAATGATTGAAAAATACTTTTAAATGTGTGTATAAGACACTAAAAATCTTTTTGATTCTAAAATTAATAACAGAACACCTATTTACAGTGTTTTGGGGCCCCTACTATTTGTTGGAACCAAGAACTAGCTTTTACTACTATATATGTAGACCAGCATGCATTAAAGGCACTAAATTCTTTAATCATTAGAACACTGATCGACTAGTAGCTATATTAATTAACCAATATGGCACAATGGTCGACCAATACATCAACGAATTTTATAGCAAACTCCTACATTAATTGTAGCAACTTTAGCCAACATATAGGTGGACCATTAACCCATATAGGTTGACCAATCACCCCAAAATATGATTTTATCAATTTCAAATGCTCAAAACCAATTTTTAAAATCTAATTATGATTTAAAAACTTCCAAAATGCTCCCCAAACTTTATTTTTCAAATCAAGAGGTTTCACTATTAAAATTAAAAGCTTTAATTCCTTTTGATGAATGTAAAGACCCAAGTCAAATAAAATGTTTATACATGGTGAGCTTTTAGAGAAACAAATTAAAAAAGTGAGATCACAATTAATATTACAAACTAAATAATGACCTTGATAAGTCTTGATATTCTTTTATTCTAGGTTTGATCTTTATTTGGATAATTGTAAACTCTAGCTTCTCTTTATCAACTTTGTAAGCTATTTCTTTTTTGAGTTTATGACTTCATTTTGTTCTTATATTGCTTTTCGTCAAAATAATAAACAAATTAGTAGTAATTATTCTTTAATATTATCAAAACATCAGTTTGAACCTCCCTTAGTTAAAACATAGGTATTATTTCTTCACTCTATAAATTTGTTTCTTTGAAAAAAGTAGTTTTAGTGTTAGAAACACTCCAATTGATATATTTAATTCTAAGCTTATTATTTGAACTCTTTTGAGCTCTTAAAATGTTTTCAAGCTTCTTACTTCCCTTCATAAACTTAGATAATGATTCCTTGAGGATACTAACCTCCTTTTTTAGTGCTTCATTCTCATACTTAATGCATTTAAGTAATGATTATCAACAATGGTCGTACTCTTAGATACCTCGATATTATGCAATTCACTATTTTCTTTTCATTCTCACTCATGCATTCATCTATATTCTTTTGAACCTCTTTAAGTGCTAAAGGCAGTTTTTTTCTTTTTCATACTCATAATTTTAAGGCTCTTAACTAGTTCATCAATGTCAATTCAACATCACTGTATTATCAAAAGATTTAGAGTTAAAGAGTACCCTATCATCATCTTTGGCTATGAAGCACATATGAACTATATCTGCTTCCAAATGCTCATTTTGAAAACCACTTATTTTGTCTTAAGTGGAGGCATTAAATGCCTTATTTTTCTTCTCATTTATCTTATATTTGTTTCTTTATGTAAGAAGAGGGCATTAAGACTTTGTGTGTCTATGTTTCTTACATTCAAAGCAAATAATACTGCTTGATTTTTTTCCTTAAATCTATCTTACCACCTTTGAAGACTTTTCTATTTGAAGAGTTCTTCCTTATTCAGAATTTCTTGATTTTTTAAGTGATTATGGCAATGTCTTCTTCATCTTTTTTACTAGTTGATGTCTATTCCTCTTCATTTGATTCTTCCTTTAAGGCTTTGTGTAACACACCACTACCATACAATATATGTTCGAGCATCTAAAGGACATTCAAGAACATACCTAGGAAAATGGCATGTTATAGCAATCACATTATCTTATTGTGGCATCACCCATATCACAAGTATCTCAAAGATCAACTTTTCCCATTTCATTCACAAACATAACTTACTTGGTAGCATTACATTTCACAATCCATAAATATTTTAATTACAAAAACATCTGAGAATTTACTACTCTATATATATAATAGCTAACATGAGAAGAAATGCTAACTGAAAACTTTCTAAACTAACTCCTCAAACATTAGTTGACCAAACCTTTGAGCCATTTTGTCCCCAAAACGTAGGCATTATACTCTTATTCTATCACCTTAAGAGCTAGGTCTCCCTTGTACCTAAAAACTAACGTTGCAATTTTGATGAGTTTACGAACTCAGTGAGTGAACTATCATCGATGTGTTCACTTAAGTCAGACACAAACATCACAAGTATATAACTAACTTCAATAAGTATATCACATTATTCCAATATTGTATAGTCATCACATTTCAAAAAGCTCAACATGAATACAAACATTTCATATTATCATTTCAGAATAATCAAATCATTCATCTTAATCATTCATATGATACATGTCAATTTATATATGCAAAATGCACATGTGACTCCACTTTTATTTTTATTTTGTTATGACCAAGCGTCTATTTACTATCCTGTATCTGTTGAGGATACTAGGCTCATTTTATATACTATCCTATACCCATTGTGGATCTCGGGCTCATTGATAACTGAGCTTGTGACTCTTTATGCACGTTTTTGAGCTTTAAGCTCTTTTTCACTTGGGTCACTCCGGTCGTAACTCCTTTGTCTAGTCAGCATAACAATGTAATGAAATGCATCAAATCATATATTTATGCTATCAGTAACTTTCATTCAATGTGCACAATCATTTATCACATTCATCGGATCTAAGTCCCTATTAAACAGTTAACTAAGTACACATTTTCCCATGTTCACATACAATTATAAAGCACTACCAATACAGTCTCAAATATCGAACTCCTCAGACCATCAATGTCTGAAATTTATCAATGTCACAACCATATCAGTAACAACTCAATATTTGAAAGTTAATCAAACAATTCAAATATAGTGAGAAAACATCTAGGTTGACTCACTACACATATAATTTAAACAAAAACACACATATAATTGAGTTTACACATCTAAGTTGACTCACAGTATGTGTCACGACCCGGTACCACATCGGATCCATGACAACCGCCGTATAATCAAGTTAAGGACACTCATGGTATCCTTAATCCGACTATGTAAGGCTAACTAACCATCTCTCCCATTTTTTGTTGAAAAATTTGTGCAGCATAATTTTAAAAATCTCAAAACTCAATCAAATACCTGCAAACAATTTTAAACATACTTCTATATTCACATCAAAAATTTTACCACAACTTCAAGACTTTATGTCCACTCAAAAGCAATCTCAACAATAATACCAACAATTCATACATAAAATCTTTTACAAATTATAAAACTGTTAGGTTATAAAGTCATAAAGCATATCAACATAACTAATCTAATAAAAGTAGTGAAATAGTTCATGAGCCACTATGCAACTAAAGTATAAAACAGGAACTACCCATGTGTGGTAATACCTTAAAAAAGTCAAAAAATCGCACAATCCACTCAGAGCTTCAAGCTTACTAAATTAACCTGCATAGTTAGAAGGCAGAGGGAGTGAGTACATTATGTACTCAAAACATATATCGCAAATAGAATTCGATACACACTAAGACGGTATAGATAACCTATAAAATGAACATATGACATATAGAAACATATAGGCCTAGCCTATGACTCAACATATACTAGTTAGGAACCATATAGGCCTAGCCTATTAATTCACTCATCCGGTAAACATAGGTTCCAGTTTTAGTACATAAAAACATAAAAACATCATATGTATAAATCAAATCTTGTTAGAAAACAAATATCAAGATAAGCCAAAATAATCATATATGACACCACTAGTCGGCCAAACTAACATGCATACCAACCGATTCCTGGTGTTGGCTCGATTTTCATCCGTGGTAAGCCTGGATTACAGTCGACAAGAGTATCTTGACCCTAGGTGATGACCTCGTCGATGTCTAGACCTTAGGTTTGGAATCACCCAGTCCTATAGAAAGATATCGATACGGAGACTCGACTTTTATATACCAATATCAATAGTATAGGGTCGTTTAATCAGTTGTGCCTAGCACACGATTGACCAATCGTTTCCTCACCAATCACAAAAAATCATATAGAAATATTATGTACAAAAATCAAGTAAGGCACTATGCCTTTAATTATCAGTCCAACTGCTAAAATGAAACCTCGTCATGGCTCTAAGCCAAAAGAGAAGACATACACATAGCATATATGACTCGGTTATGCATATGAAAGTTCCAAAACATTATTTCATGCAATAAATATCTTTTGCACTCCAAGTGCAAAGTTGCTCAAAAATGTAGTTTCAGAAAAATAAGATGTTATCCATTGCATTTTAATTACAGTTTTGTTGAAAGCAATATCATTTCTCAAAATACTTAATGAAAACATCAGTTGCACTCCAAGTGCAAAAATTTATTCAAAACAATGTCATTTATTAAATACTTAAGCATATTAGCATCTATTTGAAATTCATTTCCACCATACATTGCCTAAGTTCAAAATTCATATACAAGTCATCATGCATGTCTTAGGATGTTCTAATCCTATTTGAGAAATACATATTCCCAAACTCACCTCAAAAGAAGGTATGCACTCCCTTGCCTTCAAAAATCCTCAGTATGAAGTCCTTGATTCACAGCTCTCGAGCCTTTATACATAAAAGTCATATAATGAAATTACTACTTAAACATAAATTTCATATTTATACACCATCACATAAGTGTATAAAACACAATATCACTCCTTTTAAACTATATGATTCAACCATTAAACTTCTTACATGGATACTTCCTTACTATTCACATTAGCTTTTCTTTTGCATTTTCTAAGGCATTTAATGCCTCTAATCCAATACTTATTCACAGTATGCTTCAAGTTAGCTATTGCCTTGACAATCTGGAAATGTCTGGATGTGGACACTCAATTTGTGCTTCTATATCATGCGATACACACATATTTCACGCATTACTAAATTGTTCTATCAAATGAATATTCAATCATGCAAATGTATAAGTGTCATGTTCAATGCATGCTCAATTGATTTTTCTAGGTATGTATCCTTATTTACAAGTCTTTATCATTATACGCCATATCTTGTACATAACTTATTCGCAATTAGGTTTATGTCTTAAGCAAAACTTGACTACTCTAAGTTCATCAATCATACATTTATGAATTCTTTCCTAGCATTATATATTAACAAAATTTCCCAATTCTCATACAATCATACCTATTTCACATCCCTTATATCCTTTGGATCACATTTGCCTCCATAAGAACACCATCATTCCTTTAACAACTCACAAATTTCAGATTTAGTTACATTGATCTTAAACAATCCATTCCTTAAGTTATAACCTCAATTAACAACCCAAACTTATCAAACCCTTAACCCATTAATCCAACAACAATCTAGGTTCATTTTAAGCCTTAATCAAGTCCAAATACAGCAAGGTAAAGTAACTTATCCTTAGTTGGTTCACTAATCACATAAAATAGAATTTTTCATATTTCAGAGCATTTCCCACGATCATGGGGTACCTTTCTATTATCGTGGAAAGACAAAACAAAAAGTTTTTCACTTCAATGCATTGCCCACAATCGTGGAAAGGAGCTTATGCAGTTACCACAATCTTGGGATGGGTGAACATAAAGTTCACCTACATTTTACTTCAACTTTTCTTCCAAATTTCAATACCTTCATGATAGTCCATCAACTATACCTCAATTATACTTTAAAGATAATTCAATTCCTCATCAATTAATCTCTAATTCCAATTCAAAATCATTCAATTAGTAACTTATAAACAATTTATCTTTTATGCATCAAAAACCAAACATAAACTTTCATTCACTATCATACATGTAATGCTAGCTCTTTCCCATTTCAAGAACACTACACTAACACCTTTCTTTAGCACAAATTCGCCTTCATTATAATTCAAATCCTAACATAAAATGATCCATTAAATAGCCTCTAACCTACGATTTCATACATCAAGATAAAACCAATTCATTCATCAAATTCTAGCATAACTCATCATCAACCCAACATGTATTCCATCTCAATTCAATCATCAAAATCTTTCTATTATAACATGCCATAAAGATCAAGACTTTACTTACTTGTTTAGATCAAGTTCCACCTCAATCAACATGCTAAGCTAGCCTTCAAAGCATGTAACTATAACTCTAAGAACAAAGGGGAAGTTGGATGATTTTAGTAATAAGATGGAAAAAAAATAGAATATTGAAGTGGAAAGGTGTAGAATTTTAGGCAAAACTCAAAGTTATGTAGGTTGAATGTGTGAGTCGGTGATGAGAAGGGAGAAGAAGATGGCATGTAATAAAAATAAGAGAAAGACGGTCTTTCTTTTTTGTGTGTATGTGTGCCATGGGTGTGTCCAAACCCTTGTCGAACAAAGACTCATACTATATGTCTCCTTTTATAAGCTACTAATTGTCACTCTATAATTAATGTCCAAACCCTTGTCAAATAATGACCCATACTATATGTCTCCTTTTATAAGCTACCAATTGTCACTCCATAATTAGTCCATTTGTCTTATAATTTCCTAAGTCATTTGTCACCCAATTAAACCACCATTTGTCACTCATTTATTCAAGCCATGCGTCACTCTATTACTAATGACATGTGTCACTATCTTATAGGCTAGTCAACCTAAGTTCCTATGTACCCATTTGTCTTGCCATTTAACATTTTTCCTAGACTAGATGCACATATCACTTCATCAATCACCCAATTGTAATAATAAATTCCAATTTACTAATTATAGTCCATTAAACCAAAAATTCAAGACATGATCAATACACAATTACACAATCACATCATAATCATTTAAAATTTTTCATACCCCAAAATAAGTCAATTGAGTGCATGTATTATCTTTGCAATGTCTCTAAATCATGATTAATGTGTTTATGAGAATATGATGCATCAAATGAGATGCACTTCATGTATTCTCATATGATATGACTCAATCTAACAGTTAAGTCCTTAAGTGTAGAAACGGGCTATTACACTTTAAATACTTTTTTTTCTTTAAAACCATCATTTCTTCTTACATCTCTTGGAGCATAATTTCATATGTAAAGAGAGATCTTATAATATCCCCTAGACAATGTTGTTAAATACTTGACTTCTTATATGGCTGTCACTTTAGCTTCTCATATCTTAAAAACTGACTTAAGCAACTTTCTTACCACTTTAACAATAGTATAATTCTTTCCAAGAACCTTAAGAGCATTAATAATATCAATAAATCTATTATATATACCATATATGCTTTCATCATGCTTCATTTGAAACAATTTATGTCAATATGCTAACATGCTAACTTTGCTCTCCTGTATTTCATTTGTTCCTTTATATGTAACTTATAGAGTATGCTAAATTTTATAGGCCATTTCAAACACAGAGGCTTTATTAAATTTATTTCTTCCTAATGTATAAAATAAAATGTAGACAATCTTACTATTAAAGAATTAGTATTTTATCTTGAGGATGTCATTTCTCTTTTAGCTTGGGAACTCTTTTATCACCTATAATTTTGGTATGAATGAATAGACTACTTAATAAAAATTTACAAATCAACATTTTCAACCATCTAGAAATTTTTATTTATAGTGATTTGACAAGCAACTCTTGCCTATATCCCACCCCAAGAATCTTTTTAGATTTCCACTATAACTCTTCTTTTAAGGCAAAGAATAACTTTTACACAATCTTTACTTAGTAAAGAGGAACCCTTTTATAGTCTTTCTTTAAGGTGAAGATGAACCCCAATGCCACTTGGAACACAAGTAAGCATAATATATAAACACCTCAATAAAAGTTTACAGCTTAAAATATCCCTCTTTACCACTTTGATAATACCAACGAGGCTTACTCATATAAATATAAGATAATAATGGTCAAATGCCTACTCAACACTTATAAATGTGTGTATAAGACACTCAAATACTTTTTTTAAGTAAAAACCATTGAGAAAATATCTATTTATAGGATTTTTAGACCTTTACTAACCTTTGGATACAAAACTAGCCATTACAACATCTAGTTACAGGAGCATTGGTTGACCAATGTAGCATATTGGTTAACTAGTATACATTAAATATATAATTGTTGAGACATTTCTCAAACACTAAGGCATATTGGTCGACCAGTGTATTCCTTAAAGAGATATTGGTTAACCAAACCACTATATTATCAATCAATATGTCAATAAACATCTCTGTTATAAGTTTAACCTACATTAGTCTACTATAAAGTCATATTAGTCGACCAATACGCATTCAATGCACAAAATTTGCTAGTTAATGCATATTAGTTTATAACTTAACCATATTGGTCGATTGGTTAACCAATATAGTTGACCAATATAGTTGAGTGGTTAACCAATATGCAATAAGCAGATGACTACATCAACTTATTAGTTAACCAATGTGTCAATAAACTAATTGTTACACATTTAACTTACAATGGTCGATTACTAGCCTATATTGATCGACCAATCTCCCAAAAAAAATACGATTTTAATAACTTCAAATACTTAAACTTGAATTGTTTAAGTCAATTATAATTAAAAAAATATTCAAAATTTCTCTCAAAGAGTGCTTAAAAGATCAAGATATTTTTCTTCTAAAATTATAGGCTTTAATACTTCTTAATGAATGAATATACCTATGAAATGAAGTGATAGAAAATACTTATGCATGGTGAGCCTTTAAGATCATCAAAATGACTAAATAAGATTAAAACTAACAATATAAAATATACAACCCCCTTGATGTATCTTGAACTTCTTTTGTTCTTGACTTGATTTTTACTTTATAGGTTGTAAACTTTTCACTTTTCTTTATCAAATTCATGAATTATATTTTTAATTTTATGGATGCATTTTATTCTTATATTGATTTTCATTAAAAATAATAATCTTATTGTTAGTAATTATGTTTTTATCATCAAAATATCAATAAGAACCTCTTTTATTACAACAAACTCCTTACTCAAGCTCTTGACCCTGTCAACTCCTCAAATGAAGGCTTGATTCTCCTTTTATTTCATCTCAATCTCCTCATAATTTCTCCTAGTTGTAGGCTCGTTAGCTTTTAAATATCTCACATGCTCCATTAGAATAGGTTATCTATATCCTCTTCCTTTCCTTACATAATACAATTCTCCAATGAATATTCTATGATTATTTCTTGAATAATATAAGAAACTGTAATAGCAATCACATCTATTAAAAAAAACAAGTATTATATTTAATATCATCTTTGTACAAATGTCTTATTGCTTCAAATATCTTAAAAGTTACTTCCTTACTTCCTAGCCTTAGGATTAATTTCCTAGCATGAACATCTATCATCGGTTTAATAATAGCTAGGAAAGGTCATCATGAGATCAAGGGAAAAATTACGTTATTCTTTATATCTAAAATCACAAAATCAACAAGAAAGATGTAATTTTCAAACTTAACCAAAATATCTTTTATGATACCTCTAAGGTACTTAACTGACTTATTTACTAATCAAATGTTCATCCTAGTTAGTTTAAGTTCACATAACCCTAACGTCTTAAACATGTTATATGGCATTAAATTAATACTCACACCTAAGCCTACTAATGCCCTTTCAATTAACAAACTGCTAATGTTACAAGAGATAGTAAAACTCCCTAAACCCTTTATTTTCTAAGGTATCTTAATTGTGAGAAGGCAAAGCACTCCTTATTTAGTGTCACCATTTGGAAAGGAGATGTTTTAAGTACTGAGTAAACTTTGGTATTTGCAAAAGTTTCAACAAAGGTACATAAATATATAATTGTTTAAAAAGCTCTCAAACTACCAATTTTATTTTCCCTTGTATATATCTTAAGCCCCTCATAAATGACACCAAAATTGATTATGATAATGTTTATTCTATCAAAACTCTACTAAAGGTTAATAGAAAAATTTGTAAATCAGTCTTATAATATAGCTTAGGTGGATATAAGTATTGATCCTACAAGGACTATAAGTACTAGTATTAACCATCATTCTATTATCAAATCTAATAAAAAATAATTGAATTGAAAGGAAAAATCTATCAAAATTAAAATAAATAATCTAAAAACACAAACCAGAGCAATAAGCAATGCTAAAGTAACCAAATAGATAAATAAGATCTATATAAGAATCCCTGTAGAATATGCTTATACTTATATTCATCTTGATTCAATGATTATCCTAATTTCCTAGATCGATGGAAATTCTAAATTTACAACCATATTATTTATCAATACATACAACCAATATCCTTAAATTGATTAATTGAAATATTTTCCTAATAAAACCCCTAAAAATTTATCAACTTATTATATGAATTCACATTATATGTTTAAATCTAACCCAGAAGATTGATGTGGTCCTATCTATAGAATTCCATACAACTCTTATTATTTATTCCATGATATATTTATACATATAATTTCTTAATATCAATACACAAAATCTAAAATTGAATTAAAACACTACCATATTTCTATTCAATTACAACAAATAACCAAAAATAATTTTTGATAAAACTTAATCTTTAATTAAATCAAGAAATCAATATAAAGTAATAATTTTATAGTTCATCTCTTCTAGATCTATACGAAAATTTAGTTCAAGCTAAAGTAAAGGAAACCAACAATACTCAAGAAAGAAAACAAGATAAAAGTCATTCTTATGAATCTTGATATCTTGAAGTTCTGAGTTGAACCTTGATAGAATCTAAGACTATATTTAAAATTTGCTTCATTCTTTGTGACAAACCTCTCTAATTTGGCTCCTCTTTACTACTTTCTAGTCTACTCTTCTCTTTTGATTCCCTAAAGCTCATTTTATATTTATGAAAACCTAGAAGGTCCAAAAAGGATTGCCTAACACTTACAACATAGGTCAGGTTTAGATTTATGTTTGGCCTGTGTTCTTCACAACTGTCTAAAATCCTAATTTACATTAAAAAACACTATCAACATGAGTCCATAACACAGGTCAATATAGCTCACATGTTGGCTTAGTGGCTCTTTTATCGGGGATCATATCTCCTGTTTCAGTTATAGTGTTCCTATCATATTCAATTAAATCTTATCCACACATTTATGTGGACCCCACATAAATGTATTTATGAGATTTAATGAAACAAGGTTAGAACAGAGTAACTGGAACAGAGGATTTGACATGCTTTATTGGGTATATAAAGGTTCATCTTAGGAACATAAATCTAAATGACATGAACACGAATCTGTGCTTGGATCTTATCCCTTCTTATGACAAATCTTTGGAGAAGTCAAATAGATTGGTAGCCTATAGGGGTTGTACAAAGTGTCATGTTTAACCCACGTTCTAAATATGGACCCATACTAAACTTGTGTTCATCTAAAATTACATTAAAACTTCGATAACTTAACTCTAAATTGCTCAAATTAAAAAAAAAGGTTACTTTACCCTGTGCACAACAACAATTCATAAAGTAATTTATATTAATGAACAATAATTTATAACTAATTCATATACATGTTCTCTAGAAAGGATTCTAATAATTCTTAAAAAATTTTATGTAAGACTTTATATTTATTATGAATGGAACTAGTTATCATGCAAATAACACAGGTCCATATTATGATATTTACATTTTATATTAAAATGTTGGGATTTTAAAAAATGAAAAACAATAAAAGAGAAAGAAATTAATGTTTTACTTTATTCAAATTATATACATAATAAATATTCTTTCATTAATTAATGACAACTGGAATCAAAGTTACATTTATTTTCTTTCTCTTTCATTGTTTTTCATTTCTGTTTTACTTTATTCAAATTATATACATAATAAATATTCTTTTATTAATTAAATTGGAATCAAAATTACATTTATTTTATTTCTCTTTGATTGTTTTTCATTTCTTAACATTTTAATATAAATTGTAAATATCGTATATGACTTTGGTTGTATATTGTTTTCTACTCTAATAAAAAAAATGATGACAATAATAAATGAACATCAACTCAAAAGTCATTTTCCTCTTCTCTTTAATTTCAAACATTCAAGGTTGAGTCTTGTTATAACAAAAAAAAAGTAATGGCAATTTACTAAAAAAAATAATGACTGCACTTGTTTTATAAAGTCTATAATGTTGGCTTTATCAAAATTAAGATAACTTTAAAAAAAAGATTGATTATGTGTTAGACTACCAATTAGAAATTTTCTATATCAATTTTATTTTTTCAATGAAAAAAGAAGGAATGAAGTGATTTATTGTATTTAGCATAAACTATTAAAAAATAGACTGAGATATTAAACTAAACAAAAAAGGATAATATGAACCAAAGTTCCATCCTTTAATATAAATAAAATTGGAATTAGAATATTACCTTTACTGTAAAATAAAATAAAAAGATATACTATGTTAATATCAACAATTAAATGAGTAACGCTTGTTTGTCTAAATGATAGGACATATTTTTATTGTACAATTTCATTTGCTTTAGGTTACAATATATTTTTCATGATAAAACTTGAATATTCTTTTGAATTAGTAAGCTAACATTAACCACGAATTGTTCACATCTAATATGTCAATTAAGTACAATATGAAATAATAAAGTTAGACAAAGTAAGGTTCTAACATCTAGTTTTAATTATTAAAAAATATATTGTTATTAATAAGTTTACTTCAATATGGTATTAGTAGCTTTATTATAATGAAACCAGGAAATATGTGCAAGATTAAGTTAAATGAAAAGGTAGGATGAATGAATGATCTGCTTAAATTAATTTAATAATCAAAGGATGAATAAAATGAGTAAAGTGGAGTATGGCAATTGAAGAGAGTTATAAGGCAATTCAACTTATTTTAACTAAGCTTAAAGAATAAGTCACACAAGGCCATAACAAGGAAGAAGAAAAAACAAAGATGATTGCTCCTTTGATCCCTAGAAAAACTTAAGGTGAAAAACTAACTAAAAATTTGGTTTTGACTCTATAAATAGGGGTCCTACGTCATATTTGTAAGAGATACAGTCTAGGCCATAATCATGTACCAAGACATCAATCTCTCTACTTCTATTATGGATCATTATATCAATTTTAAAAAATTAAATTGGATGAGATTTGTATGTCTTAGATCATGGATCTTCGTATATGTTTATCGGATTGGACACAGGTTCAAGCATGATCATGTTTGAGATTATGTTTTAATTCTCTTTATAAACTTTCCATATCATCTTGAATCATCTCAATTGTAATTTTCTTGAGAGAGTTATGCTTATTTTATGAGGAAGTGTAAAAATTGTCCGACTAACTTCATTTTGCACTTAACACCTTTAATTGCACCTTAAATCAAAATATAAACAAAATGAGTGTATTTAAGCATTACGTTGGTGAAAAGGACTAAATATTAAGAGATAAAAACATATCATTTTTCGTTTATATCAGTGAACACACACAATTCACTATTCTTTATGTGTCATTTAAGGACTAATAGATATAATGAATTTCTTTTAATCAAATCTTGACTATGAATTAGTTAAATTATGTAGAACAATATGAACACATTATTGACATTAAAATAATCCTTGAATTTTATGAACCATGTTCATTAAACTTACATAGATATATGTTCTATCATAAATAAATCAATATATATTTTACATTGATGGAACATATGTATTTCTTCATATAAGTAATTCATATCACTCTAACATAAGATGCATTACTCTCAAATCAATATAAGGTTTATCATTTTCTTGTATTTAACATTTTAAATTTATGAAATTGTCATCTCAGTTAATTATAACAAACTTATAATTTAATAAATTTATATTAATATCTCCATAAAATAATAAAATAAAGTAAATAAAAAATAAAAAAAAAATTTACGCTTCAAATAGCATCAAATGATTATATTCTAAATTTGTCCTACTAATTTATAAGAAAATGTATAAATTAGTGATTAAAAATATGAATGAAATAATAACACCTAAAACATATAATTTGTTATTTTATCATAATTCAAGATAGATTAAAAAGTTAGAGCATATTAAGTATTAGGAATATATTTTTGACCTAATCACCTATTTAAATTGACACCTTATACCTAGACACAATTTATAATATAAACAGGTTCTCTTAGCAATTGTTCATACGAATATATGTCATTATCAAAACAAAAACTAAATATAACTTAAAAATATGATTGAATACTATATAATAATTATATAAAGCAAATATAAGTATTAAAACAAATACTTTTAGACATTTTATTATAATGTGCTATGACATTATATCTTAAGCTAAATTGGTGTTTTTTCTTTGTTATTAACTATTTAATTTAAAGTAATTGCATGAAATACCTTTATCAAATATTATAGAGAGACATGAAATGGGGTTATTTTCTTATATTTAGAGACAAATGATTAATTAGCTAACAAGTTCAAATATTAGGAAATTATTTAATAAACAATCGTAACAAGAAATAAGACATTATTTCTTTTTCCGTATAAAATGAAGAGAATTAAATATTATATGAATTTATTGCTTTATTTCCCATTTAAAATTCATAACAATGTCAAAAGGTCAATTATTGAAAAAAATAAATTTTACAAAAAAATTATTTTTGAAATTAATATATTCTTTAAGAAGTCATCAATGATCAAAAGTAAATAACACCATGTTAGCGCAATATACTACCATCTATTAATGTGTGTGATGTAACATGATTATGTCTAATTAGACTAAACAATTGTTGGTCCTTAGATGATACACAAGGAGAAAAATTATGTGAGTACAATTTTTTCATATGTAAAAACTAACAAATGAATTGCTTAGTCTAATGATGGGTTATGACTTTTTGAATTGATCAATGACAATCATAAAACAAACAAAACAATAATAAAAGAGTGTAGGAAAAGAGAGATAAAGTTTATTTATATTGGTTCAAACAAACAACCGTTGACCTACATCCATTCTCTAAGATCCACTTTAAAATTCACCATCATCTTCTTCAATAGTTAAAGAGAAGTCCTTAGTAAAGAGGAACCTTTACAAATATTCCTTTCCTAGGTTGTAGAAGAACCATTTTATTATCTTATTTTCTATGTGAAGAGGAACCTTAAACAATTCAATTACTCTCTCAAATGATTTCTTAATTGCTTAAATATAACTTAAGAACTTCTTTTTCAAACAAAAAATATATTAATGGCTCATATTATGCTAGTACACATTTGAAAGTGATGATACAGGTTAGTGTAAAACATATGAATTAATATGGTAATATCAGTTGCAATTAGTGTTGGATGTATCTTTGATATGTTTATTACATGTCAAACATACGAAAGAATGTTATTATTTAGTTATATGGTTTTGTTATAACCAAAAAATTTTACAATTTGTAAATTTTTGGTCAAGGCATGAGAGTTTTGTCAAAAGTAAATTTTTTTGTGAAATTCGTAAAACTTTCAATAATTTATCCTAATATCAAAAACCATAAAGGAGAAAATTTTATCAAATATTAAAAGTTAACAATGTGGTTTCAAAGGGCACTTAAGAGAGGGTAAATTGAGTAATTTAAAGTCTAGACCAAGTTAAATGTTATAATGTAAGCCTAAATGTTAAATGTTGTGCAACTTATATGTCTCCATTTTATTTCAAATTAAAATAATGTATATGATTAATATACTTAATTGATGATGATAGAGTGGAATAAAGTATGATGACTTGCAATGTGTTATATAAATAAGTGTTATAGAATACCTTAAAAAAAGAGTCATGAGAAAGAAGCAAAGACACGATATTTATATATAATGGTTCATCCCCTTCTTGAAGTTATGCTACTATTAAAAGCTTTTCAAGTATTAAATCCATTAAATTCTTCAATTACAGTGAACAATGACAACTTTTACCTAGTTGAATTATATCGAGGATTCACTATGAATCCTAGCTTAACCCTCACAATATAAAAGAAATAAATTTGAGCAAATAACACAATAAAACACTTAAACGTTATCACTCAATATTTCCCACAAGTGCTTTGCATCTGAATAGAATTTACTCATAAATATTTTAGGAAGAAACTTTAATTCATTTTTCTTTAAATGTTGTTTTCCTTCATTCATAAGGAGTCTATTTATACTTAAACCCCAAAATAATAGTTAGGGTTTCTAAATAACTATTGGACCCTTAATATGAGAGCTACTATTGTCCAAATATCATGAAAGACTAGCAAATAGTCAAACACTGTGACATCTAATTGTATTTTGTGATTAATCAAGGTTGCCTCTTTTTGTAGACAACTCCTCCTAGTCACCTTAATCTTTAGTTTTCTTCAAATTGTTCAAATTAGCATGCGTAGTGAATTATCTTGACAATCTCCAAGATTTTTATAATTTTAAATTAAAGGTTGTAATTGTCTCTTTAAGCTATATAACCTTGATTAAGCAACAATTTGGTCTTAAACAATTCTACTTTCTTCTCTTAATATTTAACCAATATTTCACATGAAGTAAATGTTAGTGTATGCCCTGTGAACCAATTATAGAATGTACTCTAATTATCAGTTGTGATTCAGATGGTATTCTGACCTTATTTAATATTGGATAGTTATAATGCCTTATTAGAGGTCGCATATAACTTGTGGGCCTAATAGAAGTTTGAGCCTATTACTAATATTAAATAATCCTACAAGGTCGCACACCAAGCAAGTTGAACATTCAATGGGCCTAATTTAGATTTGGGCCTAGTCTAATTCACGCTTAATTAGTTAGGGTTTTCCTATATATATAAATAAATAGGTAATTAGAAGATGAATGGTCGTCTAATCACAATCCTAACACACATCTTCATCTAGAGAGAGGGACGAGATTGGTGCTAGCACACTGTGAGCGTGATATTTAGTCCTACGTGTGTGTGGATATTGGTAAAGGTGCAACATTTGACGTGCTCTTGCTTGACACTACCAATTCCTCTTCCTATTTCTACTGCAGAAAGGTATAATTTAATCTTGAATTTGGTTTCAATATTCACATGGATCTTGGAATTTCGAATCTACATTTATGAAATTTATTATTGTTAATCATTCGAAAACCCTACAGTGATATCAGAGCCAAGTTTATTCACTGAAATTAAATTTGGTTAATAGCACAAAATTACAGTTTTTCGATGCAGATGTAGCAAAGGCATCGATCGATGCAAAGGAGTTGTCTGACTCAACAAGTAGGTTGGTAGATGCAGTTTGTGCATCAACTGGCTGGTTAGGCTATGACATGTTTTTATCTCATAACTGTTTCAATTTTCATGATGTTTTAAATTGATTGTATTGTATATACATGATATGCATTTGTGAGCAACTTATTTGTTGACTTATATATGATATGAATTTGTTGCTTTGACAGGATTTATATGTTATGATGTTATTCAATACGGATTTATTTATTTGTTTTAATAAAGTAAAATGAATAACCCCAATTTGATTAGGGCCTATAAATTGTTGATTACATAAGTTTAGTAATATGATTATCACGCATAAAGGAAGATTAATGTGATTAATCTTGGTGATAATTAAATAAGATTAAATAAGGGGTTTTTCTAGCCCTACAAGGGATGCTACCGCTCGACCCTTTAAGGGGCGTGACCTCTTAGACCTTGCCAAATTTCTTAAGTTAAGTCAATGATGTGTTTCTTACGATTAGTGTTTTACATACTTTGATAGATGATATCTTGCCTTAATTATGAATGGTTAATAGTATGGCCCATATTTTTTATATTTTAAATATGGCTTATGTGTCATTATGTATGTATGTAATAATTAGATTATTACTAGTTTTAGTTGTAGTATAGTACTTGTTAAGTTATTTAAATAACCAAATTGACTGGAGCATAAGTACGAGGATGGTGATCCATATGCTCCAATAAGTTCATATTGGAGATTAGATCTTCATTGTTTAGGGGTCATACTATACCACATTATTATTGCTTTATTCATTTTTTTACTTATAATTTTATTTAGGCACATATATAGCAATTTCATAATCAACTTACTCCCTCAACAATATTAAGTAATAATTGATGCCTTTCCAATTCTACACCTGCAAGGACTTGAATCGTTGAGTAGTGGGCTTGCCAAAGTAAGGTGCTCTTTGTAGCCCCCCCTTACCGCAGGGTATACACCGGGACGCCCGTAGGTCATTCCGATACATATCCTACGACAAGGGTGAACTACGAACAATCACTACTGTACTTCACTTGGCATCATAATCATAATACATCAATATAAAAATCACTAATTTTTGAAACCATAAATTTTCCTCATTTCATTTCATCAAAATCAAGAATTTACATATCTGTCATTGTTTACT
>JANVCQ010000008.1:36628835-36639280 GCA_025531925.1 Erythroxylum plowmanianum
TGTCACTTGCCACTTGTCTTGTTTTTAAGCACTCAATTCTTTCCTTCCCAATTACAATTCAATTTCTACTCCAATTTTTCTCCAAATTCCAATGGCTCAAAGTAATAAATCCTAAAATCATGTATCTAATTTTTCAGTGTCATTGGACAATCTTTTCCAGTACCAAAAATCCAATCAGTCCGCCATTTGCTAATTTTTCCAGTTCGAAAATTTTCCCCAAAATTTTCCAAAAATTATCTAAAATTCCCAAAAAATGCAAAACACACAAAAATCCACTCCAAATCAATTTTCAAGCACAAATTCATATTTTTTCACAATAAACACATATGTCGGGAAATGTCATAAATGCATGTGCAATCATGTGCATGTGCAAAAATTTATATTCATATGTATATAGAGGTCATATTATGCATAAACATGCTGAGACACGTATACACACTCATACGCCGTCCCAAATTACTCTTTTACCCTTCCCATCGGTGATGGGATGTTACACTCTTGATTATTTAAGTCCAGCAGGATGGGTAACGGTTACCTATAAGTGAGGATTGGTTTCCTTAATGGGGTTACCAAAATAGTTTTGAACCTTGAGGCATATAATTGGTAGCTGGGACATAAGATGTCACCCAACAACCAAGAGTTATATATAATAAAATTAGCAAATAGTTGCTTACCTAAATAACTAAGATTTAGGCAATGACTCAAAGCTCACTTGGTTTTTGGTGAAATATGGATCTTGGACCACTATACTCATTTTCGAGGGACATTTGCTATATGGGTATAGTGGGAGCTTCTTAATTGTTAAGAATTGGGTTTTTGTTGTAGATAATCATGGCCATCAACACTTTATCTAGTTTTTTATTGCGATTTGTCCTTGAGAAAGACAAGTTGAATGGTTGAAACTTTCTATACTGGTATATCAACTTGAAAATTGTTCTCAAGCAAGAAAAGAAGAACTATTTCCTTAAAAAGCCACTCCACATACAAGCACCTCCTTCCAATGCTCCCCATGTAAAAAGGAATGCTTATAAAAAGCATAAGGATGATGCCCTTCATGCTAGTTGTCTCATGTTGGCAACTATGAACTCAAATTTGCAAAAGCAGTTTGAGAACGTGGGAGCCTATGAGAGGATTACAATCTCGAAAAGTATATTTTAGGAACAAGCACAAATTGAGAGATATCAAGCTGTGAAGTCTCTCTTAAAGTGCAAGCTAGAAAAAGAGAGCCCATTCAGCCCACATGTCATAAAGATGGTTAGCTTTGTTGAGAATTTGGAAAGATTGGGATTTCCTATAAGCTAAGAGTTGGCTATTAACATCATTGTTCAGTCTCTATCTAATGAGTATGATGCTTTTGTTATGAATTATAATATGCATAATATGAATAAATCTTTAACTGAGATGCATGAGATGCTCAAGATTGCTAAGCAGAATATTAAGAAGGACCCTACTCCTAAGGTCCTCATAGTCCAAAAAGGGAAAGGTTTTAAGAAACAAGGAAATGGTAAAGGGAAGGGCAAGGGCAAAGGTTCAATTACGATAGTCCTTCTAATAATGATATGTTCCATTATTATAACAAATTGAGTCATTGGAAGAGAAACTACAAGAAATATTTTGAAGATCTAAAGAAGAAGAAGAAGGGTAATGACACTTCTACTTCAGGTATTTATGTTATAAAAGTAAATTTTGCTACTTCTAGATCTACATCTTAGGTATTGGATACTAGATGTGGTTCTCACATTTGCATAAATGTACAGAGACTGTAAAGTAAAGAATGGGCTTTAGGTTCTAAATGTAGAAAGGCCTGTTTATAACATAAATACTAAAACGTTCAAATCTAATGATTCGAATCTCACCTACCTTTGGCATTGTTGTTTGGGACATCTAAACGAGAAGCGCATACATAAGCTCTATGATGATGAACCTTGTTCATTAGGAAAAATGACTAAATTGCCTTTTACTAGACACAGTGAGAGAGCTAGTGATTAATTAGCACCCATACATACTAATGTATGTAGACCATTAAAATCTACTATTAAAGGAGGTTTTCATTACTTTATTACATTTACTGACAAATTTAGTAGATATAGTTGTGTTTATTTGATGAAACATAATTCTGAATCCTTTGAAAAGTTCAAGGAATTTCAAAATAAAGTACAAAACCAACTTAGAAAGACAATAAAAGCTCTTCGATCAGATCAAGTTGATGAATATTTGAGCCAAGAGTTTGATGACCATCTCAAAGAGTGTGGAATAGTTTCACAACTCACTCCACCTGGAACACCACAATGGAATGGTGTACCTAAAAGGAGGAATCGAACATTATTAGATATGGTTCAATCTATGATGAGTCATGTAGATCTTCCATTGTCCTTTTGGGGATATGCTCTTGAAACAGTTACATTTACATTAAATAGAAGTTCATCAAAGGTAGTAGAAAAGACACCATATAAGACTAGACAGGAAAGGTTCCTAATTTTTCTTTTCTAAAGATTTGGGGATGTGAAGCTTATGTTAAAAGTTTAACACTTGATAAACTTGAACCTAACTCTAATAAATGCTTCTTCATGGTGTATCCTAAGGAAACTAAAGGATGCTACTTTTACAATCCCACTGAGAACAAAGTGTTTGTTAGTCAAAATGGTTTCTTTCTAGAGAGAGAATTTCTTTCTAAAGGAACTAGTGGGATTAAAGTACATTTTAAAGAAATTAAGAATCGTAGGAGAATGCTCCAACCCAAAAGGAGCCTCGTTTAGATCTACAAAGAGCTGTAGATACTACGTCTGTGACACCAGACCCCCGCACATCTAAAAGGGTCCGTCATGAACCCATAAGGTATGGTTTCTTGGTGACGGAACATCATGATCTATTACTGATAAAGGATGATAAGCCTACATCCTACATGGAAACAATGATGGAACTTGACTCCAACAAATGGCTTTAGGGCATAGAATGCGAAATGGAATCCATGTACCAAAACAAAGTATAGGTTTTGGTTGATCCACCTGATGGTTAAAAAACTATTAAGTGTAAGTGGACTTTTAAGAAGAAAGTTGACATAGAGGGTAATGTACATATATATACAATGCATGATTAGTGGCTAAGGGTTTCAAACAAATTCATGGTATTGACTATGATGAGACCTATTTCCCTATTACGATGCTTAAATCCATTCGCATCCTCCTGGCAATTGCTACATACTATGATTATGAGATTTGGAAAATGGATGTAAAAATAACTTTCCTTAACGGGAATCTGGAAGAGGCTGTGTACATGACACAACATGAAGGCTTCATATCTCTAAAAAATGTTAAGAAAATATACAAGCTTTAGCGATCCATTTATGGGTTGAAGCAGGCTTCTCAGAGTTGGAATCTTCATTTTAATAAGGCAGTCAAAGAGTTTGATTTCCTCATAAATGAAGAAGAACCTTATGTTTACAAGAAGACTAGTGGAAGTGCAATTATTTTCTTAGTCTTATATGTAGGTGACATACTACTCATTATAAATGACATTCCTATGCTTCAATCTATAAAAGCTTCATTAGGATGTTGTTTTTCAATAAAATAATTGGGCAAGGCAGCCTACATCTTGGGTATTAGAATCTATAGAGATAGACCGCGAAGGATTATTGGACTAAGTCAAAACACTTATGTCGGTAAGGTTTTGCATAAATTTAATATGCAAGCATCTAAGAAAGGCTTCTTACCCATGTCACATGCCATAATTTTGAGTAAAGCTCAGTGCCCTTCGACACTAGATGAGCGAGACTACATGAGTAGGATCCCATAAGCATCTGTTATAAGATCCATCATATATGTCATGTTGTGTACTTGTGCAAATGTTGCATGAGCTTTGAGCATTACATGTAGGTACTAGTCAGATCTAAGTGAAAGTTAGTATATAGCTATTAAGAATATTCTTAAGTACTTGAGAAGAACTAAAGATATGTTCTTAATCTATAGACGTAAGGAAGAGCTCATTGTAAGTAGTTACACTGATGCCAGCTTCCAATCAGACAAAGATGACTTTCGATCACAGCTAGGATATGTATTCTACTTGAATGAAGGAGCAGTGTGTTAGAAGAGTTCCAAGCAAGACATAGTTGTTGATTTTACAATAGAAGCTAAGTACATTGTTACTTCAGAAGCAACAAAGAAGGTTGTTTAAGTTAAAAATATCATCATTGAACTTGGTGCGGTTCCTAGCATTATGAATCCAGTGGACCTTTATTGTGATAATAATGGAGCCATTATTCAAGCTAAGGAACCAAAATCTCATCAGAAGACCAAACACATACTTAGGCGTTTTCACCTTATTCGTACATTGTTGAAAGAGGTGATGTGAAGGTATGCAAAGTGTTAACAGATCTTAATATAGTTGATCCATTGACTAAGCCTCTCCCGTAGGCTAAGCATGATTGTCATATTAGAGCATTTGGCATCAGAAATATAGATGTATGATCATGTAGACTAAAATTTTGGTGCATGTTATTTTTTGGATAATCCATTAATAATACACAATTATTGTTTGTTATGTTCATATTTAATGGAGTTATAAATGAGAATTATGATCCCATGAATAATTTGTATCTCATAATTGGCCATCAAGTACATGACTTGAATGTGAGACCTTATTGTAACATGGATACAATTATTCAAAAAGCCCCTAGTCAATGTCATTAATGTAAGGGATAATGATGATTGTTGACACTATCATGTTGATTAACTGATGGTCATGTTTCACAGGTCATTAATATAGAGATATTAAGTTAATCACATGGGTTCATGTTAGAGAACATGTAATTGGATGGACCCGCTATGATAACACTTCAAGGATTGTTATATAAGTGTCATAAGTGATTCTTATCACAGCTGCTGAGTATAATCCTTTGACTTGAGTTTGTCATAGTTTCCTACATATGGAATAGTTTATTTTGACATTGTCAAAAGTCAGCCATAAAAAGTGATAATAAAAGCAATGTTCGGGCATGCTATGAATCATGTTGTGGAGGAATGTGGATGAACAAGATGGAATTTGTCTCTCCCATATAATGGGAGAAAGATATCTCTGGGGCCCTCGATGAGTTGCGACTGAAAAATTACATGGTTGTGCACAAACGAGGTGAATTTTAGTCGTTTATTTCACAGTCTAACTCAGAGATCGAGAAACATGATTAAGCCTAATAAGGATGACACTATTTCTTCCCTTATGCTCAATCGAGATATAATGAGACAAAGGGATTACATATGGATAATTGGTTCTTGTGCAATAGAGAGATTGTTAGTATATGCCCTGCTAACCAATTATAGAATGTACTCTAATTATTAGTTATGATTCAAGTAGTGTCATATTCCAACCTTATTTAATATTGGGTAGTTATAATGTTTTGCTAGAGACCGCTTATAACTTGTGAGCTTAAAAGAAGTTTAGACCTGCTACTAATATTAAATAAGCCTACAGGGTCACACACCAAGTAGGTTGAACATTCAATGGGCCTAATTCGAACTTGGGCCTAGTCTAATTCACGCTTAACTAGTTAGGGTTTTCCTATATATATAGATATATGGGTGATTAGAAAATGAATGGTCATCTAATCACAATCCTGACACATGTCTTCATCTAGAGAGAGAGAGGGATGATATTGGTGCTAGCACACCATGAGCATGATATTTAGTTACTAGATGTGTGTGGATATCGGTAGAGGCACAACGTTAGACGTGCTCTTTCCTGACACTACCAATTCCTCTTCCTGTTTCTGTTGCAAAAAGGTATAATTTGATCTTGTATTTGGTTTCAATATTCACATGGATCTTGAGATTTTGGATCTACATTTACGAAATTTATTACTGTTATTCGTTTGAAAACCATATAGTAAATCATTTGTATTGAATGGTTTTGCTATCATCATGATAAAAAAGCATAAAACTCCTTCGTTCAACAAAGAAATTTGACAAATTCATATAATTAAACTTATTTTTTAAAAAAGGATTAACAAATTGATCAAGATAACATATAACAAACTCAATCTATAACTTTAATTTACATTATATTAACATCTATTTACATTTTTATGCATGAGCTTTATCAAGTTTATGACATTGAATTTTTCTATTTTATTAAGTATATATATATATATATATATGTTTATTTAAATAAGAAAACTTATGAAATAATATATTCATAATATAATCTCAACTTAAGTTCTATAAGCTAGATTAAAATTATATTTATAATAAAAAATTTTGATCTACTATGACTTAGAATAAAATTATTTTTATAAAAAGCTATATAACACAATTAGTAGAATAGCATGTTAACATGAATTTTCCAATATGATAATCATATGAAAAAAAATTTAAATATAAATTTAATATACTTTTAGTTAAAATATTTATTTTTTGTTAATTACAATCATTCGGCTTTGCTCATATGGATGAGTGCGCCATATGTTATATTATAATATTGCTCTTGTGTTATTTCAGAATTTATGATTTTTTTATATCATTCGCAGTCAAAAAAATTATTAAGTAGAGAATTCATAGATATTATTTATGATTAGATGGTAATATAATTTATTTGAAATAATAATCTAAATATAGAAAATGTCTTATTCGTCAATTATGTGCAAATATCACAAAAAATTATAAATAACTATCAAATATTATGAAAAATATTATGAAGGGATGTGTTAATTTGTGGAAAGAGTGATCTAATCGATTCACCATAATCACATAATTATTTAAAATTTTATAAATAAAAAGTATAGTTAATTTTAAACCTTTCTAAATCATATAATATATTATATGAAATGAGTATCAGACTATAATTCACATTAAATTTTCTCCTCTAAGTGCTTAATGACTAGTAGTGACATAAGTAGGATTTCGTATGCATCTATTGTAGGATCCATCATGTATTCCATGTTGTGTCCTCGTGTAGATGTTGCATGTGCTTTGAGCATGACAAGAAGATACTGGTCATATCCAGGTGAAAATCACTGGATAGCTATTAAGAACATTTTTAAGAACTTGAGAAAAACTAAGGATATGTTCTTGATTTATAGAGGTGAGGAAGAGCTCATTGTAAGTGGTTACACTGATGTTAGCTTCCAATCAGACAAAGATGACTTCCGATCGTAGCTAGTATTGTATTCTGCTTGAATGGTGAAGTAATGTGTTAGAAGAGTTCTAAGCAAGACACAGTTGCTGATTCTACAATAGAAACTAAGTACATTGTTACTTCAGAAGCAACAAATGAGGTTGATTAGGTTAGAAAGTTCATCATTGAACTTGGTATGGTTCCTAGCATTATGAATATAGTGGATCTTTATTGTGATAATAATGGAGCCATTGCCCAAGCTAAGGAACCAAAATCTCATCAGAAGACCAAACATACTCAATCGTTTTCACCTTATTCGACAAATTGTTGAAAGAGGTGATGTGAAGGGGTGCAAAGTGTCAATAGATCTTAATATAGCCGATCTATTGACTAAGCCTCCTATAGGCTAAGCATGATCATCATACTAGAGCATTATAAATTAGAAATATGGACGTATGATCATGTAAAATAAAATTTTGGGACATGTTGTTTTTTGGATAATCCATTAATAATACCCAGTTATTGTTTGTTATGTTCATATTTAATGAAGTTATAAATAAATTAGAATTATGATCCCATGAATAATGTGTATCTCAAAATTGGCCAACAAGTGCGTGACTTGAATGTGAGACCTTATTATAACATGAATACAATTATTCTAAAAATCCCTAGTCAATGTCATTAATGTAGGGGATAATGATGACTGTCAAGACTATCATGTTGATTAACTAATGACCATGTTTCAAGGGTCATTAATATGGAGATATTAAGGTAATCATATGGGTTCATGTTAGAGAACATGCAATTAGACCTACCTGCTATAAGAATAGTTCAAGGATTGTTATATAAGTGTCATAAGTCATTTTTATCACAGTTGCTGAGTATAGTCCTTTGACTTGAGTTTGTCATGGTTTCCTACATATGGAATAGTTTATTTTGACATTGTTAAAAGTCAGTTGTAAAAGGTGATAATAAAAGCAATGCTCGGGCATGCTATGAATCATGTTGTGGAGGATTGTGGGTGAACAAGCTGGAATTTGTCTCTACCATATAATGGGAGAAAGATATCTCTGGGGCCCTCAATGAGTTGCGATTGAAAAATTGCATGGTCGTGCACAAACGAGGTGAATATTAGTCTTTTATTTCACAGTCTAACTCAGAGATTGAGAAACATGATTGAGCCTAATAAGGATGACACTATTTCTTCCCTTATGCTCAATCGAGATATAATGAGACAAAGGGATTACATGTGGATAATTGGTTCTTGTGCAATAGATAGATTGTTACTGTATGCCCTGCTAATTAATTATAGAATGTACTCTAATTATTAGTTGTGATTCAAGTAGTGTCGTATTCCAACCTTATTCAATATTGGGTAGTTATAATGTCTTGCTAGAGACCGCTTATAACTTATGAGCCTAAAAGAAGTTTAGGCCTACTGTTAATATTAAATAAGCCTACAGGGTCACACACTAAGCAAGTTGAACATTCAATGGGCCTAATTTAGATTTGGGCCTAGTCTAATTCGCACTTAACTAGTTAGGGTTTTTCTATATATATAGACATATGGGTGATTAGAAAATGAATGGTCATCTAATCACAATCCTAATACACATCTTCATCTAGAGAGAGAGAGAGGGACGATATTACTGCTAGCATATCGTGAGTGTGATATTCAGTCCTGTGTGTGTGTGAATACCGATAGAGGTGCGGCGTTTGATGTGCTCTTCCCTAATACCACCAGTTCCTCTTCCTATTTTTGCAATAGAAAGGTATAATTCAATCTTGATTTTGATTTCAATATTCACATGGATCTTGGCATTTCGGATTTACATTTACGAAATTTATTACTGTTAATCGTCCAAAAACCTATAGTAAATCATTAGTATTGAATGGTTTTGTTATCATCATGATAAAAAGCATAAACCTCCTTAGTTCAACAAAGAAATTTGAAAATTTCATATAATTAAACTTATTTTTTTAAAAAGGATTAACAAATTGATCAAGATAACATCTAAAAAACTCAATCTATGACTTTAATTTACATTTATCTTTATCAAGTTCATGAAATTGAATTTTTCTATTTTATTACATGAATATATATTTAAATAAGAAATCTTATGAAATAGTATATTCATAATTTAATCTCAATTTAAGTTCTATAAACTAGATTAAAATTATATTTATAATAAAAATTTATTTGGTCAACTATGACTTAAATAAAATTATATTTATGAAAAGCTATATAACACAATTAGGACGATAGCTTGTTGACATGAATTTTTCAATATGATAATCATATGAAAACAATTTTTAAATATAAATTTAAAGCTTTAAATTTAATATACTTTTAGTTAAAATATTTATATTTTTTGTTAATTACAATCATTTGGCTTTGCTCATATGGATGAGTGTGCCATATGTTATATTATAATATTGCTCTTGTGTTCTTTCAAAATTTATAACTTTTTATATCATTCGTAGTCAAAAAAATTATTAAGTAGAGAATTCATAGATATTATTTATGATTAGATGATAATATAATTGATTTGAAATAATAATGTAAATACAGAAAATGTGTTATTTGTCAATATTTGCAAATATCACCAAAATTATAAATAACTATCAAATATTATGAAGGGATGTGTTAATTTATGGAAAGAGTGATATGATCGATTCACCATAATCATATAATTATTTAAAATTTTATAAATAAAAGTATAGTCACTTTTAATCCTTTCTAAATCATATAATTTATTACGTGAAATGAGTATCAGAGTAAGTCACATTAAATTTTCTCCTTTAAGTGCTTAATGACTTGTAGTTATGGAATTGCTTATAAGATTAATTCACTTGCTAATGTTCAGTTCAAATTTTCTTGATTTTTCAACTTGTAAATTCCAATTCTCTTCAAGTTCGAATCCTTATTCTAATCATTTCACATCTTCTATAAATTTATTTTATTTAAATCTTAAGTTAAGGAGTCATTTAGTTTTACTTCTGTTTTTTTATTGTAGTTTTTAATTTTTATTTTCAGTTTTTTATTTTGTTTTTCTTTAAAAAAACAAAAATATGTTTTGTTGTTAATATTAATGTAATTATATTTTTATCATTAATAATAATTACATATTAGATAAACTTAAAGATAAATTATTTTTATTAAATAAATTTATTTAATCTCTTGTATAATATTTATTAACAAATTATTAATAAAATTATGTTATTTTAATAAAATAAATAATTTATAAATTTAAATTGTATTTATAAAATTTATAAATTAATATTTATTTGAAATATATTTTAATTATTAAATCAAATTTTATTTGAATATTTATATATTTTAA
>JANVCQ010000008.1:36639380-36657586 GCA_025531925.1 Erythroxylum plowmanianum
TATTATTATTATTATTATTATTATTATTATTATTATTATTATTATTATTATTATTATTATTATTATTATTATTTGTGTTTCGTATTTTTAGGTTCTTGCAGTTCTGGCCTCCTTACAGTATTCTCCATTATTTGTATTTTCATTTTTACTGAATTGTTTCTATAACTTGCATCATTCTTATATTGTCTCATTTGCATGTGGGTCCACCGGAAACAGCCTCTCTATTATGTAGGGGTAAGGCTGCGTACTATCGGACCTCCTCAGACCCCGCTTCATTGTGGGATTTCAGACTGGGTGATGATGATGATGATGATGATATAATTTATAAATTATTACATGCAAACGATAATTAATGGTTGTGAGTTTCAACTATATTAAAAGACTATTTAGTATATTATGTCTTACTTTGCTTTGCGTGACCTTATCTACCAAAGACTTATGTTTCTATTTATTTTTGTTTCTAATTGGTTTGGGCGCTTTTACCTTGGAAAATCATACAGTTGCTTTAGGGGGAGTTAGCCGCACCTACGAATGATATAAATACTACTGTTACTTTAGCTTTACTTACATCAGTATCATATTTTTACTTACTTAAGTTTGGTTGGACGTAAGATTTTTAATACAAAAGAATGGAATTGAGCGATTTATATTGGAATGAAATGTAAATAGATGTAATATTAGAAAATTCTTGTTTGGGAAGGATGGAAGGGTTTATAATGCAATATAGTGAAATATTGTTTTGATTGAAGGGTTTATAATATAATATATTATAAAGTTGTTTATCATTTTACATTCCATCGTAAGCCTCCAAATTGAAAGTTTTTCATATTTACTGTTTAGGATGAAATAAGATATAATATGATCTCATTTCATTCAATTCCATTATAAACCCTCCTTCTAAACAACAGAATAATATTATATTTCATTTCATTCTATTAATAAACCTCCCACCAAACATAGCCTATAAGGACTTTTTAAGTCTATATGTACTCTTTCCCATATTAAATAGTTAATACCATCCCTTTGTGATTCAACTTCATACTCAAATAGGGTGAGCACCAAGGGATTTGAGAATGCCAAAAAATTTAATGATTTGGATGAATGAAATTTATCACCTAATCTTCTTTGTTTATTGTCACATCTTATCTTAGACTTTGTGTTGTAAAAGGTTTTCGAACATTTATGACATAACTTACCTGATATGAGCCAGTAGTAACATGAATAGTGGGAAAGCACTTCATTTTGTTAAAGATTGGTTGGAGGACATAAACCAACACAAACTATAATCAAATGGAGTGCTAGCTTTCCTACTATTCAAGATGTTGTTAGCTTTTTCCAGATCAACTGAGTTCTCATATGTTAGGATATATGTTATATATCTAAATAATTAGTTTTGACATTATTTATTAATTGGATATTTAAGATATTAATTGGATCCGAGTTTCGCAATTATGGCCATAAGTGAAGGAACATCAAGTATCATGTCAGCGTTGTTGGACGGTTCCAATTATCTTTCATGGAAATCACGGATAAGAGTCTTTATTTAGGCACAGGGAACAAGAACATGGAACTCAGTGTTACATGGTTGGATACGTCTGATGATTACTAACGATAAAGGAGAGACAGTTCTAAAAGATTCATATGAATGGACAAGATCTGAAGAAGAAAGAGCACTTGAAAACTCACAAGCATTGCACGCAATTTTCAATGCTATTGATGAAGGACGCTTCTCAATGATATTAGCCTGTGAATTAGCTAAATAAGCGTGGCGTACTTTGCAGACTATTTATGAAGGTCTAAATATGTGATAGCGTCAAAACTACAGATGTTAGCTGTGACCTTTGAAGAACTGAAGATGGATGAAAATGAGACGATTGGAGACTTTCATGAAAGATTGCGAGATATAGCGAATCAGACACATCAACTCGAGAAGAAATATTCCAATATGAAACTAGTCAAGAAGACATTGAGATCATTACCTCCGAGATTTATTCTGAAAATTGCAGCAATAGAGGAGGCCCACAACATTGATGATTTGTCATTGGAAAAGATAATTGGAATTAATTACAAATTTCGAAGTGAATCTTTTAGGGGGTAAACAAGAAAGAAGCAAAGAATTAGAACTACAGGATGAAACTGGAAAAGGTATGTGTGAAAATTAAATCGTTAATAAAATCGCAGACTGTCCAAAATTATTATTATTTTTTCGCACGAGTAAATCAATAATCGTAAAAGCAAAGCACCAAAAACACCGACGTTTGGTAACGCAGTTCGACACACTTTGCCTACGTCTGCGTGGCCCTCACCCAGATTAAATTCTTTCACTGTAGTTCACAAAAATTACACAAGATTGATCTACCCCGTAAGACCCAAACTATGTAACCAACCCACAACCTAACTACCCGTGAAAGACTTTCACGCCCAATAACACGACCAACTCGTGTTAACCTCATCAGAGGATTTTTCAAACTATTTCTACTTCAAAAACAAAGACAAATAAAATCACGAATACGACAATTCCAATTCTGAACTTTGTCACCAATAACCCAAGTAGTCGCACCAACAGTATATATACTGAACTATCACAAGGTCTTCTTTAAACTGAAAAGTGCAGTCACGTAAATCACAAGCTGAAGGTTGTATATTGCTGCACACAAAACGCCTCACAAGAAACAGCTCAAAACAAAAGAAGATCAGTAGAAAACGCAGCAGCCAGTCGTCAAAAAACTCACACACCGTTTCTCACCTTAAGACCCTCACAAAGCTGCGCAGATCAAAAAGATACCCTCAACAACCCTTCCACGTCAGCCAAGAAGCAATATATTTGATGCCCATTATTCACGCAACCTTTTCAAAATTGCTGTAGAAGAGTCCTTTTCAAATAGAGATTACATAGGATAACCAATTAAGATTTTACTTCCAATTCTAATTCCAAGCACTATCCAATTTCAACATAATACAATCTTCAATGCCCAATCACCAATTAAGGCACATCTTCAAGTATTATGAAAATTCCCATGTCCAATTAAAATGCCAAAAATAAAAATAGGATATATTAAAAAATAAATCCTAACAGTATGAATGATGTAGAAGATGAATCCGACGAGAATGAGGATATGGAGTTATTAACACGAGAGTTCGGTAAGTAGTTGAAGAGAGTGAAAAAGGATAGACATGAGTTTAGGAAAAACGGTGGGAGTTTATATAACAACAATTTCAAACAACAAGCCAAAACGCAAAAGGAAGAAAGAAAGGTAAAGAGAATTCAATGTCATGAATGTCAATGATTCGGACATGTTTAAGCAGAATGTGCTAACATCTTGAAGAAGAGAAAAGGCAAATCCTATATGATCACTTGAAGTGATAACGAATCCGAAAGTGAAGAAGAAGCTGTGAATAGTGATGTGTTAGTTATTTTGTATAGCAAAAGTTCAGTTACTTGTTTCACAGTAATCGAGAATGAAATAATTAAAGACAAAAAAGTGAGTAAATTGGAAAATTTTGGAAAAAAAATGTAGACGATTCAGCTCAAAGCTCATTATCAGATTATGACAGTGATGACGATATTTCAGATGATAAAAATGAAGATATATATGAAGCCTATGAGTTAATGCATGATAAATAGGTCTAAACATGTAAAGATGAGAAGTTGATGGAGGAAAATACTTCTCTTGGAGACAATTTATTGTGGATATTCGACACATTTGTTTTGGTATCTAAGAGGATATAGTTTTAATGAGAAGGAAAAACATGACTTGTTGCTCTCCTAACTTCGAAGGGATGGTAAGAAAATCAACTCATCCTCCAAGAGAAGGAATTGACTTGCACTTAATCTTCAACAAGTGAAAGATAGTCTTTATTACTTTTCTTTTGGTATATCCCAAACTTGGATCATAATTAGAATAGACTTTTGACCTAATAATGTTTTCAATTTTTCATAAGAGCATCCAGAGAAAAAAAGAAGATAGCGATGTGAAATGCCTGCTAAGGAGATTGACTTTAGAATATAGGTCACCTAAAAAAAAGTGAAAAGATGATGAAATTAGTGGATTTTGATGGGCAAGTTAGTCTCCACCACATCAATTTAGGGTAGGCCTTAGCCTCCCAATCTTATCCTATATCAATGTAATTAGACTCTTCAATTTTCTTTCAAATGGACCCCTTCAAGTCTCATAAAGTTTAGTAAATTGATAAAAAAGGGGATGGTACAATGATTGATTAGGTCAAAACCAATCTTTAGGCTACAAGTGTGACCATGTTTTCTGTGGTGTCTTAACATCTAACTACTATGCTTCCTGACTAGCAAACATATGTCATTACATGCATCCTATGTAAACACACCCATGAATCTAAGCATGTTTGCGAAATTTGAAGCCAATGAACTTAGCATTTAATAGTGTGTGTTCAGTAGGCAAATGAGATACAAGATCTATTTTGGGGAGAATGTGTTTACCATCAATACTATTGGATGAAATAATATTTGAAAAAAATATAAATACCCTCCAACCCTAATATTTAATAAGATTTAATACTTCTACCGCTTTATTATTTTACTGTATTTAATGGGACTAGATAGTAGTATTCCTCAATAAGTCAAATTGCTCTATTATGAAATCGGTCTGGTGTGGGTTGGCGTTAGGTCCAATTTCTGGACCAATGTTGTGTGGTGCCATTTTGAAAAGAGTACACATACCTACCCTTGTACTGTCAACTTTGACGATCATATGGTTCATTTTTTCTTATATGCTGACTGACTTGACCATATAAATATGGAATTACAAAATAGATCAATTTGATATAAAAGTTAAAAGGTTGAGTTTAATGACCAAGGTTAGATTCGGACATTAAGGCACAATTGACTTTGGATGTGGTATTAATTTGGTGTTTATCTAATGTAGGATTATATTTTTACTTTTATTGCATTGACTAACTTTAAGGATTATTTGGATTTATTTCTATTTTTGTTATATTCTTCAGTTTTTATTTTTGTTTTTATTTTTTAAATAAAAATAAAAATATGGTTCGATATTAATGTAGTTATATTTTATCACTAATATTAATTACATATTAGATAAAACTTAAAGATAAATTAGTTTTAATTAAATAAATTTATGTAATTTCTTATACAATATTTATTAATAAATTATTAATAAAATTATGTTATTTTTAATAAAATAAATAATTTAAAAATTAGTATTTATTTGAAATATATTTTAAATATTAAATAAAATTTTATTTGAATATTTATATATTTTAAATTTAATTATATTTATTAATAGTTATTAAAATTTAATTATATATTAATTTAATTATAAAAATTAAATTAAATTATCAATAATTTTTATTAAAATTTAAATAATTAAATAATAAATTAAACAGTAGTAAATCAGATTATAAAAAAACAAAAACATGAAACAAAAATCACTTTTTATAGTTTTCATAATTTTTAAAAATCGAAAGAAACCAAAACCAAAACCAAAACAAAAAACAGAACTTAAAAATTCAAACAAACAAATTTTTTACTAAATTTAAAAATAAAAATGAAAACAAACATTTCACATATTTTTACTTAGACACATCTTCAATAAAATGTTATGCGTTACTATTAAGCTAATGTCACCGAAAAGGAAAGATATTTATAGCATGTAGTCCTAAGCTGTTAAAAAATTGAATTAATCATATAAACATAATGTCATAATTAATATCGGACTCATTTATTAATTTTGGGGGTAATCTCTAATTCCCGTCAAATCCAGTTTCCTCGAGCCTTCTTGCTTGTTGACGAGCGGATGCCGTCTTTTAATAAAAACGGAAGAGCTAAGCCTAAGTCACGTAATATACTTTTAAGCCATCTATGTCAAGATTAATCTCCGCTCGAACTGGATAAGTCGTTTACGGAAGGGAAAATTCTGAACCCAAGTTTAAAATGGCTGCATATATAAGAAGAGTTCAAACTCGCAATCTCACTTAATTTAGGAGAATCCTTTACCAACTCACCTGTACGGTTACATGTATTTCGAAAGACAAATGGGAAGTGTGATTAATGCGTGTAAAATAAAAATAGCATTAAGCTAACTGTGATATTTTAGTTTAGTTTAGTTTAGTTCACTTGGGAGAATGCGAGAGGAAGAGCGGGCCTTACAGGGAAGAGTTACTGCTACCAGTCTTTGTTATACACTTTCCTTCTCTTAAAACCAACGACTTCTCCCACATGTTATAGCTCATAGGTTTAGCTTCTCTATCCTTTTGCTTCGTCAAAGGCTTTGTTTCTTTTTCTTTTTCTCTTTTTTGGTTAAAGAGTTATTTGCATGCTCACAAAACCACATTCTCACACCACAAACACTCACACTGCGACTTGCTTTTTGTTCTGTTCATAATTCCCCTGCATGTTACGAGTACGACCCACTCCTGCTTTCGTCATAACTTCTTGATCTTTCTGTGCCTGTGGTGAGTATTTTTGCGTCTTCGATAATGGGTATTGGATGTCATGTGGATTCTAATTGATTGTGATTGATACTAGAGTTTGAAGCACTATGGGTCCTATAAGAGGTCAGAAGAAAAGAAAAAGAACTGAAAAAAGGATTGAAGAAAACGTTTCTGGTTCTGGGTCCACTGAGAAGGAAGCGTCTGTGGAGTGGTGGGATGATTTCTCTAAACGGATTAATGGTATGTTGTTCTCATAAAATTTCACTTCTTTGCTGTCTGTGTTTTCATTTTAAATTTACTTGTTTTTTTCTTCTTCTGTTAGATGTTTTTGTTCAAAATGCTCGTATCTCTGTGTTGATCACTCGTTTCATGATGGAATATGCAGTTTATCGTCTATGTCCGGCTGAATTTAGTTCACGATTTAAATTTAACTCTTTAATTTGATTGGCTTTAAGTTTCAGCAAATGTTCAAGGTCTAAGTTAATGCATTGCAAAAGGAGATCCCTAATCTGATACTTCAGTCTTCCTTGTTACCTAACTTTCTGGTGATCTCTTATTGAATACGAAAGAAGAAAAAAGTTACCAGTGTTACTTTTTCCTGCTCACGTATTTGAAATGATTAGCTTCGTTGAAATATGAGAACCCTATTGCTATAGCTATATAATATATCAGTAAAACTGGTAGGAGAAAGATAACTCCTTGTCGAGTGCTTCAGCAAATTGTTGACAGGAAAAAGAAGAGATTAGTCAAAACCAAAACCTTGATGTGGGGGTAATAAATTAATACAATTTCTATACGTACTCCTCTTATCTGTAGCGATCTAGATGTTTAGCTACTCCATTATATGAGAACTGCTAATATGGTTCATTTTTATTCTTTGAAAGGCCAAAAACCTTGTCCAGGATTGGATAGCAGTGACTTTGTTTTATAAGCTGAGTTCTGTAGCAACTCATGTTTGGTGTTTCATATCCATTTTTTCCCATCCTGGAATAAGAAATCTGTTGACTAGAGAAAGAGGTGAACTGCTTGTACCAAAGTCACTAGGAAAAGTTTGAACTATATGGCCAATAGCTAGTTTAGACCTTATATTTTTATTGTCGCCAAAAATTGAGCAGATAGTACCATTTCAGCTTTTGGACATGAAACCTGTCATGTTTCTAATCTTTTCCTATCATTTAATGAGCAAATGGTTAAGAGAGCCTCCTCTGCTACAGATGCAGTTCCAGTTTCTTGGTTGAGGACAAAATAACTTTAATACAGGTGGAATGACTTTGCTCTTAATCTGGATTTTGTCAATCAATTAGCTACTATATTCTGAGGGGTTGGAAGATGGGGGAAAAAGAAAGGGGTAGGCTTCTAAATTTCCATTCAATGCATCTCAACTAAGTTCCGATGTTAGCTTTATGAGCTAGAACTTTATTCTTACATAAATAATCCTCTTGAAAGCCATGGTGGACCACATGATCCATGACTACTATGGAGCTTGAAGCTTTAGGTTCATGCTCAATATCATTTGATTGAATAGTTGACACATCTCTCGAGATATTGCACATAAAGAAATTTCCAAACTCTTCAGTCAGAACATAGGTAATAGTATCCTGATCAAACTGCTGAAAAAGGAGATGAGCAAAACAGGGAGTCTGCTGGATGGAATTTAACTAGGAGAGGCTCTTGGAACAGCTGGAGTAAGAAGTTCCCAAGTGAAGTTTCAGGGTGTGTCCATCCAAAGATTTTACTCACCCAGTAGTGAAATCCTGCAAATAAAGCAAAAACGATTCTCAAAGTACATAATGGAAATTTGCAACCATAAAATAAGTATCATGTAGAGAAATGTCTAGCCTTATAGTGGAATTGAAAGATTACTTCTTGATGATTTAATCATTTTTTATTTTCGAGTATCATAAGAAAAAGAGATGTGACACTGACAGTGCTTTTTGCCATGGATCATATTGCATTGGCGGCAGGAAGTAGCACATACAGTGACTCAGAGGTGGGCCCCAACTCATCCTAGTTAACAATATAATTTTAAGAAAATCTCAGTCCTTCCAAGTTAGAGAAGCACGTATGAGCTAAGCTACCCTAACATTCTCCAACATACTGACTAGGTTGGTGCTAGATTCATATATTTTGTTTAAAGAGATTCCCCTTGTAAACAACACTTGATTCAACTGGGCATGAACACAAGCATTTGAGGCTGTTCCGGGAGATATATCTGAAATGTTGTCTTATCTAGTTATAATGTGCTGCTATAGGTTTCTTCATGACCTCCTGCACCTGATGTCTGTCCTCTATATGAATAGACATATACAGATGCATAAGAATAGACGTATACAGATGCATAAGAATAGACGTATACAGACTATGCATATATGAAGGTCTATTATAGGTTCCTGATACCACTATTTAGCTTTTGCTTCTGTAAAGTTCTAGGACATCTTCCTTTCTGATATTCTTCATATGAGTTGGTGGGTTCAAAAGATTGTTTATCTGATTGATGTCTATATATGTACGTGGAAGAATGAGATTATGGACATCATACAAATTCTAAGAAAATGTTCAAGGACCCATAGAGCTTAATCGCAATATTTTCTGCTGATTGTTGTACCTGCAGGTCTTCACTCTCCACCTAAGTGTTTGGACAAGTTCAAGTATATCTTCAACATTTCAAGGAGAACCTTCAACTACATATGCTCACTTGTGGAGGAAGATATGACGTCCAAGTCAAGGGAATTTATTTTTCTAAATGGCAAGCCTTTATCATTGCATGACCAAGTTGCAGTAGCTTTGAGAAGGCTGGCTTCTGGTGATTCATTAGTCACAATTGCAGATTCCTTTGGGCTGAATCACTCAACTGTGTCACAAGTGACCTGGCGTTTTGTGGAGTCCATGGAAGAAAGGGGGCTTCACCACTTACGGTGGCCATCTGGTGAATCAGAAATATTGGAAATAAAATCCAAGTTTGAGAAAATACTAGGCCTTCCAAATTGCTGTGGCGTGCTTGATACCACTCACATCACAATGCTATTGTCATCATCAGACCCTGCAAGTAATGCATGGCTAGATAAAGAGAAAAACCATAGCATGGTCTTGCAGGCTATTGTAGATGCTCAAATGAGATTCCGGGATATTGTCACTGGATGGCCAGGAAAATTGGAGGACTCGGTGGTATTTCAAAGTTCGAACTTCTACAAACTGTGCGAGAAAGGGGAGAGGTTAAATGGAAGAACATTTCAACTTTCCGAAGGATCTGAAATAAGGGAATACATAATTGGAGATGCAGCATTTCCTCTTCTTCCCTACCTCATTGTTCCCTATGATGGGACAGAACTCCCAGAGTCTAGGACCGAGTTCAATAAGCGGCTTTCTACAACTCAGATGGTAGCCCAGAGAGCATTTGCAAGGTTGAAGGAAACGTGGAAAATAATTAAAGGGGTTATGTGGAGACCTGACAGACATAGGTTGCCGAGGATTATTCTTGTCTGCTGCTTGCTTCATAACATTGTTATTGACTTGGAAGATGAGGAACAGGATCAGATGTCGTCAATTCATGATCATGACCCAGGCTACAAGCAACAGATTTGTGGATCTAGTGACATGAACGGTATGTCTCTAAGAGATAAGCTGTCTCGCTACTTGTCTGGCAGATTGCCACCATGAACACTTGGGTTTCTAAAGGCTCAATCTTCACCAAACTGCTTAGCATAACTTGTAAATTGTATTTGCATCGCAGAAGGGTCATAAAGCTACTAGTTACTTTCTGTTTGTCTTGACTCTTAAGTTGTAAACAATTTGCTCAACAGGCATGTTGCTCGGGATTACTCTAGAAGACATGAAGTAAAAGCTTACAAAACCTGGTGAGGTGTTTTAACATTTGCAAAGTTGAAGTAATTAATTCAGAGTTTAATTTGAATACGACCCTCATAAAATTGTCAGTGGACTTCCAGACTTACTAAACTTTGGCTTGAGACCAAAACAGATGCTTAGATTATGGAAGTACTTTGTTGACTCCAGAAGTGATTACTCTGTGCTTCCCTGTTTTTCTTAATTTTCTCTCTTGGGATGAATCTATGGTATCTTGTACATCAATTATGTCCTCTTCCCACAAAAACAGGAAATTTACATCTTTACTTCGCTATTTAGAGGCTTAATGATGCATGGCTATAATGAAGAGAAGCCTTTTGACTCCCCAGATCCTGCCCTGCCCTTTTGATGTTTGTTGTAGAAACAATAACTAGGTCCTTACTCCTTAATGAGTGTATCTACTTCATAATCTGCTTAAACAGGACAAGCGGTGACCTATTCAATAAGCCTTTGTTAGTGTTTAAAGAAGACTGATTAGCCTTACTCTAGTAGAGTAGTATGTTCCCCTCCTCCTTTGTTGCCGACTTGATCCTTGGCACAGCTTGGAAACCAAAAATGAGGTACTCCCTGGAGCAAGTAGAGGTATAAGCAACGTACTAAAACTCAAACCGGTATGGAGAAGTTTAAGATTTAAAATTCAACACATGAAATCGATATATAATGAAGAAGAAGTTCGCAAAATTATAATATAGAAATAAAATATTTTATTAAAATAAAAATCAATTAATAGCAATTTTAATAATTCTAGATCAAATTGAATATAATATAAAATTTTTAAATAAAAATAACTACTAAAATTATATTTTTAAAGGAAGTTGTGTTTCATTTTAAATTTTTTAACATTATCTAAAGAGTTATAGACTGGCATCAAGGCTTTCTGATGGATTTAAATGAACTATAAAATATTAATGTATAAAATTATTTTTAATTATAACACATTAGAGTTTTAATCTTTAATATTTCCAAAAATAACGAATCAACTGGTTATCAATAAATATTCTTAATTCATTCATAACAAAAAGATTTTTTTCATAAATTGTCTTTTCATGTTTAACATAATCCTAATCAAGAGATAGTTCTTTTACGATCTAAAAATCAGTATGCCTGGTACAATTAATATCAATTGGATTATATATTATCTTCTTACTAAACGCTATGAATATATAATAAAATTTATAAAATTAATAATAAAGAGTATAATTACTAGAAAAATAAAATTTATTTAATAAATACTTGTTCTTCATCCTCAAATTATAAGTATAGTAAATAAGATCATCAAGTTTTTAATGATCTAAACGATTTCATTTTGTCATATGAATGAGTTTAAAATACTCCAATCATGTTCACAACATGATGTAAAAGTTACTTGACTGACTAATTTATTAGTATTTTTTAATATTGGAGCACTTGTACTAAATAATCTCAACCACTTATCTGTGTTTTAAATTAAGAATTATTATGTAAAATATATTATTAATAAGCAAAGATACCTTTGCATTTGATCACATTAAAAATACCACCCGATATGCATCAATATATAAATAATAAATATTGAAAAGATAAGCTACGAGGTGGATCTTTTGAATAAGATGTTTATTTTATTATTAGACAAAAATATATGTTTATGCCTTGTATAATTTTCCCTTTCCTTTAAAAATATTCATAATTATCTTATGACCTCTGTACATACAATATATATTCCAAATATGGCTTTTAATCTTAGTCAATAATTCTTAATAACTTCATAAGTAGAGCCACAATCTTCACAATAATCAAACAAGCATCCCAATTGTTATTAACTAGAATAATGGTATAAACTTCTTCTCCTTTCGCTTCCTTTGATAACTTATGACTTAAAAATATTTATTTTTCATTAAATTTTGAAGTACTTATTTATGATCATGAATACTTTTCAAAGTTATAAATAGTTGCAAATTTGATAATAAGAAGATTCATAATCCGCAACCCAATCATTTTGAATTTATAACTATTTTTTTATGTGTGTATCATATCAAAAATTGTACTAAAGATCACTAGACAAGTATGCCATCATTTTTATAGTATAGCTTAGATTAATACGAGTGTTGATTATATGAGAATTATAATTACTAGTACTAATCATATTTCTATTATCTAATTTAATAAAACAAAATTAAATTAGATGAAAAAGAATAAACTAAACTAATATGAAGTATCAAACTGAAGCAATGAACAAGATGGACGCAACCAATAAATAAACAAGATCTATACCCTTTAAAACCTTTTTATACTTAAATTTATCTTAGTTCAATAATTAATTATATTTTTGTTTTATTATTATTTTCTTTTATGTCTATTTTATTTTTATTTTTATTAATTAATTATTTTAATATGTATAGTTTATTATATTTTATTTTATTATTTATAGAATTTTTAAGTAGATTTATCAAAAATAGTCTCTTTACCAATTAAGAGTAAGATTGTGTACTTTTAGACCTCTCCAAACCTCACATTTTAGTGGGACTTATATTAGATTGTTGTTGTTGTAGTTTAGTGAACTAGTAGAAACTCTAAAGTTACAACTATATTTTTTCTCAAGACATACAAATTCTATCCTTAATTTGATGAACTGAAATCTCTTTTTTTAATCAAAACCACTATGAACACAGTAACTTGTTTTATGAATTTTCATGCTAGATTTTGACTCGAATACAAAAGATGTTTATGTTCCTATTGATAGGTGTTGACTACCATCATGCCCTTGGCATGATTTGAGAGCAGTTAACTTGTATTTTATTATATGAGATTTGGTACCTAATTTTGTTTATATTTTGTTCACAGACCCTTTTCTAGCTCTCCCATGAAGAATGAATGAATTCATGCAAGCTTTAGTGAATTTAAAATGATTTTGAGATATTTTAGAGGAAGGAATCAAAATATGGCAGCAATAAGGGACCCAATAGGGGGCTTGTACAACTAATGTTGTATGTTGTTTCATTTTGTTTTGGGTGAAAGCAATGCAGGACCAATATGAGATCGTATTAGACCTGTGTTCACGAAATAAAAAGAGGAAAATGAGAACAAAGAAGGGAGAGACATATGGGAGGACCAAAAAGCAAAGTCGAGGCCAAAGAGACTCGAGAGCACATTAAAGAGAAAACAATCTTCAAGGAAAGCGTGACTACGTTAAGATCAATCAAGAAGGATCAAGATTTAAAAGCCATGAGCTTATTCTTATCTCTTGTTTCTTTATTGTTTTTTATGGATTATCTTTGTTTTATTATGAACCAAGTTAGGATATAACTTTAGATATTATGAATCCTAGAATTATATTTTGAATTGATTTCTTTGTTTGAATTGAAGATTATTTTTTTATAGATTTATCCATATTTTTATAATTGAGAGAATTAAAAAAATGAAAGTTAAAGATTTAATTATTAGATTTATGCATTGATATTTGCGAGAGCAAATGTCATGTTAGATCACAACATGGATAAAGAGGGTTGAGCACGAGTTAATTAGAGAGAACTACGAGATCTTTCTGATTTAGGGTGAAACTTTTATCAGAAAATCATAAAGCAAGTTCATTCATTTGATTTTAATTAGAAAGAAATTTCAATCAATTAACTTAAGAATATGGATTATATTCTCACGAGAGAATATAGTTATAAATTAGAATTTCTATCAATCCAAGTATCTAATATTAATTATTAAATCAAGATAAATTCAAACATAATAGAGTTTAAAGGGAATTCTACATATAGGTCTTATTAATCTATTTATTGATATCCTCATTTGTTGTCTTGGATTATTAAATCTTGTTTAGATTGGTTTAGTCTTCTTTTTAATTTAGTCACTCATTTATTTGGATTAGATAATAGAAAAATAGTTAGTACTAGTACTCACAGCCCTCATAAGGTGACCTAAATACTCGTCAATGTTAGCTACAACTATATTTTACACTTACAATTAAAACATACATCACCTATCTCTGTAAAACTCTTATTATCCATACCATGATTGATTTGTAAATATGATTTCTTAACCATATATATGAAATCTGAAAATGAATCAAAACACTAGCATAGTTCAATTTAACACAATATAAACAAGAATAATTCACAATAAAACTTCGGTCTTTATTGAATCAAGAAATCAATCCAAAACAATAGCTCTAAGATTCATTCATTTAAGATCTATACTTCAATTAAAATCATCCTTAAAAAAGAAAATAAAAAATGAACAAGAAAAAACACAAAACAAAGAACCTTATTGTCATGGATCTTGAATCTTGATATTCTTAATTGAATTTTGATGGAACTTCTCTTTTTTTTAATCCAAGATTACTTTGTCCCTATGTTATGAATCTCCAATTCAACCCTTATTGACTACTTTCAAGTCTTTCCAAGGACTTTTTTTCCCTTTGTGTCCCTTTTCTTTTTATCTCAAGAAAACCAAAAAATTTTCCTTTGTGTTGTTAACCTATATTGGCATTTTCTTTTACATAAATTATGACTACGTCGCGCATTTAAGGATTCATCTTATGAACATGGTTCTTGAATGCATGAAACCAAGTTTATGTTTGAGTCGTATTTTGGAACATGGATACCTATTTGCATGTATTCTTTATGTGGCAAATTTTCCTAAGAAGTATAATGATCTAGTTGCATACGTGATGTAAAATAAGAAATTGTATTTGTCCTATGTCTTAAACATGAGTCCATATTCAACTTATGTTCCATTAAAATTATGTCAAAACTTCTCCAACTTGGATCTCAATTGCCTTATTCATTATTTCTTTATTGGAGAGCTAAAACAAGGTCTATAGATAAAATATATTAAGTACCCAGTCCTATAGAAATAATCTAAATATAAGCCAAATACTCCTAAAATCATACTAAAAATATAATCTAATTAGCACTTATAAAATTCCACCATACTTAATCAATTTCTTGTTCTCAAGTAAATCAATTTTATCGCTCTTAATATAAATAGGTAGTAACTACAAGAAAAAAATTAACAAATTAATTACATCAATCAAGATTCTTCATTATTCATTCAATTGTAAATCTCATCAAATTGTTAAATATTTAGCTACTTGGTTCAAGTCAATTCAATTCACCCCATAACCCTTTAGACTTTAATTCAATCCACAAATGTTAACCTAATATATAAAGTAAACATACATGAGAAAGGTGCTTCAATTTTCAAATATTTTCATAACCTTAATTAAATTAAAAAAACATTAACACTAAAATAACACAAAAGAGCAATTAAAATCTTATTTGAAAATTCATATAACCTTTTGATACTAGAGTAAATATCTTGTCATGAATACTTTCATTTGTTTAATTAGGTCCCCTTTTTAAATGACTACTAGCACCACTTTTAAACTTTAATATTTTTATTTAATTTGAAGCTACCATAGTGAAATTATCTAATGCTCACTTATCCAAAAAAATTTCTCTTTTTTTGTTGTGATACTGGAATTGCTTAAAAAAATTCATTTCTAACTCTATTGCATGTCTAAATTATACATATATAAAAAGTATCATAGTGCAAATTAAGTATTTATTTTCAAAATTAATGAAGTAAATTAGAATCAACTTACTATGAGATCCATGTTTCTTTACTTCAATATTTTAAAAATAATATCAATTAATTATCGATACATGTAAATCTAATTAGTGGATAAAGTTTGCAATCATATGACATATGAGTTGACTAATCAAAGACCAAAAACATTGATTACTTTTTTAGTTTACTGTAATGTTGGAATAACTTTTATCAAGATTGTTGATACTTCTAATATAGTAAAAATTGTTCATACTTCATTTGAAATTTTTTTTAATTTTTGAAATATGTTGTCCATTTTGTTATAAATAATGTGATTAATTATATATCAATTGCATACTTTATAATCAAAGTATAAGCTTATTGATCTCTAAGTGCTCCTCAATGTATAATTCTCATTTTAAAGGATGTTATATTTTTGTTCTTACTTCACATGCATTTAATATCACAATTATTATACAAAATTATCTTATAGTTTTGTCTTGGTTAAGAGACTAAGGAAATTGGGTTGATATTATGGTCCTGTCGCTACCAGGTTTGCAACTACATTTATAACTCTGAAAAGTGTTTATGATCATAAAAAAGTACTTCAAAATCTAGTGAAAAATAAACACTTTTCAAGTTATCAAAAGGTATGAAAGAAAAAATTTATACTATTATTTTAGACAATAAATCTTGAGATGCTTGTTTCATTATTATAAAGATACAGGCCATATTTTGTTATATATTTGATGGTATGTACAGAATTCACAAGACAATTACAAATATTTTTAAAGAAAAGCAAAAATTGCACAAATCTTATATAAATTTTCTTTATCGGTGATGGGGTAAACATCTTACTTAAAAGATCCACTTAATAGTTACTTTCTCAGTCCTTATTGCTTACATAGTAAAGATGTATATATAGATGTCGATATTATGGGCATTCTTTTAATGTGATTGAATGTCAAGTTATTTTCTAATGAAGAGCAATCAAAGATAACAAACATAATTAGGTTGTATCGTGAAGGTTTAGGGAGTTTTGATATATCTATAAAGAAAGAACTTATGATGAAAAGATACAACTTAATATATTTTTATAATTTGGTTCATTCTTTACTTATTAATGCTATATTTTTATGATTTTATTATAACTCTTAAGTTAAATATTGATGAGTAGTGGAGATTGTATGGTGAAAATGCTAACTTACAAAAATCTCAATAGATTACTCAATCAACACTACAAGAAAAAGAAGTGAATTGCGACGAAAATTTAGGGACCGATAACATACCGTCAGTAATTACTGACGGAAGAACAGCCATGTCGAAAAAATAAGACGGGAAGTAACCATTTACCGGTGGTGTAAAATCCGTCGGTAAATGGCGTCTGTAAATATGTATGGAAATCGTCGTCCAGCAACTGTAACAAAATGACATCTTTGTTTATCATTTAAACGTTTAAAAAATGTACCAAAACGATGTCGTTTTGGGTAACGTTTTAAAACACCTGAAGCCCTCCCCTATCCCATCGCATGCGCCTGCCTTCCTCATCTTCTCCTCTCCTTCACCGTCGCCTGTGTCCATTGTCTCCAGCCATCGCCACCATTTGCTCTTTCTGTCGTAGTCGAGGCTTGCGTCGTCGGCATCCCCTGCTCCACCGGTGGTAACCGAAGGTAATGTCATGTTTAAAACCATCCTCTCCTTCCTCTACAATCGGTAGATTATGTTTTGGATAATATGGAGTTGTTGTTTAATTTTAAATGTTAATTAGTGATTGTTAATGATAGGGCTTGGAGAATAATGGAAAAAATGTGAGATTTTGTATTGAATTAGGGATGAAAAATTGGTTGCACATCAAGTGTTTGAGAAAATGCTTATAGATGTTTGTCTTGAATTGTTGTTGAATTTGAATTATTGGTGTTGTTTTACAAGAAGTTTAGAATGTATGTGTTGATATATTATAGTTGTTTATAGGAATGTTATACGATTTTGAATTTGAAATTGTTGTTTCAATTTTTTAAAAAATAAAAATAACTTATAATGTTAATATGACTATGTATTAATAATGATTATATATAAGATAAATTAATTTTAAAGAAATTAAATTTTTTATCTATTGTATTTTTTTTTTTATTAAATTAAATAATTTAAAATAAAATATATATTTTTAATTATTAAATCAAATGTAATTTATAATTTATATATTCTAAAGTTATTTTCAATTTAATTAAAGTACTTATTAATAATTATGAAAATTAATTACAAATATTAAATACAGCTACTAACTAAAATTAATTAAATCAAATTCTTATTAATTAATTAATTAATTAAATTATTCATAATTTTAATTAATAACTAATATATTGGATAATTATATAATATAATTT
>JANVCQ010000008.1:36667094-36686258 GCA_025531925.1 Erythroxylum plowmanianum
GTGACAAGTGTCACTTGCCACATGTCTCATTTTTAAGCTCTCACTTAGTTTCTTTCCAACTAAATTTCAATTTCTACTCTAATTTATCCCCAAATTTCCAATGACTCTAATTAATAAATCCTAAAATCATTTATCTAATTTCTATTGCCATTGGACAGTAATTTTTACTAACGTTTAATAATTATTCTGCCACTTGGCATTTTTTTAGTCCAGAATTTATTTTTAGTCCAGAATTTACCCCAAAATTTCAATAAAAAATTCTAACACAAATCACATTTTTCAGTAACAATCACATTTATTAACAATTATACTAGGAAATGTCATGAATGCATGTACAGTCATTTTTATGTGCAAAATTTACTATTCACGTGTATGTATATGCTGTATTATTCATGAAAAGGCGTTTCTAAGCACTCATTAACCACCCCGAATTACTATTCTAACCTTCCCGTCGGTGATGGGATGTTACATTTAGGATACATTATAACCCATAAGGGGGCGAAAGCTAATCCAGAGAAGATTAAGGTGATGACCTCTTGGCCCAAACCTGGGAATGTCAACAAATTGAGGGGTCTTTTAGGCCTTACTAGATACTACCGTCGGTCTGGTAAAGATTATGGGATGATAGTAAGATTGCTCACCAATTTGCTTAAGAAGGTATCTTTTGTGTAGAGTCTAAAAGTAGAGGAGGCTTTTCAACTACTTAAAAAGCTATTACTCAAGCTCCATTATTGGCGATTCCAAATTTTCCTATTCCTTTTTGTAGCAGATTGTGATGCATCTACACCGAATTAGGGGCTATCATTATGCAAGAACAAAAACCAATTGCATATTTCAGCACTAAGCTTTAAGAAAAAAATGTCTTTATCAACATGCAAAAAGGAATTGATGGCTCTTGCTTTAGTAGTGCATAAATGGTGATCATATATGTGGGGTAATCGGTTTCTTGTTCGAACCAATCAAAAAAGCCTCAAGTATTTATTGGAGAAGAAGGTAGCTACTGAAGCTCAACAAGGATGGATTATAAAATTAATGGGTTATCATTTCAGCATTGAGTATAAGCAAGGAAAAATAATTCAGTTGCTAATGCTTTGTCTCGAAAAGAACATGATGGGATACATGCAATCTTAGCACCTATTTCAAAGTGGCTAGATCTTGTGACAGTTGAAAATAAGAATCACCCTGATTTACAACAATTGCACGAGCTAGTGCAATAAGACGAAGTAGTGGGACCATGGCAAGTAAGTAAAGGCATCCTTTTCTTTAAAGACCGGATTTATCTTCCTTTAGATTCTCAATTAATTCCATTCATAATTAAAGAAATACATGGAGCTAGTCATAAAGGGTATCACAAAACCCTACATTGTATCAAAATTTCTTTTTACTAGAAGAAGATGAAAGAGGATGCTAAAAAATTCATTTGAGAATGTGAGGTTTGTCAAAGGTATAAGGTTGATCTTCAAAATCCATTTGGGTTGCTCCAACCTTTGCCGATGCCTTCTCAAGTTTAGGCCGACATTTCGCTGGATTTTATTGATAGGCTTCCGTTATCAAAAGGAAAAATGGTCCTCTTTGTGGCAATTTATAGACTATCTAAATATGTCCACTTTGTTCCATTATCTCATCCTTATACTCCATTTGGGGTTGCACAAATATTTTTTAATAATATCTTCAAGTTACATGGGATGCTTTAATCTATTATATGTGATAGAGATTTAGCATTCACAAATTTGTTTTGGAAAGAACTATTCAAGCTGTAGGGAACACATTTTAATTTTAGCTCTGCTTATCATCCACAGATAGATGATCGGATCGAGGTAGTTAATAGAACATTTGAGACGTACTTACGATGTTTCACTAGTTTAAATCCTAAGAATTGGACAAAATGGGTAGCTTGGGCTAAATACTATTATAACACGAGTTGACATTCCTCCCTTCAGTGTACGCCGTTTGAAGTAGTTTATGGTAGGTTACTTCCTTCACTTCTATCTTATGTACTCGAAACGACAAAAGTGAAATGGTAGAGGATGTTCTCACAGAGAGGGATAGAAATGTTACTGAGCTGCATCAAAGACTTTCACAAGCTCATAATCGAATGAAACAAGTGTATCACAAGAGATATAAGGAGAAGGAGTTTGAGATAGGAGATTGGGTGTATATCAAGCTGCAGCCATATCGTCAATTTTCGGTTAGAAATCGCAGGCAACAAACACTAGCAACCAAATTATATGGACCATTCTAAGTGCTTCATTGGATTGGGAAGGTTGCCTATAGGCTGGATTTGCCTTCTTCCAGTAATGTATATCCTTTTAGTTATGTACATCCCATATTCCATATCTCGGAACTTAAAAATTATATTGGGGATTCAAAGGTTACATTTGTTGATTTGCATCAATATGTTGAGATATGAAATATGAGATAGCCTTTTGCTATTTTAAACAAACGCAGTCGTGGAAAGAACCAAAAGTTTTTGATTCATTGGCAGAGTGAACCTGAATCTGAAGCTAGTTAGGTACATCAGGTCTCTTTTAATTAGGAATTTCTTGATTTTCCTACTCCTTAAGGACATAGAGTTTTTAAGGGGCAGGATATGTTACGTATACCAAATCTATCCCAATTATCTTTACCTATTAGGAGTGTTCTACTATGCTAGGAGCTGTTATTTAGTTAAACCTGATTATCTCTGCCTATTAGAAGTAGGAGTTGTTATTTAGTTAAATATTTATTATGTTATTTGGTTGAATTAGGACTATATGATATACGCCTATTTAAAGGCCAGTGAATTATGAATAAAGGCATATTTTAAAATTTCATTATTTCTCTGCTATATTTCCTATCACCGTAACTCCAGAAAAGCTCACAAGGCGTGGAGGAGGACATGGTTGAGGTAGTGGAGCAATCGAGGCACTTAACAAGCTCTCTTTCTTCTCTAGTAGCGAGCATATAAAAGGAGAAAAATAAAAGAATTTCAAAGATCAACCTTAAAATGAACTATTTATCACAAACCTTTTAAGAAGGATAAAACTCCACTTATATATTTACAAAGACAAATGTCATTTTAGTGAGTTGTGTATTGAAATGTGAGGACTGCACTATTTCATTATCCTATCTTGCTTTACTTTTATTTTCGGTCTAATGGTCACCTAAGTCCAATACTAATGGATCATATTGTCAAACCTTCTTAATACCCTTTGAAGCCTAATACAATTATTTTAATTCTTTAAAAAAATTTGACTCAAATTAATAGGTATCTATGCCTTGAAGCCACTTTATTGTACTATTATTAGGTCCCCTTAAACAATTTTAGTATAAATATTTAATATATGAATCATAAACAATAATTGTGAATAAGCTTTACTTATAAGAAAACTCTAAACATTTTGATTTTTTTAAAAATAATTTAAACTAAATATAACTTAAAATATAATGATTTCTTTTTAAGGATTTTTTTATCCTTAAAAATAATTTATATTATTTCCTTATTTCTTATGATGAGTTTTTCTCTCAAACATTTTTCTTATAAATATTTAAATGTTTTATTTAAGTAAATTAAAAAACTATTAATTATTCAACCACAATTTTTTTATTCAGTCTATTTTATTTTATCAGAAACAACCTTTTTATCATATAAGAGTAAGATTGTGTATAATAAGCCTCTTCAAACCCATATTTTAATATGACTCTCATTAAAAATATTGTTGTATTCAATACATTCTATTTATTTCACACTCAATTTATTTTTAAAAAAATCTTAAATTTATAGAAAACCAAAATTCAAGGTAAGCAAAATAGGATGATTGACAATTTTTATGTTATAATTCAATTCAATATTTAATTTTTTGTAATTATGACCCTTAATTTTTTAAGTTTTTTCTTAATATTTTTTTCTAAAGAAAGTAGAGTAACGTTTCTAATAAATGAATATTATTTGGATATTGGATCTCATCCTTATTTAAGAACACACAAACATGAATTTTGAAATACTTTCCGCATACACAGTCTCTTGGTGCAACTTAACTTGTTGGTATTTTCCATTATAAAGTCCGTCTTTAAAAGTATGCGTTTCTATGGACCGTTCACAAGTTTGCCGTGCCCATCTTACTTGCCTTCTCGCAACACTCTATTGTAATCAATTTATTTTTTAAAAAAGGGCACACTTAATTATAATTTAAAAATGACTGAAAAGTATACAGGAAATTGAACGGTGAATATGCATTTGCACTGAAGCTCAGCTTGATAGGAAAGATGATCGAGACAAATGATTGGGACATAAAGAAAATAGGATACTTACAATAATATTTTTCCTAACTTTAGTCAATTTTTTAATACTAACATCAATTTAATAATTATAAAATGTTTCACCTTTCATTTTTCAAAAGATAATTTTTCTGTTAATATAAAAATACATATAGTATAAATTAATCAAATGTTATTAATATAATAATTTAATTTAATTTTAAAACTTAACTTAAATTAATTAAATTTGACTTAAGTTAATAATCTAAAATAATTAAATTCAATCAATTAGTTCAATTTGAGTTTAAAAGTTGAATTAAATTGTCATATAAATCATATTTGATTAATTATATTTGACATTTATAATATATGTCTTTCATTATTATTTTTAACTAATTTTCTAAAAATTAAAAATTAAAAAGATTTTTTGAAAATTTTAACAATTTTAACTAAAGAAGAGGTTTATATCTTTTATACTTAATTCTTTATTCGAACAATATTAGAAATATATATATTATTACAAATGTTATTAAAATTAAATCCAAAGTTTAGGAACGTTACTGAAAAAGCTACTATTCCACGTTCTAATTTAATAACAACTTTGTAAAACACGTCGTGTCAGCGCAACAAAAAACCTACTTCAATTATTAGTAGGAATGTGAACATTGATTTCAACTCTTCACTTAAAGCTCTTCTTTATAAGAAGTCATGAGTTCTAGTTACTAAAAATAAAAAAAAAAGAGGAAAATTTTTCTTGTTGATGATTCTCTAACTCTCTGAACATGCTTTTTAATGGGATTAATTACAAACGTCTCGCTTCTAATAATAGTGTAGGAGTTGGAGCTATAAGAAAACTTGAGACTGTTGAAAACTTTATGTTGAACAAGATCAGTGATTAATTAGTAGCTAACCAATCAATATGTGAAAACTTTTTATGCGCAAAAGTGTACTATCTATATAAGAACTTAAGAGATCTTGAAGTTCCAGAGATAACTTCTGTTAGGGTAGGATCTTATAGACTTAAGATTAATCCAACAAAAAATGACATTTATATAAAAAGAAATTATTATTGGTCAGATATATTAAAAAAGAAACACTTTCATCCACCACTAATGTCCACCCACGTGTTCTCATGTACTTTCTATCGTACGACCACCCGTCTCAGATCTGCTCATCAACGGCTGAAAATTCTTCAGCCTCGTACTCTCATTAAAATTATAGCCTGTCCATTGAGCAAAATTCGAGTACATCTCACACACACACAATATCAACTCCGACCTTTTCCCCGATTTTTTCTAAATTTTCGCCGCCGGCGACACTTCCCACTATTATTCGGCCGGCGTTTGTCTATCAGGTTAGGGTTCGGGGAAACGTCAAGTGTATGGTCAACTGAGCTTTGCGTTTTGAGCCTCCATTCTAGGTTTGAAACGCCAACTTTCCTTTTTTCTGTTAGTCGCCACCTCATAATCGCTTAAGTTGCATAATCTCCAAATTAATTCCTTATTTCTGTCGAAATTAGTTCTTGATCGATGGAAATGTGTGTTTTATGGGTATAATTTTGGTGGTTTGTTTGAGTTTGGGGTTAAGTTTAGTGTAAACTTGAAAGTGTGTAGTTAATTAATTAACTTTCTGTTCTTCCAAGATAGTAACTTTTCTTAATATAGGTCGGAGGAGATCAGAAGTGCAATTTCTTTCAAAAAAGCAAAGTGAAAGCCTTGGAGAATCATAATGGTACGTTCTACATTGAATTAATTCCTTATATTTTTCCTTTTCTCATGTGGTTAGTGTGATTCTGAGTTCAAATGTGCGTACTTTTTCTCCCATCTTTAAAGATTAATAGGATTCTTGGAAAAAGTTGTTTACTGACTGAATCAGAACTCACTTAGTAGACTTGTGGTTTTAAGGAGGGGAAAGTGTTTTGTTGAATTTCATATCGTCGTTATTTTGTTGTTTTCACCAGTGACAAAGAGTAATGTTTGGGGGCATTAAAGTTTAATTAAGCTAGTGCTCTAAGTTGCATACGGGAATTGCCATTTGATCCCATTACGAATTCTTTGGACTAGTCTGTCAGCCATTATTTGCATCACAAACGATGTGGTTGAATTGACATTTGGAGTCATATCCCCTGCTTATGCCTTATACCAGAGCTTGCAATTACGCTTGAAGTAAAATAGTTGATGCAATCCTTCATGACTGGAAATTTTTGTCTTATGCTAGTTGTTGAAGATCATTAAATATCTTTGTTTGGTGATATATTTTTTAGTTCTCATTGAGCTGTGTGCTCGTATTTGAATACAGTTAATCAGTTTCCAAGTTTGAGCAGATATTAGAAGTTAATATTTCAGGTGCTATCTAGGGATGGTTATTATGGGGTAAAAGAATGTTGTGCAGAGTAAGGAATTGTGTACCTCACAGAATAACTATTGCGCCATCTGTTCTCTTCTTAGTTTTCCTTTTCTTTCTATTGTTTTTGATTACCGGAGTTGTTTTTTCCTTGCACAGACAACAACATATGTATTTTGGAAACCTTCATTTCTGAGTTTATCTCTTTCAATCTTTCCAGAGCAAGAGTTTTTGGATGGCTAAGGGTGCTGATGGTGATCCAGTATTTGATAATTCTTCGAGAATTGAATTGAAAAGATCAAATCAGTGGTTTTTGGATTCTACTGAGCCTGAGTTGTTCCCCAACAAGAAGCAAGCTGCACAAACTCCAAATAGTTCTTTAGGAATTTCAAATACAGATGTAGCTTCTTGGGATAACACCTCAAGTTTTCAGCCAGTTGCAAACCAGTTTATTCACAGATTATTTGGATCTGAAACATCAAAACCTGTCAATTTCATGGAGAGGAATGTATGTGACACTGGAACTGCCAACTCAAATTCTTCTGTTAGTCGGTCTATATCTGATACTGTGGAAGATCTTGAAGCCTGTATCAACTACGGTGGTTTTAGAAAAGTCAAAGTCAATCAGGTCAAGGACTCTGAAGATGGTATGCATATTCCAAAAGGGCACAGTTTTGGTGCTGAAAGTGCCACTAACCTTTCCCCAGCACATGCTTTTAATAGGGAAAGTGAAAGTAGTTTTGATTCAATGGGAAATGCTTATATTAAGGAGAATGACAATGTGCCATTAATGTGTCACATGTATGATGGAGGAGATACACATGTTCGATCTGCAAGTCCTGCATATATAAAAGGCAATGATAATGCTATTACAATGAATGATGCCTATGCTAAAGAAGATGGGAACATGATATCTTTTGCAGGATTTCCTGATGCACATGATATTATACCTGTTGGTAGGCCTGTCAGCACTTATGACCAGTCATACAGTCAGTCTTCAGTTCTAACACCAGAACTTGCTTCCGGAAAACAGTCAAATGCCAATGCAGTTTTTAACAATGGCGGGACAGCTAAACTGAAACCCGAATCTGTTTACAAGAACAAACTGGAGATCAAAACTACCAAGAAAGAAGCTCCAAACAGCTTCCCCTCTAATGTTAGAAGCTTGATATCAACTGGCATGCTTGATGGTGTCCCTGTGAAGTATGTCTCCTTGTCACGGGAGGTAAATCTCTTACGTTGTTAGGCGTCGATTTATTTGTTGGATTTGCTGGTTAGTGACATTCTCTGCATACAATAAGGAATTACGTGGGACTATTAAAGGTTCGGGCTATCTTTGCGGCTGTCACTCGTGTAACTATTCAAAGGTAAGTCATTTATTACTTCCTATTTGTTTTAGGGTAGTTTCCTCGGTTCAACTTAATCTCCCTTTTGTTATTTATGTAAGGTGCTCAATGCATATGAGTTCGAGCGTCATGCTGGTTGCAAAACTAAACACCCAAACAATCATATATACTTCGAGAATGGAAAGACTATCTACCAGATAGTTCAAGAATTAAGGAGCACTCCTGAAAGCATGTTGTTTGATGTTATCCAAACTGTGTTTGGTGCACCAATTAATCAGAAATCCTTCCGTATTTGGAAAGGTAAGGAGAATTGATCTATTTGGAGATTGTATTTTGATTTATATGAGTTTGTTTTGGTTAAACGCTGTCATTTGTGGGGTTTACAAATACATATACGGACTCTAACAAGAATTAACTATCATTCTAAGAATGTGGGAGGAAGTCTAGACTCACTCATAGCTTTAAAACTTATGTGAAATCATAAACCTTCCCATGGTTTTTAAGCCTTGTGTATTTTATTTATCCAAATTCTTCGATGCTTGCTGGCAAAAGGTAGACTGGTTTGTTTGTGGCAGTTAAGACGAGTTTCAAACTTCACAGTTCTTCGTATATTAACTATAATATTCCATATATCATAATCTTACTAATTATGCCTTCTCTTATCAGAGTCGTATCAAGCGGCAACTCGCGAGCTTCAACGCATTTATGGAAAGGAAGAGTTGAATCTGTAAATGTGTATGTTTTGCAATGTATATTCTGTAGGACGGGTATGTAGACAAACCTAGTGTTTCTTCTTGGTTAATTTGATGTGACTGTATTACCTGCTAATCATGTAAAAACTTGGTATTGTGAAGGGGAATGGTATATGGATACTGGGTCGAGTATAATTTATAACCACCGTGAAGAAATGTATTTGGAGGATTGCTTAGGGGCCTAAGAGTAAAGTGGTACATTTTGCTCAAAGTAGATTTTGTAATGCTTTGCAATTTTCGTATATTTCAATGTAAACGGTTTTAAGCTAATTCCGTCTATTTTCATTACAAAAGCCATTGATGGTTTCTGCTTTGCTGGAAAATTGTTTTCATTTAAATATCACTCATTAAAGAGGAAAGCAGTTTGTCTTCTTTACCGCCACTAATTATACCGAATTTATTGAATAAATTCATTATGGCAAAAGACGTAAAATTTCTACACAATAAAGGGACGAGGGCAAGGAAATTTGTCAATGGAGTTAAAGAAAAGAATCGATTTTCTCTGCCTTCTCTCTATTTCCAGCTTGTTGAACGCCATCATCAGTGTTTAATAATTTCTCCACATTCCCATATTTCGGTTGAATGTTCACCAGATTCCACAGTTTCTACCTCTTATAAGAATTTTGATTGACTGCCCTCTGGTGAATTTCAAGCATTTTGTATTCTTCATCAGTAGTGATTGCTACTACAAGTTTAGGAGTACTCTCTTGTTGATGTTCCTCTTTCTGTTTTTGGGTACCCTAGAATAGGGAACCCTAATGAGGACTATGCACCTATGCGCCTTATCTGGGATTTTTGGCGTCTTATTGAAGTCTCCAAGAAACCACTAGCCTCATACTAGATTTCTTCTCCATCTTAGTTATTATCAGCTGCGCTCTTATACGTGCAATTGCGAGTTTAGTAAGAGAAGTTAAGCTTCTGTTTCTGCCTGCAAATCTCTTGTTATTTCTCTCCGTCCAAAAGTGCAATTGCAACCATGTAGACTTCCTTATCATGTTTGGAATGATTAATTTGCAATTATCTCTTGTAAGATGTCATTCAGGTTATTTTGACTGTAGTGTAGTGTGCATAAAGAAGATATGCTCTGCCAAACCTTTTTAGAAAATTCGCACCTGAAGAACAGATGATCTCTATCCTCTTCCTCCAAATTCAATAAGACACATTGCTTAGAAATAGATAGAAACTTAATCTTGTCATAGTGCTAAGTTTATTCAATAGGGCTAGCCAGAGCAGAAAACTAGAGTTTGGTTTGAGGATTTTATTCCAGACGAGCTTACTCCATCCCAATTTTGTGTTTATCCCATACATTACTTCTTTTGCCTTCCGATTGGTTATTTGCAAAATTGATATACCATTCCATAGATAGGTATCCTTAACACCATAGTACCTATACTGTCGGATTGATAAAATTCTAATCTCCTCTAAGGACAGAGACCAATTGCCATTTGCAATTATCTCTTCAACCTTGGCTTTTTTTTAGAATCTATCTAGGATAACCCTAGCTATTAGATTAATGCCCCACGACTTATCCAGTTGTCATACTATAGTGAGATTTTATCTCCAGCCCCCAGTCTACATATGATCTGTTGTTGAATTTCTTCCCCCAATCTAAGGATTTGTTTAAAGAACCAAGAATGACCGTCTTTAGGTGTAATTGCCCGCAAACTTCCACCCCTAAGGATGTAGCTATATATCCACTTGATGCACATAGATTCTTTTTCACCTAAATTCTCGATAATCTTTTCAACATTAGGCATCTATTTCTTCTGCTGATAGGCTCTGATGTAGAACAAATAGAAGAATTATAAATTGGTAGTTAAAAGCATAAAATTAGGAAGAGTGGATGATATTAGGCTTCTGAAATATTAGGATTCAAGGTTGAATTTTGACAAGGAATGTAGAAATTTTAGATTTTGTAAAGTTCAGAATTTAAGGTTTAACTGTTGGAATTTTAGGCTTAGGATTTTAGGGTTTAATATGGTTGGAATATAGGTTTGAGATGGCTAGAATGTAGGTTTAAGAGGGTTGGAATTTAGGTCCAAGTTGCAAATTCCTATATCCTAATCTTTTTGTATCTTTTCAATAAGGGGAAGACATTCTCTAAATTATAGTCTTCTCGAGGCTATAGGAATTCGCAAGTATAAGATAGGAGTTCATAGGAGGATCTTGATTTGCCATTCCAGTAATAAGGAACAAATTATGAGTAACATGTGCTGCACTTTTTGACAAGATAGAGAAGCTTTTCTGAAAATTAATGCTCAAACCCAAAATCTCCTTAAAGTTGTAAGGTATCTATCAGTAAAGAAACTAAGTAAATATCAGCCTTGCTTAGCAAGATGAGATCATCTGCAAAACATAAATTTGTTAGTAAAAGCATCTTACACTTGGAGTGGTACTTGAACTGAGGGGATGAAGAGATTTTGTGCTTTAGCATTAGGGTAAGAACTCCCATGCAGATGAGAAATAGGTAAGGGGAAAGAAGATCCCCTTGCCTAAGTCCTCTTTTGCCCGTGGAGATCTCTGTAGGACTCCCATTCATTAGAATTCTGAAGGAGGCTGTAGTGATGCACTCTTGAATCCATTTGATAAACACCTGAGAAAAATTCATAACTTCCATAATCTGCAATATAAATCTCCAGTTAACACTGTCAAAAGCTTTCTAAAGATCTACTTTAATGGTGCAATTTTGTGAAGCATTTCCTCTTGTATACCCTTTCAAAAGCTCCTGGAAAATTAGAATATTATCACCAATATTCCTTTTACTCAAGAAAGCTCCTTGATTCTCGCTAATGATGAAATGCAATATAGATTTAAGCTATTCGCTAGGATTTTAGCAATGATCTTATAAAGGAAGTTGGTACAGGAATATATATGAAATTAGTCTACATTGTAGGGTTATGGATTTTGGGAATCAAACACAGAAAGTTCTTATTAATCCCTTTAAGTAAAATGCCATTTTTGAAGAACTCCTACACAACTTCTTTAATATATTTTCCTATTTTATCTCAAGTTTTTTTATAGAAAAATTCAGACTGTCTGGTCCTAGAGCCTTTGAGCCATTCATTTTAAAAACTGCTTCCTCTATTTCTTAATCAGAAACAAGCTTGGTGAGGTTATGACTTGCATCTTTAGGAATCTTAGTAGAAACAAAGGTCATGAGTTCTCTATGAATTATAGAAAACCTAAACCATATCATCCTTAGCAATCCCAGCTTACTCATAGATGAACTCCCCTGAATCAGCTTTAATGGATGTGATCATGTTGATATTCCTTCTTGATGATACTATATTGAAGAAAAATATGGTGCAGCGGTCTCCTCCTTAATCCAATTAATTATGGATCTTTGTCTTAACAATGAACAATGGTTGTCCACTGTTTGCATATAGTATTCTAGCAAACCCTTCTCCTCATTATCAATATTCTCATCAGTCGGTTATTTGCTAGCAATTTCTGGGTGAATGAGAGTCATATTCTAGCATCTTCTATCTCATTTTTATGTTTTGTCCATTACGTGCATTTAAACTCTTCAATTCCTACTAATCACCTTTTGTTTTTGTATACAAATAAATTGTTTTGTTCCATGGACCTCAAACTCTAAACTCTTAGAAATGGCTTCTTTAAAGCCCTCCACATTAGTAAGAAAGTTATTAAACTTGAAGGGATATTTAATACTAACATTTTTAAAAAAGTTATCCACCTTGAAAGGGGTGTGATCTGAGAACCCTGGATCAAAAAATATAGCTTTGCTTTCTGAAAAATTTGTTAACCAATCAACATTCACCAAGACCCTATTCAACTTTTCCGAATGAACCACTTAGAACTTTATTTGTTGCTCTACGTGAATCGAGGGCCTTTAGATTTTAAATCCAAAAGTTCCACATCCTTGGTACAATTAAATAGATCTGAATTGTAGTTGAACAAATTACAATTTCCTTCAGCTTCAGATCGATAAAACAGTGGAATTTAAATCACCATTAATAATCCATGGTCCTTTAGCTGACCGTTTTAGTCTTCTCAGTGAGTTCCATAAATCAGATCTCTGGACAGCACTATTAAAACTATAAACAAAAGTAGCTAAAACTATTGAATTCTCCAATTTGAATATCAATTTTGTGTGAATTAACTATTCACTAGCTTCCAATGCTTTCACTTCCATTTGTTCCTCATTGTACACAATAATGATTCTACCATAACCATGATATTAATGATTAGTTAATATCTTACAATTACTATCAAAACAACTTAATTTATTCAAATTTCCTACTCTGATTTTTGTTTCCAATAAGCAAACTAATCTAGGCTTCTCATACTGAACAAAATCCCTTAAAGCTTGGGGCTTCAAAGGGTTGTTATTCCTTGTACATTCCATACTAAAACAGTCATGTAGTAATGCTTTTAACTTTGGAGCCTTTCCTACTACTTCGATTACTCTTTCTCGATATCACTTTTTCAAAATTTTCCTTTTGAACTTCCTCTTTTTGTTGGTCTACCAACTGCTGTGGCATTTTTACTGATTGTTGGGTTGTATTTTGCTTTAAAACTTCAATCTGTTTTCCTTTACGATGAGGAATATTCATCAAATCTTCTTCAATCCTCTAGTTCATTGCCAAGTTTCCTACTTCCAGCCGCATATGCTGGTAGTCTTCTAATGATTGTGTGGGATAGATTATGGGTTCATGTTGTTTACTCCTATTGTCATCAGTTGGGATTCTATCCACTATATCTAAGTTCCCTTAATCCTTCGAAGTCCCTTTCATAGGTGCAGTTCTGATCAGCTCTTTGGTTCCTTCAGTATGTCTATCCCTAGCAACTCACAATAGTCTCTCCTCGCAAATACTTTCCCTATTGTTAGCCAGCTTTTACCTTGTGCTTATAGGAATGGTTTGTAGCACCCCACTCTTATAGTGCGTATCCCCAAACATACCGACGATATTCGAGAACATGCCCTACGAGGGTGGCATGCTAGAATAGTCAGTCAATCATAACCATTAAAAACTTTTCACGCATTATACTCATATTTCAGAAAACCACTAATCAAATTGGGCCCACTTTTTTTTTCCATAAAACATCACAATTATTATTACACTCATTGATCAATTTCATTTACAAACATTTCCAATTTGGAAAGTCATTAAAAAACATAATTATTCAGATACACATGACACAATAATTGTGGAATACATTCTTTAATACAAAATAATGAAATATCTATGCAGATGTGAACTGATTCCAATCTCTATTTCTTATTCGAATGTAGTGGTTAGACTCCAATTTGTCTAATTAAAGATCTTCACAAAGCCTGAAAAATGTTGCAAATTTTAGGTTGAGTTTTGCGAACTCAATGAGTGGACTATTCTTCATGGCGAACTCAATCACATAACATATCAATTCATCAATTCAACATGTTGAGTCACATACATTTCATATTCACTTAAATCATATTTCACGTTCAAAAATCATTCAAACTATTTATTTCAACCATTTAAATCATACATATCATATGCATATGCAATGCTCATGAGACTCACTTTCAATTGTTATTGTTGTGACCGAGTGCCTGTAACTGTCCAAGTATCTATATTCGTTGGAGATACATGACTCATTATACATAGTGAGCCTTTGGCTCTTAATCACTTTCCGAGCTTTAAGCTCTTTTTCACTTTCTAAGCTTTAAACTCTTTTTCGGTGGTTGTTGTGGTCACAACAACCTTTATCTGTTCATGCATTCATATAATGAAATGCATCACATGTATTCAGTCAATCAAATGTGCTCAATGTTACACATTCATATTCATGATCGCAATCTCATTCACATTTGTCATCGGACCTTAGTCCAGCATTCAACATATAAGTTAAGAATCACTTATTTCGCCAAATTCACATTCAATGAGCACTTTCAATATGTTATTCATTAATCAAATGCCTCGGGCAGTCAATGTCTGGAATCAACACAATCACATTCATATAATAATTAAATATAGAATTTAAAACAAACAATTAATCAAGTGAGACCATCTAGGTTACTCACAATGTGCTCCAAATTAGCAATTGCTTCCATGATCCGGAAATATCTAGATGTTGACGTTCTATCCTGTACATCAACATTATGCAATACACATATTGCACACACATTATTAATTGCACAAACACATAAACATTCAATTGTACACATATGTATAGGTGTAATATATAATGCATGCTCAATTTGACTATTCCAGGTATGTTTCCTTAATCACGTCTCTTGATCAATTGAACCTTATCATTTGTATGTGCCTAGCTTATTCTTAGGTTTACACCTCAAGAACACTTGGTTATTCCAAGTTCATCACTCAATCATACACTAAGGTTCATAACTCAATACACTTGATTATTATAATATCATCAATCAATCATTCACTAATGTTATTCTAACATTATATGATCACACAATATCCAGACTCTCCTTCATTTTTACTTGATACACATCACTCATCTCCTTACAATTATATTAGCATTTCTAAGAACACTTTTATATCATTAACAACTCATAACTTCCAAATTGAGATAAATTCATATATCATATCTTGCGAAACTTGATCTTCCTAAGTTCATCAATCAACCATTTACCAATCCTTTCCTAGTAAATTTATATGACTATAAAATTTGGTGGAGAGGAAGGACATGTGTGTGGATTTTGTGGTTCAAATTTCAAGTCAATTGAAGGTCCGAAGAAGGAGTTATGGTCAAAATAGTGAAGGGTGTTGAAAGTTGTCAAACAACAATGCACGTTACGATCGTGCAACCAATTGACAATCCTTCTCTGTCATGCACAATCATGCAACTGCCTAATGTTCCTCTCTGTCATGATCATGCTTGTGCACAATCGTGCACTACCTAATAATTCCATTATTCAAGCATCATTCTAGCTTTTCTCCAAAACCAATTTTCGGGTCCATTTTGCATGATCATTTTGACAAGGAAAATAAAGTATTTAGGCAATAAATTATTCTAAACAATTATTCCTTTATGTCTTAAGTTTCTAATGACACTAATTTCATGTAGTTTGGTTCATTATTCTGTAAGATATACCTAAAATACTACAGACTATTCCCAAACTGCGGCAACAAATTGTACTCAACTTCAAGCCAAATTTTGAAACTCTTAGAGACAGAATTAAAATTCGATTCCTTCATAAAAATTGTATCCATATGTCTCTAGTTTAATCTTAATCAAAAACCATCCCATTTGGATATCTATAGATCAAGATATGGCCAAAATATAGATGCATATTCAGTGAAAACACTCCATCTAACATATTCCAGCCATTCTTTTTCAAATTTTCTAGATTTTTAACTCCTACATGTTACATTCAAACCATCTTATGCATAGATTATCTTTTCTACTTCATTTCCTCTTCATTCTCAACTCCATTTCAGCTCAATATCAATCACAAACAAATCATATTCTATGTTTGATCATATCACCAAAAATAGAACACACACACACACACACACCCATATATATACTCATCATCAACTTTTTGCATATGCTCAACTCTAATCTCATATTCATTTCACTTCTAACTGTCACCTTAATTCTTCCCATTTTAAGACACCACATTACTTCCTTTCATTAGCTTTAGACTCATTTTAGTTCATCCATGTAACAACTACCCAAAAATTTATGTGTTTGCAAAGTTTGGGTGAGTTTTGCGAACTCAGTGAGTGACTATCATCGATGGCTCACCCAATCACATAACACATATCACATCAGCACACATCTTACACTTCTCATTCAATACAATTTAATCACTTATTTTATGCATATGCAGTGCACATGAGACTCACTTTTCATTTGTTATTTTGTTGTGACCGAGGGCCTAAACTATCCCATGTAGGGCTCATTAATAACTTGTCCCATATAGGGCTCGTGAATTATTGAGCCTAAGGCTCTGAATCACTTTTGAGCTCGAAGCTCATTTTCACTCGTTGAGCTTTAAGCTCTATCGTTGGCTACTCTGATCACAACAGCCATTATATGATATGCATTCATGAAATGGAATGCATCACTCACGTTTGCATAAACCCATTCATTCCTATATCATCGAACCTTAGTCCGGCATTCAACTTTAGAGTTGAGAATTCACATTTTCATTTATATGCAATGCACATTCAGATCACATTTAACAATTACATTAAGTACACTTAGTTCATCCAATTCACATTCAATGAGCACTTCAATATCCTAATCAAACATCACATCATCGGATCTTCTGTCCGGAACCCAACATAAGCAAACACATTCATATAACCAGTCAATAGTCAATCAACACAAAAATCCAAATAAAACAAACAATAAAATGAGATCATCTCGGTCTACTCACAGTACACTCCAGATTAGCAATTGCTTCCAAGATTTGGAAACTCCTTAATATGAGCGCTTATCCTGCACATCAACATTATGTCGTACATACATTGCACTTATATTAATACTTGCACAATTATAACCATTCATGTAATGCACACATGTGTATATAGAATATGTACAATGCATGTTTATGACAATACCCGGTATTTTTTCATCAATTTCATCACATAATCATTCTCATATCAAAACCCATCTAAGTATAACTTACACTTAGGTTGAAGCCTCAATAAAACCATTAAAATCTCCATTCCTTTCTCATTGACTCACTTTCAGAATTTTCCAAAACGCACTTTCGGGTCTACTATTCACGTTCAATTAAAAAGTGAAACTGAAGTAATTTGGTCACACTCTCTTCTAGAAAAGTGTTCCCCTATGTCTTATGAATCCATTGACACCAAAATAACTCAATTTGGTTTAATAAATAGGAAAATATAACTCAAGCATTTTCGGACTGCTCATATACAAAAACAGTGCATTATGCACATTTTCCATCCAGAATTTTGAATATCTTAGAGAAAGAATCAAAATTCAACTTTTTCAGATACTTTGTAGACCTATAACACTAGGTTACTCCAATTTGAAAATCACCTCATTTGGAGTCCTATAGATCCAGATACAATCAAAACATTGAAGTATGCTCAATAAAACTAATCCCATTGACACTGTTCCAACAGACTACCACAATTTCCTTTGATCACTCCTTTTCAATTTAATTCAGAATGCTACAAAATTTTATGGAGAGGTAGCACAATGTCTTAGAAATCTTTTGGTTTAAGAATCACCTCATTTGGAGGTTGGATGATGTAGTTATGATCAAAAGAATCAACCATGTTCATGTTTTCCCTCTTAATGAACCTATGTTGGCGCGATTGCCATAACTTTCACCATAGGTGTCGGGATGCTTTTGTTTTTAGACGGTTAGAAAGAAGACATCTAGGGATACAACTTTCATGAAGACTACAAATTGAAATTTTGTCATTTTCGGGGTCAAAATACACGGACTGTGTGAATTTACACGGTCAGGCTATGTAACCTTCGGGTGAAATGTGTTCCTGCGCCCCAAAAAAGCACTACCCGTGTGAATTTACACAGGCATACCATGTAACCTTCGGGTTACATGAAATTTTCACCTCCAAAACTCCTCTAAAAGGTCCTTAACCCATTCTAACCTTCCATACACTCTTAAGCATCCCAAATTCACTTATTCTTAAGCAATTATCACTCCATACCCATTTAAACACAAATCAAAATGCATTCACTTCCAAATCTTAACTCATTTCAACCATCATCTCTATGGATAACTCCCTCAATTATACCCAATTTCAACTCAACATCTTCCATGCATATCTCTTATTATCCACTTGATCATAAACACTCCAATATAATGCATTACCACACACACAATACATAACACAATATAACATTCATCCATGACTTTTACTGCACTCAATCTCCTCAAGTCATGTCCAAATTTGGAAGTCTTAAAAATAAAATTAAAAGTCAATCTCTTCACAAGAAATGTAGCCAAACACCTCTAGTTTTTATCTAAACTAAAAATCATCTCAATTGCACAACTATAGAGGGAGTTATGGCTAATACATTGAAGCATACTCAAAGAAAATTTCCAGATTTTCAAACTTCCAATATGTTATGTTGGGTCCCGAAAATTTTTTCTTTATTTCATTTTATTTTATTTATTTACTTGTTATTTTTTCGTTTATTTCTTAACTTTGCTTTAATTGTTTTAAGTCGTATTTATGTTAGTACTATTAAAAAGGGGAAAATTAGAAATTCGAATTAGACCAAAAGTGTTAGATTAGTAGTGTTGGGCCTTAAGGCTTTTAGAGTTAGTGGATTAGGGGTTAGTGGGCTAGTGTAGTAGGAAGAGCCCATTAGCTTGTTAATGGGAGCCCAAAAGTGTTAGATTTGGGAGAGTGGCTTAAGTGAGTTAAGTGAAATAAATTAAATGAGTAGGAGAAGTGGAGTAGTCGTATGCCTTAAGAAGAGAAGAGAACAAAAACGTGAAATAGAAAGGAGAAGAGGAAGAAGAGTCGACCGTGAGCTAGAGGAGAGTGGAGGTC
>JANVCQ010000008.1:36704523-36749736 GCA_025531925.1 Erythroxylum plowmanianum
GAAGAGTGATTTTCTTAAACAAAAATAAACATGGTGGCATGTTAGGCAAGTGACAAGTGTCACTTGCCACATGTCACACTCTTAAGCCCTCACTCAATTTCTTTCCAATTCAATTCCAATTTCTACCCCAATTTCTCCCCAATTTTTCAATGGCTCAAATTAATAAATCCTAAAATCATGTATCTAAGTTTTCAGTGCCATTGGACAATAATTTCTACTACCGGTAAGCCATTATTCTGCCACTTGGCATTTTTTCTAGTCCAAAAAATACCCCGAAATTTCAGAAAAAAATTCTCTAAAATTCACTAACAAATTTAAAACCTTAATGACCCTCTCCAACTCAATTTTCACACACACAAATCACATTTTTCATAACAACCATATTTATTCACAATATATCGAGAAATATCATGAATGCATGTACAGTCATTTTCATGTGCAAAATTTACTATTCACATGAATGTGTATGCATGAACATATTAAAGCGTTTCTAAGCACTTATTAACCACTCCAAAATTACTATTCTACCCTTCCCACTAGTAATGGGATGTTAAATAGTAGGAAAAAAGATAATCATCTATGACCAAAATGCAATATCTATTATTGCATGCCTTGGCCCTTCAAGAGTCAAAAATTATTAGCCAAGGAAGACTGTTTTGGCCATGCTTGGCCAACCAAGGAAGACTCTTTTGGCCATGCTTGGCCAAAAGTCTTCAAGCATGCTTTGGCATGGATTTTTCCTACGTAAAGATCACGGAGAGTTTGAAAATTTGACAAAATTGAACTTGGACGGATGCTCTAAAATGTGGCTATAAATAGAGAAAATGCTAAGGCTTCAAAGAGAACATAAAAAATGCAAAACCAGCATTCCTTCTTTCTTCTTTCATTTCTCTTTTAGAGAAATTTATTAAACCTCTTTGTACGTTTTGTAAATTTCCACATATTAGTAAAATTGCTCACCCTCCGGTCGTGGATGTAGGTCACATTGATCGAACCACGTAAATCTTTGTATTCTGTCCCATTTTGTTTTGCCTATATTTATTTTCGTTACTATTTTTCGGGCTATTAAATTCAACCGATATTTGATTCGAGGGCATTTTCCTTAACAAAATTGTATAATTTTTTAAGGAATTATATTCCATATATTTGAGGAGGGTTTACCTAATATCTATTTAAAAAATAATTGTCGTGGTCTCTCTTGTTATTTTAAGAAAGTTGTAATAAAAATGCTTATAGGCATTCAAGGAAGTGTTTAAAATTTAAACAAAGTCCAAGTCTTAAGGCATTTCTATAGATGTTGTTATTTGTTGAGCTTAACATCTTCAATAAAAAAATTTATTCAATGCCCAGTTAGATTGAAGCCCGAATGTAGATTTCCTTCAAATTTCTTGTGTGTTTGTCTCCTTTGATCAAGTGCTTAGGGATGGACCAATCAGAGAAGAAAGCCACTAGAAATGCTTCGAAAGAGGTGTCTCGAGAGTTCAAACCCGTCTCAAAGACCCCAATTTGAAGACTCTCAAGCAATTATAGCATATCATAAATGCTTTCTCTGCTCCTAAAGTTTAAAATTTTCTTTCTCCTAACAACTAATTGCATGGATTTTTATTACTATTGTTTAATTCATGGAAAGGTAATAGTGAAAACTTCACGGTCTAGGGAAACCCATTGAGTTGCATTTAAGTGTTATAGGAAGGAAATAATTGAATAATAAAACAAAACATTAATTGAATCGAATGTAAATCGTCAGAAAGTCCAAACCCTTTCATTTTGAGTATGATGGAGCGTGGAACTTTCCATCCAGTTACGATATCCCATGCAAATTAAAAGGTATTTATGAGCCTGAACCTTGAATAAACTTTTATATTTTAATGGTTAACTAGGTTTTTTATTCGGTTTACACCCATTTTGATTTATTGAAATATTATCATTTCTATAGGTTTGGAGTAGACTATTGTTTAGGCCCATTTTTCATTTATAAGAAAATTTCAAATTGACTTTTTTATACATACATATGTATTATATGGATATTAGAAATGTGCAAAAATCTTCTTGAATATCACACTAAATTTTGAAATTGAAGGAAGAATATGATTTTGTTAGGAAGAAATCGAGTTAAATCCTTATATTCATTTGGAGTTAAATCCTCATATTCTTTTGGAGTTAAATTATAAATCGAGTCATTAGAGTGTAGTACTTAAACTTTTTCCCATATTCTTTTTTGATCTACTCAATAAATATTGTTTCAAAATGTACATATCCATATTCAACACCAAAATGATAGTTCACATGATGAAAATTGAGAGTGTTTGTGCCATGTGAAAAAGACCTATAAGATTATGAATTATATACATTTTTAGGTCTCGATGATTGTTGTGGGTGATATAATGCTTTCTTTTGGATATGTGAGGGTTTATGAGTTGTTCTTGTTGTTTGATAAAAAGATCAATCGTATGAAATTGTAAATGCCATTATTATTTGTATAAATATGGCCTATATTGAATTGGAGCATGTATCATGCCTTCATGCTTATAATGAGACCTATAATGATTGTGAGCTTGTTTCATGTCATTTTGATGATAAAGAGTCATGAATGAGAATGATGTTACATGTTCTTTTGGGATGACTATGACAAGAATTTGAGCAAGAGGGTACCTCACTGTTAATGACCATGAAGCACATTGCCACCCTATTTCATAGTTCTCACACTTCGAACTAGCAATTTCATCCATGTACCCCTGAGTCATTTGTAAAGACTCAGGTAATTTTCTGACCTATTCAAGATTTTGCAAGTCTTATTAAGACCTTGAAGAGAATTAATAATTTTAATGAAGTGAGCATTTATGTTAGATATTGATTCATCATGCTGCATATGAAACAATTTATATTGATACACAAAATGCTCACTTTTCTCTCTTTCACTTGAATGGTTTTCTAATATGTGATTTCAAGTGTAGGTTGATGAAAATCAAGGCTATAATTAAGCAAAAATTGTATCTTGGTTATAAATAAGGAATATTTCATATCACTCTATCCTTAAATTTAGCAATTTTGATAGAGTTAAATCTCTAACTAAAGGGTAGAACATGTATATGTATTTGGTTGTATTAGCTGTATAAAAATGAGAGAATATTATTCCTTTTTTCATGGTATCAGAGCTTTAGGGTTTTTAGCTCCTGGATTCTTATTCTTTTTCTTGATAATTATTTGGCCTTCATTGCCAAGGGTGGTTCCTAAAAAAAGAAGACTCTTTCTACTTGAAACCAAAAACCATAAGATATTGACCTCCTCTGGAATCTTTTCTTCTATTGATAGTTCTAAAGATTCCCATCCTTCTTTCTTTAACGCCACCAAATATGTGGGTTGCTTCTTCTTTACACCTTTAGAGAATTGCATGGCGGATAGTTGCTTGGTGGATAAACTACTTTCACACAATAAAGGTATTGTACATGTATTTCCTTCCTCCAAAGTACATATGGTATTGGAAAAAGGAATAGGTCCAACCTTAATGCGGTCCATGAATTTCATACCAAGCACTATAGGATAATCATCCATAGGGACTATAGAGAAATCTATTAAACCACACCATTCTCCAAGACATACCTTGACATTCTTAGAAACTCCAAAAGTAGCTTTTGGCTCTGAATTTATGGCTTTAAGCCACCCTTACTTCTTGCTATAGTTGATGTTTAACCGATTTGTTTCTTCTACTTGTATGAAGTTGCTGGAAGCTATGGTATCTACCAATAGACTTTTGTTATTTGGCCTCCAACCTTCACCTCGGCATATAAATGTCCCTTCTTGTCTATTTTAAGCACTTAAACCTTTGCTTTAATGGCGCTAAGGATATTTAAAGAACCCGTCTTTGCGTCCTCTCTTTGTTTCTCTTATACCTCACTTTTGTCGGCGGAGAACTTTGCTTTTTTCGGGCAATCTCTTGCCTTATGTGGTCCCTCACAAAAGAAACATTTGAGAGTAGACTTATTTTTATCATCTTTGGAGTTCTTAAATTCGGACTTACCAAATTTACGAAGACTTTCTTTACTTTGGTGGCTATCTCCCCCACTCTCCCCTTGTTACTTTTGTCCTTGTAGGATTTGGGCTTCTTAGACTTCTTGAATTTAGTCAAGGAGTCGACAGTGGAGATAACAGTAGCAAGATCCTGGGCACCATGTCTTTGAATCTCCATCTTTACCCAATTTTGTAAGCCATCCTTAAATGCAAATAAAGCTTCTTTATCCGAATAGTCGGGAATTTTCAAAAGTATCTCAGAAAACTCTTTCACGTACTCTTGAATGCTTCCTTTTTGTTGGAGATGCTTTAACTTAGCTCTTGCCTCTTTTTTAGCATTCTCAAGATAGAATTGGCGCTTGAGTTCTTCTTGAACTCACTCCACATCTCAATGTTGCAATGCCCCTTTCAATGTCATTATGTCGCCTCCTCCACCATACCAATGCGACATCTTCAGGGTAGAGAGTAGCATTGCTAATCTCATCGACATCCTCTTCTATGCTAAGAACTTTGAAATATTGCTCCAAGCTCTATATGAAATTGTCCATCTCCTTCGCATTCTTCGACTCACAGTACATCTTTGGTTTAGGAATGTCTACCCTAAAAAAAGTGGAGACCACCATAGGCACAACATTGTTTCCACCTTGAGCAATGATCTTTTTACAAAGGACCAACTCCTCCTTTGTTTCTTTGAGCTCTACAACAACCTTTGCAGGCTCTCCCTTAAGATTTGCAATCTCGAGTTGGAGAGTCTCTTCTAATACCTTCACATGGTTATGACATTTAGATGTGGCTACGTTCAAGGCACCTTATATCTCAACACGACACTCCTCATTCCCATTCTCGAGTTCCTTGATGCATTGGTTTATTTCCTCGAACTTCTCTTATCCCTCGACTATTGCAAGCTCTACCTTAGCAAGCCTTGCATTCATGTCATCCATGATTTTTCTAGACATTGACCTCTTTTTCGTTGATTGCTTGGAACCTTTAACATCGATGATCTGACGTTGTACTCCTGACATCTTCAACCTAGCGCCCTAATACCAATTGTTATGGACTTGGACTTCTTACCAATGAACCGTGTGGTACTTTAGTGTTATTTTACTACACCAAGTTAGCCCTAATTGAAAATGCTAGGTATAAGGCTATCACAATTAGAAAATAACTTGAGAGACTAAAAGAAAGCTTGGAGAGTATTTGTAAAGAAATCTTCTTCTTTAATGTTGGATGTATGATGTACGATATGAGATGATTACAAATGAAGCCTTTAAGGTTACGATCTATTTGATCTAATGACTTGCATTGATTCTCTATAATATTTTATACTATGCTACATATATCTACATTATTTACGACATTTTTCATTCTTCCTTAAGGCTCTATGAGCTTCCATAAGCTTCCACCATGTTCTAGAAGCTTCTATAATCTTTCGTATGACTCCACAAGATTCTAGAAGTTTCTAGAGTCTTCTCTCTTCTAGAATTTTGAGGAGAATTCTAGGAGACTGTTTGAGTCAAACCTCTTCTTGTGGGTTTTGAAACATGCGGAATGTGACAAATGTCATCCTACACATGGTATTTGGCTTCACTCATCAACTTGTCCCTTTAAGCCTTTAACAATCGTACAAGTAATATTAGTCCCTGAAAAATTCACGATATTTTTATACCTTGGAGATGTCAAATTGGTGGAAACAAATGTTCATCTAGAAATGTTTCTCCAAAAGGAATATCATTTTTTTTATCAAGCAGTTAAGGTGATCAGTAAACCACGTTCTCTACCCCTTCTTATCTCTTATTTTCAAATCAACTCTTGGAGGAGGAGAATTCATGTGATTAATCTTGGCTTTGCTCCCTTTTTGGTAAGCAAGTACTTCAAAGCTACATGATTAGAGTAAACAATAACTTTAGTGCTCAACAAGTATGAAAATTTTCTAAAGCAAACACAATAGATAAAAGCTTTTTTTCGATAGTGGAATAATTCAGCTGGGTTGGACTCGAAAGTTTCCAAAGTGTAGTAGATGGCATGTGTAGTTTTGCCCACGTTTTGTTCTAGAATCGCCTTTATTACGTAATCACTTGCATCACATATGATTGTAAAGGGAAGGCTCTAGTTTGAAGCCTGAATCACTAGTGGAGACATCAAGAGCTCCTTAAGTTTGTCAAATGCCTCCTTCCACTTATCGTCGAACTCAAAAGAGACATTTTGTTGTAATAGCTTGCATAAGGAGAGGCCATATTCAAGAAATCTTTGATGAACCTGCAGTGAGAACCTGCATGCCCAAGAAAAGAATGAACTTCCCGCACATTTGAGAGTTAAGATAAAACAAAAATGAGATCAATTTTAGACTTATTCACCCCTGTACCCCTAAAAGATACATCATGACCTATAACTATAATTTCTACCATAAAATGACTTTTTTCCGATTAAGTACAAGATTATTTTTGATACATGTTTCTAAAATAAATGCAAGATTCTCTAAGCAATCATCAAAAGAACCATAAACACTAAAATCGTCTATAAATACTAATATGATCTTTTCAACATAGTCAGAGAAAATTTTCACTATGCATCTTTAGAAAGTGGTAGGTGCATTGCACGAATCAAACAACATCCTTTGGTAAGTAAATGTACCAAATGGGCATGTGAAGATTATCTTTTCTTGGTCTTCTAGTGCAATGGGCTCTGAAGATAATCGAAAAATCCATTTACAAAACAATAATGTTCATATCCAACTAGTCTTTCAAGCATTTATCAATCAATGAAAGGGAGAAATGGTATTTACAAGTTTCAAAATTCAACTTTCTATAGCCAATACATACTTGTCACCCGTTTTCAACGCAGGGGAGAACCAACTCACCTTGATTAGTCACAGAATCACTTGCACCGAGCTTACCCATTTACCATCAGAGATAGGATAAATAACTTAAGTGTTAAGAAGCTTCAATACTTCCTTCTTCACAACTTATAGGATAAATAACTTAAGTGTTAAGAAGCTTCAATACTTCCTTCTTTACAACTTCCATTATTGGAGGATCCAACTTACATTTTGCTTGTCTAGTGGACTTGCATTCTCCTAAAGCAAAATGCCAAGCATGCATATAAAAGAGCTTATTCTTCAAATATCTGCAATTGTCTATCCAATGGCCTTTTTGTGCTCTCTTAACACACAAACCAGTTTAGCTTCTTGATCAAAAGTCAAAACTGCAGATATAATAAGAGTCTAATTATCTCTTACATATGCTTACTTTAAGTGGGTGGGTAGTGGTTTCAACTCCATATCAAGTACCTATACATTAGAAGGTAATAGTGTCTGGTAAGATTTCGGTAACTTCATGAAGGCAAGTTCATATTTTGTAAGATCTTGTAAGAGAGTTTTCCAAAGAATGTAAGGTAACTGTCATCTCAATTAGCTCATCTCCCAACTCAACATTATCAGTGGCTTCCAACTCTAGATGCTCGGTCAAAACTGCTTCTAGTTGATCTCTGCAATTTAACTTAAAACATTTCTTGCACTAAGGGGTCAATCACATCAATAGGGAAAATAGAATAATTATTTTGAGGATGTTTCCTAGCATCAAAAATATTGAAATGAATTATTTCCCCATCGAATTTCATTGTAAGGGTGTCGTAACAAACATATATCTCAGTTGGAGCCATGTTAAGAACGGTCTCCCTAGTAAGATAAGTATGTGATTATACGAGGTTTCATCATTTTTATCTACCACATAAAAATCTGCATGAAACACTAACTTATTCATTTGCAGTAAAATATCCTCAATCTCTCTATTAAAGTAAGCATTAGTATGGTTAGCTAATTGTATGATAACACTGGTTTTTTTTAAAGGACTCAAGTTTAAGGAAGCATAGATAGAGCGAGACATATCGTTGATTAATGCTCTTAAATCTAGCATAGCTATCTTAATTACAGTGTTACCAATTTTATAGGACTGTTCCCAGCTTGCAAAGCTTTCCTGTCTCCCGCTCCACTAGCCTATTTTTTCTTCCAGTTTGCTGGTTTGCCATTTATCTTCTAGCAGGTATCTTTTGTATGCCATAGTTTTTTGCAAAAATCACACCAAGGTTTTTGCTTGTTTCTACCTTTCTCACCCTCACTGTCACTATTCTTTGAGACAATTGCCGAGCTTCATTCTGGAAGTCCATGGTGCCATTTTTTCCCAACATGACACTCTTCTGAGCTTCCTCTTTTCTGACTTCAGAGAAAACTTCTCGTTTTGGGGGTAGTGGCCTACGTCCCAAAATATGTCCCCGGACTTCATCCAATTTTGCCTTCAAGCTAGCAAGAAATTCAAACACTCATCCCCTGTCAACTTTCTCTCTATATTGGGCTGCATCTTTTGGATCTTTCGACTTTGTTCCTCAAACAGTAGTCATTTCATTATAATATGCAATCACAATCCTCAAGCTCCCTACCACTCCTTAAGGAAATTGCACTAACATTATTAGGATTTACCTCGGGTTGAGATAGCAACTTCCTTCTGCTTTGTGCTTCTAAGCACTTGATAGCCACCGTCATCTAACTTATCTGGCTATCTAAATTTTGGATGCTAGATTTTGTATCTTGAAATTGAGATCTTGTCTCTTGTTAAAATTGCTTTACTTTTTGTTGGAATTACAAACTATTAGTGACAAGAGACTTAAATATATCTTCTAGAGATGTACCTGAGTTGGAAGAAGAGGCTTGTGGTATAGGTTAGAACTGTTACGCACCTTGTGGCCTATTTGGGAAGTAGTTCTGCTATCTTTTCCCTCCATAACTCAGGTTTGGGTAATTTCTCCTTGTAGCATTGACATACTGTATTTTCCCATCCTGCAATGTTATACCCATCTGTCGAATGGTTCATATTAACACATATACCGCAAGTTTTAACTTGTGCCTGCCCTACAACAATTTGTTTAACAAAAGATGTTCGTTCATCTAAATGATATTTTACGGATGAACTGTTTACCTTATGAACATTATTGCGAATGCCAAATTATCAAGTGTTTGCCTCCATGTGCTTGATTAAAGTTCTGACCTTCATGAAGGTCTTTTCACATGGTGCTTCACCATTTAATGCATCAACTAGGCTCCTATCCATAGGCAATAGTCATTCGCAAAAGTACTAGATAAGGAATTGTTCGTGATATTGTGATGAGGTCAATTGGCACATAACTTCTTGAAGCGTTCCCAATACTTATAAATTGAGTTTAAGCCCATTAGAAACTCATACACTCGTTCCTGTTCCACAATCCTCCTGTAGCAAGTCAAATCTTCATTGCACATCCATTGGCGAGGAATGCTGTGTAATATTGAGTCATTGTCTTCTCTCCTTGCTTGGTCTCTCTCAAAAGACCCTTAATTTGGAACAAAGCAGCAGTATTTTCGATAGTAGAATAAGTTTGCTTGGCGTTTTCCCAAATTTTTTTTGCAAATGTGGCTAAAACGAACTGCTCGCTGACTTCCAGGGTCATTGAGTTGATCAACCAGCTCATAATAAGGTTGTTTTCAGCCATCCAAGTCTGGTATTTTGGGTCTGACGGGTCGGACGCAACAAGTGACGCTGTGCTTTAGTAATTTTCTTTCCCTCTCGCTCTTATGAGCATGAGCACCAAGTGGGACCATGGTAGATAATTATTCCCATTCAGTCTATGACTGACTATGCTGGTTTGGGAGTTATTAGCACTGTTCTGGAGAGAGGATGGGTTCGATGTTGGTGGAGCCACACCAGAGGAGCCAGCGGCAGAGACCTCCTCCGAGTTGACCTGCATGGCTTTGATCGACCCAAACGAAATCATTCCCAAGTGTTCTGCTATAGTTCTGATACCATGAACAAAGTGGGGAATTAATCTCTTGAATAGAAAGTATACAGCCATGTACAGGCTATTACAAGTAGAAGCTTAAATCTGGAAAGTTATCCAGATCTATCTAATCTAATCTAATCCCTTAAATTAAGGGATTTCGAACTTATTCTATATTAACTATATACAACCTATCTATATCTCAATATAATCTAGTTATAGTTGTATAGCATCTTGAGAGGAATATTAGTCATAATATCCCACCGACAATGTATACAAAACACCAATTAGTATCAAACACAAAAAATTAAATTACTTTACTTTCCGACAACAGTGTAAAAATTCCTGATATGCGTCAAACATGTCAAAAATAAAAACCTATGGACAAATAAATTTGTAATAGAGGTAAGTAAGGATTGTATCTACAAAGAGTGTGTGTTTAACTTTTGTAATAATAAACCAATGTTTAGGATTTTAAGGGGTGTGGTTGATTTCAATTAATAAAATAAAGAAAAGCCAAACCATTGAAGTTCAATAAAATTAAACAGCACAAAAGTGATAAAATTAACCAAGGGGTTTCAAATCCAGTCCGTAGTTTGATTTCAACCTTCACATGAATAAGCACAGTCAATCGTCATATTGTTCTCATACCTTTTTGAAACTATTAACCGTAGATTAACAACAAGCTCTATTAACCCTATTTTTTTATTATGTTGTATCTAATTAAAATAAGCTTTTTAACTAAGTCTAATTATTAGACAACCTATAATAAGTTCTCTAAATTTAGTGTGACAACTGCATTACGTAATAAGAAAATATGTTAATCTAGGAAAAAACCACATAGGCTCGGATCATTTAACCTATGCTATATTATCCTTAGTGATTTTTGACCATTAGTTTACTAAAAGTGAATCAAATGTACAACGATTACATATTGCAATCTATATTTTGAGAATAGGTTCATATATAAATAATCTACTTGAAGTGTTTAAAACATTCATACATTAATCCCAAAATATTCATCATAGAATGACATAATAAATTCTAGAAGAGAGTGAGAATAACATTACTAGATTATCAAATGTCCAATCGTGTTCGTCAGCCTCAATATTCACTTTGAACTAGAAGGATAAAGTTTAGATTATCCCATATTGCCTAAACATGAAAATCTTAAAGAGTTTATGAGTGGTAAGGGCCAACTATCCAAATGACTAGTAATACACCTGCCATATTTTGCACACTCATGAATCAAGTGTTACAATTTTTTTTTGGATAAATTTGTTGTGATGTACTTGGAGGATATTGTGTTGTATAGCAAAATTAGAAGAGCATGTTATGTACTTACGACAAGTTTTCTAAGTTTTAAGAGAAAATGAGTTGTACATGAAGAAGGAGAAATGTGCTTTTGCACAATACAAAGTCATGTTTTTGGAGCACATTGTTGGAGGGGTCAAGCTACGAATGGACAAGTCCAAGTTGCAAGTTATATATGATTGAGAACCACAAAAAAGGTATCTGAATCGTGTTCCTTTTTTGGTCTCTTCAATTGTTATCAAAAGTTCATCAAAGGTTATTCATCCCTTCCTTCTCCACTTATCGGTCTATTGAAAAAGTATATAGTTGGGATGGAAGGTGCAAGAAGGCATTTGAGGCTCTAAAGAAAAAGGTGACGGAGGAACTTGTGCTGACCCTTCCTGATTTCACTAAGCCATATGAGATACATATCGATGCCTACAATTTTGCACTTGGTGGTGTTTTGATGCAGGATGAGCTTCTAATTGCTTACAAGAGTTGTAAGCTAAATCATGTCGAGCGTCATTACACCTTCCAAAAGAAGGAGATGAATGCAATGGTGCATTGTTTGCGAAATTGGAGAGATTACTTGTTAGGGTCTAAGTTCATGTTGAAGACGGATAATTTTGCCACTAACTATTTCCTCACACAAAAGAAGCTGACACTAAAACAAGTTAGATGGCAAGCATTCTTGGTGGAGTTTGACTTTTTGATAGGGTACAAATCCAGAAAGGCTAACTTGGTTGTCGATGCCCTTAGTATAAAAGGAGAGCTAACCTTTTATCACAAGTCTAAGTTTTCCTCTAGTTGATCGGATAAAGGAGGGACTTGAGCAAGACTCTCAAGCTAACAGCTTAGTGGAGTTAGCTAGACATGGGGAGGCACGACAATTTTGGTTTCAAGATGGTAGGCTTATCATTAGAGATGATAGAATTTATGTGCCCAAATGGTAAGGGTTGCGAAAGGAAATCATTAAGAAGTGTTATGACTCTAAGTGGGCAGGATATCCTAGAGTAACTCACACATTGGCTCTGATGGGGTGCACATATTATTGACCCTAAATGCGCGATGACATCGAGCTGTATTTAAAGACATGTCTTGTATGCCAACAAGACAAGACGGATCAATGCCAATCAGCGGGTTTATTAGAGCCATTACATATTCCAAATAAGCCATGGGAGAGTATCATTATGAATTTCATTACATGTCTACCAAAGTCTGAAGGATGTGGTAACATCATGGTAGTGGTAGGCCAATTTAGCAAATATGGTATTTTCATCCCTATTTCAGTGAAATTCACATTCGAGGATGTTGAGCTCTTATTGTTCAAGCATGTAGTGAAGTATTAGGGTATTCCAAAGACAATTGTGAGTGACTGAGATGCTCGCTTCACAAAGAGTGGATGGAGCTATTCAAGTTAATGGTGTCCAAACTTAACTTCTCCACCAATTTTCACCTCCCAAATGCACTATTGGAGTTGTACCTGAGGCACTATGTGAGTATCGATCAAAGTGATTGGGCAAAGTTGCCCGATGTTACCTAATTTTCATAAAATTTGCAAAAGAGTGAGTCGACAGGAGCTGGCCCATTTGAAATTGCAATTGTCCAACATCTAATGACCACACACACTCTTGCCGTCACATATAATGGTCCAAGTCATGTTGCATTCAAATTTGCCAAATATTGGCACGAGAAGACCGATATGGCACGAGCGTACTTAGAAAAGGCTGCGAAGAGCATGAAGAAGTGGGTTGATGCTAAGTGGAGACATGTAGAGTTTGATTAAGGAGACTTGGTTTTGGTGAAATTTCTCCCTCACCAAAGTTGATTTTTTAAGGTGTATAAAGGGCTAGTGAGGTGCTACGAGGGACCTTTCCTATAAAAAAGGAAATTGGTAAACTTGCCTACCATTTAACATTGCCCTCTCATTTAGAGATGCACCTTGTATTTAACGTGAGCCTTCTTAAACCATACTATGAAGATAAAGACGAGCCTAGCAAGGGTGAATCAAAGAGAGCCCCTACTGCCATCATTGTGATGCTCAAAAACGACGCATTGTATACCAATAAGAGGTACCTATCCAAGTTATGTTGATTACTTTGTTAAATGAAAGCTAACGGCGAAGCAAATTGGGAGCATGAGCTCAAACTGTGAAACCACAAAGATAAGATCAAGACTTACAAGGACGTGTTGAGGATGACACCATATTGAGTGGGGGGAAAATGTCACGTTCTGCATGTTTCAAAGCCCACATGAAGAGATTAGGCCACAATGTCTTCTAGAATTCTCCTCAAAATTCTAGAAGAGGAAAGAAGATTCTAGAAACTTCTATAATCTTGTAGAGTCTTATGGAAGACCTTGGAAGCTTCTAGAATGTGGTGGAATCTTATGTAAGCTTATGGAACATTGTGAAATATTGTGTAACAATATGGAAGAATGTAAAATCTTGTAACGAAGTACATGATGTACCTAATGTATGTAGAATAGTATAGAATATTTGAGAGAATCAATGTAGGTCATTAAATCAAATAAATCATAGCCATTCATTTAGGGGATGAAAGGCTATAAATAGCTTTAGAGACTTCATTTGTAAGCATCCTACATCCTACATTTCAAGAAGACGCTTTCTTTACAAGCATTCTCCAAGCTCTCTTTTAATCTCTTGAGTTATTTTCCAATTATGCTATTCTTGTACCTAGCATTTTTGAGAATGATTGACTTGGTTGAGTAGAATAACAATCAAGTGTTGCACTATTCATTGACAAAAGTCCAAGTTCGTGACATTATACAAGGTGATGTTTGGGGCATTACTCCTGTCATTTCACGTGCACAGTATAAATATTTTGTGACATTCATTGATGATTATAGTCGCTTCACATGGATTTTTTTTTGGCACCAAAGATAATGTGTTTACTGTTTTTCAAACTTGTGTGGCTTACATTGAGAATTTTCTGCCTATATTAAGATTTTGTAGTATGATAATGGCGGCATATATGTGTCACATTATTTTCAAGCCTTCTTGCAACATAAAGGCATTATATCTCAGTAATCATGTCCTTATACTGCTCAATAGAAGAACATCACTCTTACAATCTTCAGTGCCATATAAATTATGGGTTGAAGCTTTGTCCACTGCAATTTACTTACCTAATCGTCTGCCTTTTCAACAACTGGGTTTTGATCATCTTTATTATCGTCCTTCTGGTGTGCATCATGATTATCACATGCTATACACATTTGGCTGTGTTTGTTTTGTTTATTTGCCCCCTCATAAGTGTCATAAGCTTATAGCTCAGTCAGTTCGATGTGCTTTTATGGGTTATAGCACCATTCAGGAGATTTTATGTTATGATGTTGCTAATTGTTTGCGTATTTCTAGAAATGTAATTTTTTTTAGCATGAGTACTATTTTCATCATCATGTTTTCCCTTCCAATACTGTTCTCCTTCCTAGCTTTGATGATATCTCTCCACCAATTAAGTGCTTTAAATCCTACATTGTCTATCAATGACGAGGCCCCCATTGTCACCGATTCCCAACCCTAATCTAGTGCCTACTCTAGTGGTTCTTTGAAGATATTCTCATATTAGTCAACCTCCTGATAGGTATGGTTTCTTTGCCACTTTAGCTAATACTGTAGTTCCTACCTCTTATTCGCAAGCAACTAAACATGCATGTTTGGTCAATACTATGGAAGAACTTCAGGCTCTATAGGAGAATCCTACTTGCGACATTGTTCCCTGTTCGAGTGTTGTTAAGCCATTGGTTGTAAATGGGTCTATTCCATTATGCTATGGTCTAATGGCTCCCTTGATAGATATAAAGCAAGGTTGTTGGCACTCGGCAGTAGACAGGAATATGGAGTAAACTATGAGACATGTGCACCTGTACCAAAGATGACAATGGTGCGACTTGTTCTAGCTATTGTTGCTTCTAATGGTTGGTCGTTAAGGCAAATGGATGTTAAGAATGCCCTGTTACATGGAGATCTTAAAGAAGAAATTTATATGACTACTATTAGGGTTATTTTCTACACCTTCATCTGATGTTTGTAAACTGAACCAATATCTCTATGGTTTGAAACAGACTCCATGTACTTGGTTTGATAAGTTTCGTTCTACACTTATTAATTTATCATTCGTCTAAAGTTGGTATGATTCCTCTTTGTTTCTTTGCAAGACATCTAAAGGAATTGTCATGCCTCTAGTATATGTTGATGATATTGTTATTATAAGGATTGATTCTAAATTGATTTCTCAACTTCAAGACCACCTTCAAAATTCTTTTCATATGAAAGACTTGGGTCCTCTACAGTATTTTTTAGGTCTTGAGGTGCCCCACTTCTACTGGCATTTTCTTAAACCAGTATAAATACATTCAGGAGTTAATTGCTTTGGCTAGTCTTCAAGATGGTCGATCAGTTGATACTCCCTTAGAAGTACATGTTAAATATCGTTATGATGAGGGTGATTTTCTTTCTAATCCCTCTTTATATTGACACTGTTACTGTTGGGCAGCCTAAACTATCTGATCATTACTCAGCCTAATATTCATTTGTTGTTCAACAAGTTAGTCAATTTAAGCAAGCACCTAGGCACCTTCACCTGGCAGCTATTCATTGCATTATTTGCTATTTAAAAGGCAAGTGTGCCTGGTGTCTTTTCTTTTCAGCAGACTCTCCTATTTGTCTGGTTGCATACAACGATGCTGATTGGGCTGCTTGTGCTGATACTAGATGTGCTGTTATTGGTTGGTGCACGTTTCTTGGTAACTCTCCTGTTTCTTGGAAAAGCAAGAAGGAAGATCAGGTGTCTAGGTCTTCTACCGAGTTTTAAGTATCGTGCTATGTCCTCTGCATGTTCTGAAATTGTTCGGCTTTGTGGATTGTTAGGATAGCTTGGGTTTCCTCAAATTGAGCCTACTCCGCTCCATGCAACTAACATTAGTGCTATTCAAATTGCTATTAACTTAGTGTTTCATGAGCAAACCAAACCCATTGAAGTGGATTGTTACTCTATTCGTGACGCATATGATGCTCTTGTCATCTCTCTTCCACATATCACTACTGATCTCCAAACAGCTAATATATTTATTAAAGCTCTTTCCAAACATCGACATCACTTTCTTGTTGACAAATTGATGCTAGTTGATCACTCAACATCAATTTGAGGGGGAATATTAATGGAAAAGATTATGGTAGAATTGTGCAAAGATTATGGTAGAAATTATGCCTAAGATCTGTGTATATATTCTTACCTAGAATAGAATATCAGTAATTAGTGCATTAGCTTTATATTAGAGTAATTAGCTGTCTATAAATTATGACCAAAATAGATTGTACAGAAATTCTTATTTATAGAGAGGATCATCAAGGAAAAGGAATTAAGCCTATTTACTCAAAAATTTGTCACCTCTAAGTGACAATAAATCTTGATTATCTTTGATTTTAATTCATTATGATATATAGAGACCATCAAGGATAATTGATGCGTGAGGGGCTAAGTGATTTGTTAGTTTTATTGTTAATTGCACTAGGGTAACAGGATCTGTCTCATGTAAAACAATTATGAAGTCAGTCAAATCTTCTTTAATTTTTTCCAAATGATAAAAGACTAGTTTGGGGTGAGCATAAAAGGGGTAAGGAGCAATAATGCTTGGGATACTTCAATCAAACCTTACCTTCATTCTTTCAGAAGGAAGTTGGTCATTATTCATCCTGTGATTGACACCCCTCCACAAAATGGGGTAGTTGAATGTAAGAATCAACATTTACTTGAAGTGACTAGAACCTTATTGTATCAAGTGAATGTTCCTAAAACTAATGGGGGACCATTTAATAAACAGATCACCTTTCGGACCTTTGGAGTTTAAAAAACCATTGGAAGCTCTTTATAGCTTTTTCCTACCTTAAACATAAAGAACATCCTACCTCCAAAAGTGTTTGGGTGTGTCATTTTTGTTCATATTCGAAAACTTGACCCAGGGGCCCTAAAGCGCATCTTCGTCTGCTACTCTCTTATATAAAAGGGGTATAAGTGCTATCATCCTTCCTCACATAAAATTTTCATTTCCAGGGATGTGTCCTTTATTGAGTATGAGCCTTTCTTTATTACTATTTATGTTTAGGGGGTGAGAGACCGTTGTAAGGAAGATAAGTATATTTTGCTTGATTTCTCTTTCCTATAAACTATGGAAAAAGTTGCCCAAGTTGAGCCAAGCACTGTCTGACCTAACACCTTAAAAGATCTTGTTTCTCTTGAACCAACATCTACTATTAACAAGCCATTCTTGGTCAACTCGTGAAGGAATGTAGTCCATACCTTACTCATGCCGAATAATCTAATCCAGAATCAGGTACTAAAATCCAAAAGCTTGAATATGATGACTCAAGTATTTCTATAGCTATTAGGAAGGGAATACAAACATGCAACAGACGCTCAATTACACATTTTATTTCCTTGAAAAATGCTCCTCAAGCCATAAATGCTTCTTACCAAAATAAATTCAATTCTCATACCGCAAACACTTTATGAGACACTTAGCGATAAGAATTGAAAAAATTCCATGGATGACTTGTTTACATGAAGATGACCAAGAGAAATTTACAAGAAGAATTATAATCATTTGTTAAATCTTGATGTGTTTGATTCTTACTTTCTTTTGATTCTTCTCTTGAATTTCCTTGCAACCCCTTTAGTTTGTATCTATGCTCCACTTCACTTCATCTTCTCCATCTTTTGCTTGCTTAATTTTTTAATTAGCTCATTTGCTTATTTTACCCTTCTATTAAACTTTATTTTTCATATCTTGTTTAATTTTGTTACAATGGAAGCTACTAATATTACCAAAATTAAATTCATTAATAACAATAAGTTTTGTTATCGTCAAAACTATGGGTTAGGATTTTATTTTAGTCCAACAAGTAGGGTTGCAAAACTAACATGAATAGACTAAAATAACCAATAAGTGGAATTCTTAAGAATTAGTGTTGCGAGAAGAAGAAGCAGTGCTTCATTAGCACGAAGGTTATATGATACAAAAGAGTTAAATGGTTTACAAAAGAAATAAAAGAGGGTAACTCACTCAATCACAAATTTTAATTTGATAGAATTAACTCGAGGACATCAGGGATGAAAATTTATTTTCTATTAAGTTTTGCTTATGAGATAAGGACAAAGAATTCTTATTAATGTTGGATTCAATTCTATCTTAGATTTTTATTAGGTTTTCTTTACTAGTAGAATAAAGATTCCAAGAACTTTTATATATGTGTATGTGTGTGTGTGTGAACCCTTTTATATAAACTTGAGTTTTCAATTAAAAGGTGTGATGTTTTCTTCTAGGAGTGATTTTTAGGCTCTAGGAGCGATTTTTAGTTCCTTACCCTCCATTACTTGTTACTTTTAATATGAATTTTCAGCAACCAAAACTCTTGAACTGACGATCCACATTGCTGTCTTTCTTTGCTACATTTGCTTTTCATGGATGGTAAATAGCGATCTTTGACTGATTTCTTTTTATGCTGTCCTTTTTCCCTTTTTGTGCACAAGGTAGATTGGGAAGGTTGCAGGACAGTAATGCAGTCTTATCTCATTTTAATGAATATTCAGAGAATTGCTTTGGAGAGGTTTCCCCTGATTTCTCCAGAAATACTCGTCTTTTAAAGTCTATGAAGTCTGACCTTGATTACATCTTCCAGAAGCTAAGGTAAGTGAACCGTTCTCCATGCCTGTCATTTCATGTGAATGCTTCATTCTTAATTATATATCAATGTGTAATACAAATGGGGAAAGAATAGTATGAAACTTGTCCGATATTCCTACTTTTTGTGCATTTGATGACTAAGTCTTTTGGGACCACCACTTCTTGATGAGTGCAAGAAAGTGAAGACTGGACTGAACTAGATTGCACATTTCAATGACCTTATCAATATGTTTAATCGGGAAACTTGTGACCTAATTTCAGTGACTGCAGTGAAATCCCATAAACATGAAAATTGGTAGGATTAGTTTTAGAATTGCTCTCATTTTCTGAAAAGAAGGTCTGATGCAGTAAAAAATATTCCTAAACAAATTGTTTGTTGATGGAGGAAGATGATGACTAGTTGTGTGGTATTCTCTCAGGATGCCTCCTGATTGTAGGTGTCATCAATCCTAGAAAGTAAAATGACATGTTTGTTGATTATGAATGTAGTCCAAGTTCTGATTTACTACTACAGTTTTTTCCACATTATTTCCGTTTCGACTTCCATTGTTTTGTCAGTCTCCATTTTTTTTCCACCAGGAATATGAAGGCAAAAATTTTGGCGGCCTATCCAGATGCATTTCCGGATGAAGGGACGCAGGAAGCACTTGACAGAAGGCCGGACCTGGAGATGGGTTAAGAAGTGACTATAACATTATTTAATCATGAGGGAGATGTGTGGATAATGGTTGCTTGTACCAACTATGGTTTTGCTGATTGCTTAAGATATCCCGATAAGTACTTGGTATCTATACAGTGTAGTCGTCAGTAACATTTGTAAACAGGATGTAATGGTCATAGCCTTTGCTTGTTCTCTTTCAGTGTCCTTTACACAATGGGCAGAAGAAGTTCTATTGATCACGTATATTACCCCAAAAAACTTCTTTTGTTCTAAACTTGGGGCTAGCTACTGAGAGAGAAAAACACCTTAAAGAAGCACAAAGCATCTGTTTTAAAAGAAGGAGAAGATCAAAATCATGCCAATAGCTCGAGGTCACATTGAAATATTGTGATCAACTCTAAAACTCTTTTATTTTTTATTTTTAAACATTGTGAGTGGTTTATTAAATGCCTAGATAGTAGGAACATTACTGGTGTCTTTATATGGATTGATTCAAGTTTATTTATAAAATGATATTTTATTTTTTAGAAATATCTTTGAATATTCTTGATATTGATTTAGTTAAAGCTAATGATTACATCAGATCATAATTTATATATAGATGATTCAAGAGGAGCATATTAGTAGATGCCAGGATCCTCTGTTCTTTACCCTGTCTCATTGAATCTCAATCATCTATATATATAGGATCCACACAAATAAATAACTGAGATTCAATACAACAAGGTAGGGGATAGAGGATCCGTCCCTTATTAGTAGACCATTGCATAGACATTAGGAGTTGCATGGAGTACTGGGCTTATGTAAATCTTTTGGTGTTAGGGTCAAGCATTTCAGTAAATTTTAACGCATTCTTGGGGGGTTTTAATTGAATAGATATATTAGCTCGAGAAAAAGTGTTTGTAACTCGAGAGAGAGTAAATGCATACTTTTGGAAATTTCACCTATCTATATTATAAAATCTTTTGAATTTATTAAATTATGAATACGAAGATGATGACTAGGGGACTTTCTTTCTAGATGATATTTATTTTTATTTTTTCTCTTGATTACGCTCTTTAGTGATTGCTTACTTTACCTAGTTGTAATTTTAGTTTTATTCAATCCTTTTATTTTACATGTCTAGGTAATAGTAAAAGAGTTTGTTGATTCCTACAGCTTCCTTGTTTGATAGATACTCTATTCTCCATTGTATTATTACCAAATGAATGGGCACTTACCTTAATTTGTAATTATTAAAACTTAAGTAGTAAAAAAATGTTAATCATATATCAAGTCAACTTCTTCAACTTATACAGTAATGATAGATTTTATAAAGAAGGTTATTTATTGATTACGAGTAACTTAATAAGGTCACGATAAAAATAAGTAGCCTATTTCTCATGTAAAAATTTGATTATTTTTAAGAAATAATTTGGGATCAGGTTATGAAAATAAGATATATCTAAGAAATTATTTAAATTTCAACATAGACATTATAAATTTTTGGTAATATCTTTTAGTTTGACAATTACACCTACAATTTTTATAAGTTTCATGGTAAGTCTTTTTTATTATTTTTATTATTTCATTGATAATGTTTTGGTATATTCTAATAGTAAGGAGGAGACTATGGAATACTTGATATTGGTCATTCAAATTCTTAGTGAACATCATTTATATGTTAAATTTTGAAATTGTGAATTTTGGTTAAACTAGTTAATCTTATTGATCATATAATACCTAATTATAAGATCAGTGTTGATCTAAAGAAAAAGATTTAGGTCATTACTTAAGGTTTCAATCAAAATTTTACAAAAGATTTGTTTAGAATCTTTTTAATAATTACTTAAAAGATTCATATAGTTAAGTAAATGGCTCAAACTCAACTTTGTGATAAAGATAAAGAGTTAGGAAGGTATATATATATATAAGTAACTTTTTTGAAACATATAAATAGATAGATAGATGGATGGATGGATATATTAGAATGTTTCAAAAAAGTAACTTCACATTTTACAATTATTACAAACAAAAATAACAAGTTTGGTTAGAATGATACTTGTAAGAAGAATGTTTAGAAGTTGAAGGAAAGCCTGATTGCCAATTTTTATCTCTTCCTTATCTTTGATGCCTCTTGAATTAGTTTATAAGTGTCAATGTTGAATGGTAAATTAATTGCTTATAATTTAAGAAAACTTAATCAATATGAAATAAATTATCTTATTCGTGATATAGTTATGGATATTTTAATCTTTTCATTGAAAATATAGTTTCATTAAGATTATGCATCTATAGGATCATACAGGGAACAAAACTCTTAAGTATGTCTTACGATAAAAAAATATTTGAGTATTTAAAAAAAGGAGTATATAATTACTTAAGGATTATAATTGAGCCATTTATTATTGTCAGATTATGTAGGAATATGTAAATATTATCTAGAAGATTGTATAGTTATCATATAAATCCTTGATTTCTAGGGATTAGAATAAGATACAGATTGCCATGTATCTTAGGGAATTTATTACTATATTTAGTATAGAAAATTGCATATCTATATCATATGACTGTAACCTACGTTATATATGAGAATGAAATTATTCTTCTCTGCCAATATTTAACATGGTATTAGAGCTGTTGGCTCTTTCCTAAAACTCTGATTTTTTCTCTGGTCATACTAATCGAGAACCTCATCTCCACTGTCCCTCTCAGCGTCTTAGCCTTATCACTCAATTTTTCCTGCTCCTTTCCTTAGTCCTACCTAATTAATCATGTCGGAATCACCTAGCGGTTATGCTGGAATTATCAGCCCTACAGTCGAAAATATTGCTGCTGTTATACCTGGAGATTTGCAGAATATTTAAGTTGCATACCGACTGAATGGGAAGAACTATTTAAAGTAGTCACAATTGGTTTGCACATTCCTAAAAGGGAGAGGGAAATTGAGCCATTTAAGAGGATGATCCAAAATTTGCAGCGTGGGATGAACAAGACTCCATAATGATGTCCTAGTTATGGAACTCAATGCTGCTAAAGATTAGTGACACATGCATGTTCCTTGAAACTGCCAAAGAGATTTGGGAAGCTATTCAGCAGACTTATTCCAAAGTTAATGATGTTGCACATATTTAAGAGATTAGGACGAAAGTTTCAACAACTAAACAGGAGACTCGGACTGTCAGTGAATATTCGAGTCTCTTATAAAGCTTGTGGCAAGAGATGGATCATTATCAATGTATCCAAATGCGATGTACTAAAGATGCAGCAATTCTGAAGCGTTTTATGGAAAATAATTGTATTTATGATTTTTTTGGCATATTTAAAAGTGGAATTTGATGCTATAAGGGTGTAGATTTTGGGAAAATAAGACCTACCGTCTCTAAATGAGACGATCGCTATTATACATGCGGAAGAGGGATGTCAAAGTGTTATGCCTGAACCACAAGGAGGAGATGGTTCTACTCTCATTACCAAGGCCATGGAATTGAAGGAGGCTAACAATCCTACAGCTGTTACTAGAGTGGACTCATCCAAACCTTTTAATCGAGATTCCCTATTCTGTACATACTGTAAGAAACATCAGCATACTAGGGAAAAATGCTGGAAACTTCATGGCAAGCCTAGTCGAAGTGGGAACGACTGAAGTCAAGCACATATGGTGAGCACTTTGCCAACTATTGAAGGAAATTCCAAAAAACCTATTCTTGAGTTCAATACCGAAGAAATGGAGAAATTGAAAACTTTTATGGAGTCCTTTAAGAAGCCAACCTCAACAGATACTTGTTCATTGGTGTTTTCAGGTATTTCTTCTTCTTCTAATCCTAATGCCTCATAAAGAAATTTCTCTTCTATGTGGGTAATTAATTCCGGAGTAACGGATCATATGACTTGTTCCTCTAAATACTTTATCTCTTATAACCCCAGCTGTAGCCATAAAAAGATTACAATAGCTGATGGATCTATCACCATCGTAGCTGGTCAAAGGGATATATACATAAACAAGGACATTAAACTAAGAAATGTCCTCCATGTTCCCAAGCTATTTGCAAAGCTTATTTCCATTCAAAAATTAACCACATATTCAAATTGCAATATAACTTTTTTTCCATCACATTGTGTCTTTCAGGAGCTAGGCACGAAGAAGATGATTGGATGTGCTAGTTAGAGAGATGGTCTCTATTTTCTGAAAAAACAACACAGTAAACTAGAAGTTGGAAAAACCTTATCTACATCCCTTTTTTCTGAATCTATCATGTCAAACCAAGATAAAATTTGGCTTCATCATCGTCGTTTAGGTCATCCATCTTTTAGAATTATGAAGTTGATGTTTCCTTCGTTGTTTAAAGGTCTTACATCTGAAATTTTTCATTGTGATGATTGTGAAGTTGCAAAGCACAAATGTGCTTCCTTTCCAATAAGCGATAACAAAACCTTTGATCCTTTTCTCTCATTCATAGTGATATTTGGGGACCTTCTACCATTCCAAATGTTTTCGGGTGCTAGGTGGTTTGTTTCATTTATTGATGATTGTACCTGAGTCACATGACTTTATCTTTTGAAAAATAAATTTGATGTTAGTACTGTTTTCCCTAGTTTCCACAACATGATCAATACTCATTTTGATGTCAAAATTAAAAGATTTCGATCAGACAATGCTAAGGACTATTTCAATCAAATCCTTTCTTCTTCTTCTTATTTTTTTTTTCGAAAAATAAGACTTATTCATGAGTCATCATGTGTTACTACCCCACAACAAAACGGGGTAGCCGAGAGGAAAAATGGACATCTTCTAGAGATCACTAGAGCACTGTTGTTTTATAAAAGTGTTCCAAAACAATACTGGGATGAAGCAGTTTTAACTGTTGCCCATCTTATTAATAGACTTCCAATACGGGTCCTTGGGTTCAAAAGTCCAATTGACATTCTCACAAAAATTTTCCCAAATTTTTCTGTGTCAAACAATCAGATACCTCAAATTTTTGATTGTGTTGCATTTGTTCATATCCATTCTCACAATAGGAGAAAATTAGATCCACGAGCTCTTTGATGCATTTTTAATGGATATTCCTCCACACAAAAGGGTTATAAATGCTTTCATCCACCTTCTAATTTTTTTTATTTATCTCAGTTGATGTTACTTTTGTTGAGAATGAACCTTTTTTTCAACACACCTATCTTCAGGGGGAGATCTTGAGTGAAGATAAAGCAAATGACATGTTTCTCCTAGATCCTAGTTTTTGTTCAATCTCCTACCGTGCCTAAATCTACTTCTTCCTCAATTGAGTCAGCCACATCTGTTGACAAACAACCACTGCAAGTTTATTCTAGGAGGAAGGTACCAATCTCTCGACCATCACAAGTTCAGTCTCCTATTCGTGCTATTGCTCAATTTCCAACTGATAATATCACACCAGATAGTGAGCCAAGGGTTGAGTTAGTTGAACCAGCAGAAGAACCAAAAGAAACAAGTACTGAGGACCTACCAATTGAACTTAGGAATGGAATAAGAACCTACACAAAATACCCATTGTTTTCTTTCATGTCTTATCAGAATCTATAAAAAAAAAATAGTGCCTTCCTAACCAATCTCCATACAATTCCCACACCGAGACGTCTAACTGAGGCATTATGAGACAAAAAGTGGGAGGATGCTATGAAAACTGAAATAGAGGCCTTTGAGAATAACAAGACATGAGATTTAGTGGAATTTCCAAGAGGAAAGAAACTAGTTGGGTGTAGGTGGGTCTTCACCGTAAAATACAAGGTTGATGGATCGGTGGAAAGATATAAGGGAAGATTGTTGGCCAAATGGTTCACTCAAACATATGGCATCGATTATCTTGAGACATTTTCCCATGTTGCTAAGACGAACACGGTATGGATACTGTTATCATTAGCTGTTATTTTTGAGTGGAATCTGCAGCAATTTGATGTTAAGAATGCCTTCCTCCATGGTGATCTAGAAGAGGAAATTTACATGGAAGCTCCTCCCGGATTTGAATCTAAAGAAGGGATGGTATACAAGCTGAAGGCTGCTCTTTATCGGCTCAAACAATCCCCACGAGCTTGGTTTGGGAGGTTCACTAAGGTGATGATTTCATTGGGATATAAGCAGAGTCAAGGAGACCATACTTTTGTTCATTAGACACTCAAATTCTGGGGAAGTCACAGCATTACTTGTTTATGTAGATGATATTATTGTGACGCATAATGATGTAGAAGGGATTAAAAATATGAAGCAATGTCTCTTGAAGGAATTTGATATCAATGAACTAGGAAAGTTAAAGTACTTCCTAGGTATTGAAGTAGCTCATTCAAAGCAAGGGATTTTCATCTCTCAACAAAAGTATGTACTTGACTTGTTGAAAGAAACAGGGAAATTGAGTTGTAAACCAGTGGAGACATTGATAGAATTCAATCATGGATTAAGTGATGCTCCAGAAGATCCCATGGTAGATAAAGTATCATATTAGAAGCTTATTGGGAAGTTGATATATCTGACACACAAGACCAGATATAGCATTTGCAGTGAGCACAGTTAGTCAATTTATGCACAGTCTTAAATAATCACATCTTAAGGCAATAAACATAATACTACAATACTTGAAAGGCAGCCCAGGAAAAGGAATTCTATTTAAACGACAATCAATCACAGATATGACATTAGAGACTTATACCGATGCAAACTAAATAGGATATTTGGTGGATAGGAGATCAACATCTGGTTAATGCACATTCCTAGGTTGTAATCTTGTAACATGGAGAAGTAAGAAGCAGAATGTAGTGGCAAGATCAAGTGGAGAGTCTGAGTTTAGATCTATGGCATTGGGGATATGTGAATTACTTTGGTTGAAGATAATTCTTGATGACTTGAGAATAAAATGGGAAGGACCCATGAGGTTGTAATGTGATAACAAATTAGTTATCAGCATTGCACATAACCCAAAACAACATGATTGAACAAAGCATATTGAAGTTGATAGGTTCTTCATCAAGGAAAAACTGGACAGTGGCTTAATATGCACTCCATTTGTGTCAACCAAGGATCAGTTGGCAGACGTACTGACAAAGGGACTGACAAGCACAGTGTTTCAAGATATTATTGGTAAGCTAAGGATGGAAGATATCCACTCACCAGCTTGAGGGGGAGTGTTAGATTATGTAGGATTGTGTAAATATTATCTAGAAGATTGTATAGTTATCATATAAATCCCTAATTTCTAAGGATTAAAATAAGATACAAATTTCCAAGTATCTTAGGGAATCTGTTACTATATTTAGTATAGACAACGTTATATATGAGAATGAAATTATTCTTCTCTGCTAATATTTAACAATTATCAATTGAAAAATGGAATGAGTCATTGTTTACTATGAATGATCAAGTGCTGACACTATGAAAAATGGCCTAAACTATTATGATGATGAATTAAAGAAACTCATAATACTTATGTTAGTCCCTAGATGGCACACGAGATCGGATGAATTATATGTGGTCACTTATTAGCCTAATTGAAAACTAATTAATGAATTATCTACATTAATGAATGATTATTAAAAATATATAAAATAATCATACATTAAACACAAAAATAAAAATAAAAAAGAGAGATAAATTTGATTTATAAAGATTCGACTAAACAACCCTTAGCCTACTTCCACTCCTAAATCTCTACTTGAGAATTCTCTATCTTCTTCCTTCAGTGGATGAAGAGAAACCCTCCATATAATATCTTTTTTACCACAGATAAAGAGTAAACTTTAAAAATATCTTATTTTGTTATGAGTGAAGAAAAATCCTTTACAAATCTTATTCAAGGTTAAGGATACCTCTCACAGAGTACACCTCAAGAAATTTTACTAATTTTAATAATTACACAACCATAAAACTTAGATATCCCTCTCTTACTCAAGTTAATGAACAAAGACTCAGTATGGTTTATGCAATGCTTATATGTACTCAAATGCACTTCTAGCCCCTCAAGGCTCTTAAGAACCTTCTAGTATGCTAAAAGTTCCTCTTGAAACTCATTTATGGTCTACTTATACCCAAAACTAACTTAAATAATTATTAGACAACTAATATTTATAACAGTTAGTTTTTAGGCACAATAAGCTAGTCGGACTCCACTTTCAGCTAGTTAGACCCCTAGTAAGGCACAAAGTAATCTTTAATAACTTAAGAAAGACACTACAGACCATCCAATCAAAATCCTTTAGCTAGATGATTGATCACTAGTTGGCCCATCATTTATTTATGATTTAATCAGTTACATATTGCATATTCTATAACTTTTTAAAATTTTGTTCGACTAACCTATCCAAACTCTTAGGCTAACTAAATCCCAACAGAAAATAACATTTAAAACTAGAATTCCCAAGTCTTTTTGAAGATAAATAACACCTTTTTGATAAAAATATGACTTAAAACCATTTTAAAACTTCCTTAAGCTTTATTTTGAAGATTAAGAGAGTTTATTTAAAGACTAAAAAAATTTCATCTTGATTATGAAAGAATTTATGTATTATGCATTTTAAGTAAATGATCATGCAAATTGAGCCCCTAATTCATTGAAATGTCCAATATAAGGTTGGAAGAAGGACCATAATGATTTTTTTAGGCTTGATGTGCTTGATTCCTCCTTGATCTTAGTTCTTCACTTGAATTTCCTTGAAACTCTCTTAAGCTACATTTGTACTCCAATTTTCACATTTTATCCATCCTTTGATAGCTCAATTTATTCAATTGACTCATTTGCTCACTTTTTCCCTCTATTAAAAATCATTTTTCACATATTGCCTAATTTTATTATAATAGAGCTACTAATATTACCAAAAATAAATTCATTAATAACAATATATTTTTAATATCATTAAAATCATATATTGACTTTAAATAAGTGATTTCTCTTTCTTTTTCAGTGATTTCTCTGAAAAACAAAAATAAGCTTCTTATTAAAAAAGACAGAGAAATTGATGAAAAAGAAAAAGAATGGCATTCTCTTGCACCATCTCTGAAATTGCATTTTCCTCTCCAAACCTGTCTCTCTATACTTGCGAACTAAAATGAAATTGGAGAGTTCCATTCTTCCAACTTTGAATTCATCAATCTAGTCAGTAGCTATTTTTCTTTGATTTGAGCGAAATCAATCGTTGTTACGTTCTTGGTTATCTTTTCCAGAGTCTTCAAGAAAGTTACGCTTTCTCTAAACCAAAACAAACCAAACTCAGCGCTCTCACTGCGTAACTAAAAGCCCCTCTCTCGACGAATGAAAGTGTCTTCGTTCTGATTTGGGGTCTGTCCTCCAATAATAACTCGACCTTTCTTACCCACAAATTCTCCGGTTGGGAAGATTATCATTTTCTCCGACTTTGACTGGTTAGGGGTTAATTGACTTTCCTCTCCCCTTTTTCAAAAAATCTATCTTATAGGCAAACAGTTTGTGCAAAGTTATTATCAAGTACTTAAAATTTTTTCAAAAAGCTTTTATACTAGTTTAATATTAATATATCTTTCTTTTACTAGGTACCACACAAAATTAGGTCTTTAAGGTTAGTTTTTAAACCTTTTTCAACCCATATCTTTTTTAGTTTACTTAAAAAGCATTATTTTGAAGAGAAATTTTTATTAATACATCTATAATTACTATAAAAGTGACATCCCATATAACATGATTTAGAAGTGTATAAATTATGTGTTTGACATATAAGAATGTGACATATATTCATTTATAGGTCTTCTTTGAGTGTGATGGTAATTGGGAGTCTAATTTGGATATAAAAGGGATAAGAAGCTCTTCTTGTGTCATAATAAGGATTAACAAATAGTTTAGCACATAAAATGCTCTTTTAATGTAAATATTGGCTAAGAAAGTTGTGACAAAGACTAAATGCTTGTATAGTGACCTATAGTGATTGTGAGCTTATTTTATATCATTTTGATGATAAAGATCCTTATATAAAAAACAAAAAAATGTCACATGATCTTTTGTTGTGGCTTTGTATTAAAAATATACCTATTTTCCTTTTATGATAGGCTCTTTAGGTTTAGAATGTGAACTCTATATGAATGCTTTTTTTTGCAGGACCTAGAAGATGATGTATAAGCAATAAAATTTTTCAAGTATAAAATTAGTATATGCCTATGTGATGATTTAGGTATAATTTCAACATTTAAATGCTTTTCCCACCAAAAAAAAAAATCTTATAATTGGATGATGCACTTTCATAAGTTAAACCAATTTCATACCTGTCATTAAAGCTCTTTTATGCTTCAAACATGCTATTCAATTTTAACTATCCATAGGGAATCTAAGAAAGGACTTTAAGTCATTATTCTCTTTATTTGATGCCTCATTTTTATGTAATAAATCATGCTCATTATCATCAGAAACAACCAGACTTAAATCTTACCATGTCATGCATATCACATTTCAATATCTCATTCTCAATCATGCATTCATCTAAGAGCATTAAAGTTTTTTTATGCTTAGAAGATAATTCCTTTTTTTGCAATTTCATGACTTCTAAGCATTCATCTAACTCATTATATGAAATATCAAAATTATAATCATCATTATTATCGTAAGAATTTAAGAGAAATGTGCCTCATCATTAATGACTATAAAACATACACTTTTTACAATTTTTTTGAATTTCTGATCCTCTAAGCTATTAATCTCATTCCATGTAATCTTAAGGTGGTGCTTGGTTAATGGGTATGAAAAGGGGGGTTTCGATAAAGAATGAAAATCACCTGCATGATAAGAAATTATGATTGAATGAATAGTAATTTCATTCCTATCTTTAGGGCATTACTCTGTACTCCTCGTAATCGAGAGGAATGGAAGTCATTACTCGGTACATTTGATGCAATTCTCGTTAGAGGCTTTTAACTCAACATTTGGTGCAATTCTCGCTAGAGGCTTTTAACTCACACTCCAAACTCTTCCTTCCTTTCCTACAGTCTCCTATTTTTTGGTACAGTTCTTCGTTAATCAATCGCTTCTTGTTTGGGGCTTTTTGGGTTCTTTGGGTTTTCTTCAATCTATACAAGTTTAGACTTTAGGGACTTCCTCTTCCATCCCAACTCTCGATTCCTGTAAAAGGTAAGGATTATCTTTGCATTACTGAATCGAAATTATCCATTTTGTTATGTTCAAGTAATTGTTTTTTTCTGAATTTTTATTCTTGTAGAACTCAATTATTTGTGCCCAAAAATTTTCTTTTTTGTTTTCATTCTCTAGCTTTCTGTTTCATTTGTTCTACAATATCGACTAACTATATTCTGCCTTATTGGAATACATTCATATGATGCGTGTGTGTGCAGATGATATGATTATCTTCTTTTGTGTGTCCTGTTTCGGGCTTTTTTTGTCATGGGGAAGATGATACGATTGTCTTCTTTTTTATTTTCAAACTTTGAAGTTTTATTATCTTCCAAGTTCTTGTTTTTAGTTGATTTAGTGATATAACAGAAATATTACCATAGTTTCAAGTTTTTCTATCCAATCAAGTTGAAATGAAACATTGATGGAGATGAGAATTCTTCTATTGCTTCCTTTATCTTCTTCTCACTATTTTCCTTTTAAGAATCATTAACAAACCTGGGTTGTTCGATCAATTGAAGGAAATGGATCATGGAGGTCAATTTTGAATGGGTTTGTTGAATCTCTGGATTGTTGTATGTGGCAAATACTTTTTGTGAAATAACACAATGTTCATTTTGTAACTGAAAAGAATTTGATGTTAAGTAATTAATAGAGATGGCAGTATAAATCCCTTATGGGTGTATCAAAATATTACGAGGCCCAAACATATGTAAAAGGGGTATTCATTTAAAGTTGATGCATTAAACCCAAATTTGGGTTAACTGCTAAGATCGGTCTCTACTTCTTTATTTGCCTGTGTAGCTGCCATCTTAATTTTCTTATCGATCCTCAGGACACCTGAAGGTAACTGGAGGTTTTTTTTCCATTCTTTTATAATCTTGCCCAAGAGGGTAATATTTGATTGTCTTCCACTCCATCACATATATGATGACGCGCTATATCTCGTGTTCTGCGACCAAAAACTATCTCCAGCTAATATATCAGCTTGTTTGCTAGTATCCTTGTTTATTTCATTGCAATTTCCTTTGATCTATGCCTCGAAAAAACTAGTAACTTGTTCGTCTAGAATTCCTTTAGAGTTAACTATCTTATATAAAAAATACCACAACCATAATTATATATAGATTCTGATTTGGCTCAGGACTAGCACGTTATTGTACGTAGGATAGTTGGACCAAATGATGGTTGAAGGATTGAATTCTGATTCTGTGTACGTTTGTCGCGATGTTCTTTGTTTTCTGGTCTCTAGAATCCCTTCAAGTTCAAGTAAAGTAGAGTAGGAAAAGAACGAAAAGTTGAAAGTTCTTTTAGGGCTTGGGTTTGCATTTTCTACTATTTGCGTGCTTCTAGTTGTGGTATAATATGAAGAAAGAAAGTTCATTTTCTTAGATTTTACAATTTGGTTTTACTAAATATGGTTTTTCTTAGATTTTACAGTTTGATTTTACTAAATATGGTTTAATCTATGACATGCATTTTGGGTTTTCTTTTTCTTTTTGTTTCTTGTTCTCCTCTTTCATCACGTCTCTTAAGATTTTGGTTCGAGTCTTGTCTTGATACTGATGAACACGAAGAAGAAATGGAGAAGAATGAGATCCTCCATTTTATCTTGTAAATGCAAGTGCAGTTTCGTACACAACAATCTTTGTTTTCTTTTTCACGAATTCTTCAGATAAAAGTTATGGCTTTGAGGTTTAGGTGAATGGGTTGATTATTATGTAATTGGTGTGGGTAAATTGGATTGGCTTGTAAGTCTCTGAATGTAACTTTGTTTCAATCTAATTGTGGTAGCAAGATTTAGTAAATTGTTGGTTAACCATAATGCCTGACAATTCCAAATTTGGTTTATAGCGGCACAGATTCAAGCATAATGTTTCAATCATCGTAAAAATTGTTGCCTTTAAATTTTGTTTGAACTTGGCAGCCCTAAGCTCCAGTTGTAGTAAAAGTCGATATCTTGAATAATTGAAGTGCAGTTTGCATTGGATTCTACAACATGTTTCTCTTTAATTTACAGATTTTATTGTTTTGCTCATAATTCACTGGTTAGGGAAATGACTATTCTTTGGGTTATTTTTGGTCTATCGCTTAATTCTTGTTACACACACATCAATAACAACTAGCAATAGTTAGTTGAATCCTTTCTGCTGCTACAAAACTATACAGTGGAATTAAATTGGGTTTTTTAACGTACATGAAGGAAAAATTACTACTTTTGGAATTTGACCTTGTGCAAATGAGAAGGTACTTAACTGGTCTTAAAAGCATGCACATAAAATGTGAATAACTCAACACTGGTTGCTATTTAATCTATCAACTATTTTCAGTTTAGCTCTGTCCCAAGTCATCACTGCATCATTCAAGTTTACATTTGTGAGAAATTCCATATGTTGGACATTTACTTTCTAGATTTTTTTAATGTAGATCAAAATGGCTCACCCCCTATTAGCGAACGATGACACAAACTAAAGCAACTTTTGATACTTCAACAAACAAAAGATAATATGATGGTTTTCTTATTTTCCATCCATTATGTTATCATTTGTTTGCACCTTTGAGATAAGGTCCGTGAAATTTAAAAAAAAGGAAGAAAAAAGGATTGATAGAATGAGATGGATATTTAGATTGACCATGGATTGTGATGATTCCTGCATTAGTGAACTTTGTATGGATAGAGCAACCTTTAGGATATTGTATGATATGGTAAGAGATGTAAGGGGTTTAAAACCCACTAAGAACACATCCGTAGAAGAGGTTGTAGCAATGTTTATATACATCTTAGCTCACCATAAAAAGAGTAGGACAATTAGGTTATTTTTTCTCCGTAGTAAAGAAATCGTGAGTCGGCAATTCCATCAAGTTCTTTATGCAATTATAAGATTGCATCATATTTTGCTCAAGAAGCCGGACTCTATTACTTAGGAATGTCAACATGAGAGATGGAAATGATTTAAGGTAATTGAAAATTATAATTAACCTATAACATTAATATGCAAGTTTTATGTACTAAATCATCATCATCTTTTTTTTTGTACGGTTGCCTAAGAGCCTTAAATGGGACAATAATTAAAGTTACACATCCTAGTGAAGATAAGCCTCGATATCGCACAAGAAAAGGATGTATTTGAACAAATGTTTTAGGTGTTTGTTGCCTAAACATGCAATTCATATATGTATTGCCTGGTTGGGAGGGTTTGCGCATGATGGACGTGTGTTTCGAGCTGCAATCTCAAAGCCTCATGGTTTACGAGTCCCTCAAGGTAAATTTGTGTTACAATATCCAGTTTGGTTTCTCTTTGGGTTATGTTGCTCATCCATAACTTTTTGTTCAAGTATAAAGGTTGTTATTACTAGGTTTGACTTTGGATATTGCAATGTAAATGGATTTCTTGCTCCACATCAAGGGCAACACTATAACCTCAAAGAATTTGATGGCCATCAACCAGAGATAGTAGAGGAATACTTTAATATGAAACAATCCAAATCAAGGAATGTTATTGAGAGATGCTTTGGATTGTTGAAAGGAAGATGGTAGATCCTTACATGCCCTTCAATTTTCTCAATTTAAGCCTAAGTTCGAATTATAATGGTTGGCTCCCTTCTACATAACTTGATTTGCAAGTTCATAAGCTTTGATCCATAAGAGTCAATCACTGAAGATGAAGGGGAGAGTGAGGAAGATAAGAGTGATGAAAATGATGAAATGAAATACATTACACAAATTAGTCCAACTAATGAGTGGTTGACATTTAGAAATAATATGGCAACCAACTTATATAATATATGGACAATTAGATCCAATGACAATGACGTAGATTAGTGATTTAAGATATGATTGTTTCATATGCTTATTAGAACATTGAAATGTTTTGATTTTGATTAATGTACTTGAATGGTAAACATCTATGTTTGTTTAGTATCTGTAATATATAACTGAGTTATTGGATTACTTTTGAAATGCACCCAGGTGAACATCTCTGTTTGGTTGACTCTGTGTAAGTGAGTTATTGGATTACATCATTGTATTCAAATTTTTAAGCAAAGTTATTTTTGTTATATGTTATTTCCTTGATGGCTCTTACATTGTCGTACTTTTATTAAGAATGGTTATAGCTAGTTGTGGGAGGGGAAAGAGCAAGAAATATTAGAAGGATGATGAGGTTGAAGCTTTGATTGACGTTTTGCAGGATCTAGCTTGCGATCCTTTAAGAAAAGTAGATGGGGGATTTAAGAACAATTACATGGTTGAAATGCGCAAGATGTTGTTGAGCAAGATTCCCAATTTCGATAAGGAAGTCGATCCCCACATTGACTCTAAGATTAAATGGTTAAGAAACAAGTACAATCCAATTTCTGAAATGTGTATGCAAAGTGGCTATCAATGGGATGATGTTGAGCACAAAGTCAATTGTGAGAAACAATGGTTTGATGAATGGTGCTTGGTAAGGACATCTAACTTAAAAGTTAATTGGGCCCTTATTTTAGTAGTTTCTTCTCTCATAGTTATAACGTTTTCTTATTATGGAGTTTTTTATCTTGTGTTTCCTGAAATTCTTTTTTATAGAATCACAAGAATGCAATTGGAACGTGGAACTTTAAATTCCCATATTTGCACAAACTGGATACGATGTGGAGTAAAGATAAAGCCACGGGGCTCAAAGTTGAGGATATAGCTGAAGCAAGTATTAAGGCTAACTGCCCAAAGAATATGACAGTGTGTTCTTCATCGGACAGTGAAGATGAACTTGTTGTGGTCTCTAATACACAAGGATTCCCAGCTATTCCTTCAAGCACCCATGTAACAAAAAAGCGAACAAAACCTCTCACTAAGAAAGGAAAGCTTTTACAAGAAAAAAAAGTCAGTAACCCTTCAGGAAACTATTAACTCAAGATTAGACAATTTCACTGTTAAGTTTGAGTCTATTTGCAAACAAATGATGTCACAGTATGTTGTTGTTACAAATGCTTTGATTGCAGAGTCTAAATCTGATTCCCTAACTAATGAGAAGATGCAAGAGCTCATCAGTGAACTTCTTAATATTGGCATATATCAAATAGACGTTGGTAAGACTGTTGTATTATTTTATAATGATCCTGCTAAAGTTCAGGCTTTGCTTGCTTTGCCAAGTCAGTTAAAAAGGTCCTCTTGGGTTCCTCTATCCATCTTTTAGTCTATGAATCATGCGAGGGACCATATTAATACTTTTGTAAGTATTATGAACTTAGGATGCAATTGATGTTGCCTAACCATATTATTTTGTATTAGTTGGGAATTTTGCAGTTGTGATGCTAACAAAGCTTATAGTGTTAACTTGGTTATTTTGCATCTTTTGAAGGCTTTTGGTTGAAGTATTGTATATGCTGTGATATTTAACATAATTTGCATCATCAAGGAGAATGTAAATTGCATTAAACTTGTGGACATGATTGGATGCAATGAATTGAATGCTCTTTACCTTTGTTTCATGCGCATTTTGAGAAAATGAATACAATTTATAGGTTCAATTATGTTACTTGATGTTATTGTAGCAATGGAATGGTGGACATTATGGTTGTGTTTATAAAGTGTACAATATTTTAGATGATTAAACTGTATTTTGAGGACATTATGTGGCTGACAATATGTTGATGCAAGAAAATGCAGTAGCATTTTTTTCTTCAAGAGCTATTGAAATGGAAATACCGCAATATACTTGATTTTAAACATTATGTCATTATAAATGAGGTGCATAAATTAAACATAATTAATTAGAATATAATTAAAATTTAATATAAAATAATTTTTTATTTTTCAAGGTTTTTAACAAACCAACCACTATCAATGGTAATGATAATCATTTCTTCGTCCTAATCAACCATCATAATTGTAATGATTATATCAATTCTCATTCCTTACCATATTCATTCTCATTCCTATTATCATTATCTCACGTGAACCAAGCACTGCCTAATTTTTTTCTACTTATTATTCTTCTGCAATTGTTTGTCCCTCTTCTTCTTTGAAGAAGTTCTTAATTTCTTTGTAATGAGCTTTATATCATTCTCATCACTATCACTTTTAAAGATATCCTCATCTTTATTTTTCTCATATTTGGAGACTTTAAAAGTTACACATTTTCTTGTTAGATACACTTCCTCTTCATCTAATTAATTCATCCACATTTTATAGGTGAGGAATGATTTAATTAGCTTTTCAAATGGTAAGGTATTCAAATCTTTTACTTCATATATAGTCTTCATCTTTGCTTCCTAAAAATTTAGTAAAGATCTAAGAAATTTGCTCATCAATTTAAGATAAGTAAAAGTTTTACTAAGACCTTTAAGGGCATTAATGATAAGGATAATGAATTAAAAAGTACCATTTTTTTTTATTTCATTGCCCAAACTTTTAAAAATCCAACAACTTAGTTTAAAAGGTTATTTATATTAACATTTTACTAATGTGGCTAATAGTATATGTAAAAACTAACCTTTGGAAGGCTAGGTCTTTGTCAATATAATTTTTGAACCTCTTGTGACAAATGCAGTAGTAGCTATATATTTGAAATGTATTTACTTATTTAATGTTCACAAATCATGTAGGAAAGAAGATATCAAATAACCATTCTAAATATCAATCTTGACATGCTCCATTAGTCACGTCATCAAAACGTAAATAGAAACAAAATTTTGACTTGAGTTATTTGATTATTTAAAATTTTAGATAATTAAAATTTTTAAAAACTAAACATTAAAGTAAAAAAATTAACACTTTGTAATTCACTATTCTTTATTGATATAAATAAAAAGACAATACAACTTAAATTTCTTTGTGATGAGCTTTATACCATTCTCATCATTGTCACTTTTAAAAGTCTCCTCATCTTCATTTTTCTCATCTTTAGAAACTTCAAAAATCACACATCTGCTTGTTACATCCACTTTCTCTTCATCCAATTAATTTATTCACATCTAATAGGTGAAGAGTGATCCAATTAGCTCTTCTCAAATCTTTTGCTTCTGATCCTCATCTTTGTTTCCCAAACCTTCGATAAAGACTTGAGAAATTTTATAACCGATTCAAGTTAAGTACAAGTTTTACCAAGATCTTTAAGGGCATTAATGATAATGATAACGAATTAAAATATATTCGCTCAAAAACCATGCGGGAAAAAAGATATCAAGTTGCCCCTCTAAATGTCAGTCTTCATATGCTTCGTCAGTATTCACATGCTTCGTCAATTACAACATCAAAATATTTACAAGACAACGTTTTGAATTAATCATGTTCTTTTCTATCATGATGTGTGGTACTGTAATGTCACATTGATAAAGGTTTTCTTTTCCTGAAATACCATAGTCATGTTCTGTTAATTCAGGTAATCAACCGCAGTGTTATATTGTCATTTGAATAATTCTGTCAAATTATATAAGTTAGAAGTATCATATTGAACATGTTTAATTTTGAGCACTCAATTCAGAAATTAGAAGTTTAGACATCCAATATGATTCTGACAACATCAGGAACTAATATGTTTCTTGTTGCAGCACGAATGAACCACCAATATTTAATGATAAACTACCTTTAACACACTAAAACAAGAATGAGAAGACAAATTACAAAGAACCTTCTTCTTGCCATCAAAACAAACACATGCAATGTTGAGCCTCGAGAAAACTGAAAATAAAGCTAGATGCTCTTAACCGCAGCAAGCTGACTTTTGAGCAACTTGAGCAGCCCCACCTGCTTGGTCCGCCTGATTGATCTTAATTGTAGTAGGCTGCAAATAAAATGGAGCAAAAAGTTCTTAAGAAAATCGAATTCAATAATGTTGTAGGGAAAGTGATAACTGTCGCAAATGCACCCAAAACCACTATCAACCCCACTCCCAAACTCATCCAAAATTGAAACGCTTTCCTCTAGGGTTTCTCTTGCTTTGCTTCCATATATTCCACGAAATTCCCACATAAATTATGCAAAGCATGAGAGTTCAGTACCTCAGCCCTTGAATCGGTGTCTGCCAGCCTTTGCTTTATGTCCCTCGCAATTGAAAAGAAAACTTGTTCCACATTTAGGTTCGTTTTAGCACTCTGCAATACATTGTCTTTGATATAAATACCAATAGAGGTCTATTCAAGTTCAAACTTGGAAAGGTTTACTCACAGTCTCAAAGAATTTGATCCCATACTCATCAGCAAGTGCTTGGCCCTTTGACGTCGGCACTGCCTGAGAGAAGAGGCAGAGAATTATTTGAGATATGAAAATGGAGGGATGAGAAAGTTTCTTGTAAATGTGACAATATATGCATTACATACAACAATATATGCAACATACCCTTTTACTTTCATCCATGTCAGCCTTGTTCCCTACCAATATCTTGTTGACATTGTCAGAAGCATGTTGCTCAATGTTGCGGATCCAATTCCTAATATCTGAAGATGGTGAAAGGCAATATTCATAAGGTAAGAGCAGGAAGCCAAAAGATGGAAACACAAATGGAGGGATTTTGATACCAGTGCAAAATAATGAACAAATGAATGACCAAAAAATGAAGTATAGCAATAATCTAAATTTGACAGCTGTATGAATGAACAGTATGAACTTACTATTGAAAGATGACTCATCAGTAACATCATAGACAAGCAAAATACCCATGGCTCCACGATAGTAAGCTGTAAATGTGATCATAAGAAGAATGGATTACTAGGATCAAAACAGAAACAAGCTACATGGAACAAAAATCAGAAATGTGAAGTGAAACTGATTTGATAAACAACAATCAAAACATGAAGAAAAAAACCACCCATATCATTATCAAAACGAACAACAGAAATCAATGGGGGGAAATAATTCACTTCGTCATGTCACATATTGGAATGAACCAATAACCCCATTCAAGGAATTAAAGTGAAAACGAGATATTTTAGTCAGTGGCATGTGTTCAACCAGCTTTTATAACTCTTTTTGTTATATAAAAACAGGAGGATTCATTTCAGACTTTCTGAATGCCTGTCTTGGCATTCAATTCAGTCATGAGTAATCTTAATTGTAGAAGGGTTGTCTAAATAATTTGTTTCTTGGTCTATAGCTTTTAACAACCACAGCAACAAGACATGAAACAAAAGTAGAAATAAATATGGAGACCAGACTATGGACTTACCATCTCTGCTCATGAAATCAAGTAAGAGGAGTGTAAGGACACGAGAACTAACCAGTTGTAATAGTTCGGAACCGCTCTTGACCAGCTGTATCCCAAATTTGAAGCTTAATTCTTTTGCCATCAAGTTCAATGGTTCTTATCTTAAAATCAATGCTGCAAACAGAAGAAGAGCCTTAGAAGGGTCTATGAATCATCAAAATTAAATCAATGAAACCTGAAACTTGAGCAGGTAAAAAGCGAATAGGTACCCGATAGTGGTGATAAAACTGGTGGTAAAGGAACCATCAGAGAAACGTAACAGAAGGCAACTCTTGCCCACACCTAAGAACAAATAACATTCACATTGAAAAAAGGTTTTTATCAATTGCATGGATGTCAATTAAACAGACTTGGGTAAAATGGAGAAATCTAAAGGAGCTATCTTAAGGAATAGCCCATCCTTGATTCAAGCCACAACAAAATAATTCTTCAATTCGTAGAACCTTTCTTTCTGCCAGATAATATCCAATAGAACTGGAGAACTAGATTAAATCGAAAAGCAGAAAGACAATCGAAAACGATAAAATGTACCACTATCGCCGATGAGGAGAAGTTTTATGAGGTAATCGTAATCGGGGCGAGCCCTCGCCGGTGGAGCAGCCATAGTGAACCACACAAGAAAAAGAGACGAAAACCACCGGCTCCTCTCCACAAAGAAACAACAGAATCAGAAGCAAAAGGGCATTGGAGAAAATTGATTTCTCTCTTGGAATAATGTTGTTTGGATGATTTGTGTTTAATAAAGAGGAATCGAATAGAGCCTCCGAGTCTGGTGATTTTTGCTAATTTTTTAACTCCTCCCCTCTCTCTTTCTCCCTTATTCCTTTCCTTGCGTCCGTCCTTGTAGCATCAGTCGCTTTTTGCCCTTTTCTAAAAAAGAGGGGTTTTACTTACTTTTGCAATTGCCAGATTGGCTATGCCTATCTCATACATGTGTGTGGGGTGGAAACAAGCTAAACTCAGCTGTCTCCACCAAATATGCTGCTTCTGTTTTCTAACACAAAAATACACGATTAGTTGGCAATTTCATCAAATGGGGATATCAATTCACTCACCTATGATACTGTTAAGCGACCATTTCATCACAATAGCTTAAGCTGTTGTGTGAGGCCAACTCAATTTATTTTATATATTCTCTAACACACCCCCTCAAGTGAAAGTTCTTTGAGCTTGAAACTTGCATAGACTTACTTTACCTTGTGCTTAATTTAATTAGAATAGGTGGGTGGTAGGATTCGAACTCATGATCGTTTGCTCATAGAGACTCTGATACCATGTTAAGCGACCATTTCACCACAATAGCTTAAGCTGTTGTGTGAGGCCAACTCAATTGGTTTTATATATTCTCTAACAGATACCAATCCAATTAAGCATCAAAATGCATGATGAAGTGGCAAGCAAATGGACTTCATACCCTAAAATTGCTAAATATGAAATGAACTAAAGAATGAATTCAAATGCTTGATAAAGAAAGTACTAAGTCAAAATCCAGTTGTCGAATCCCCAACTGGAGTGGCTAACTACGTTCATTGCATATGTAGCTTAAGCTTAGCTTCCTCTTTTAATATTTTCTAGTTGAGTTAGTGAAGGTCTGCTTCTCACTTTGGTGTTTTTCCTTTCCAGGAGCTGAACTATACTTGCTCCTTTTGTAAATCCTCAAGCTTCCTTTGTTATATCTTAATTCAATTTTTAATTTAAATTGGTACATAACTCCTTTCACTTTTTATATGGTGTATAACACAAAGTTTGTTATAGATATGGGGAATATGTTGGAAATGGGAGGGAACTACTTCTGATAAAAAATCAAAATCAAAATCAAAATAGTTTAGTAGCACATACTAATAGAAAAATAAGTATTTACAGTAACAAAATTGACCAAATTTTATAAAGTTAAATGACTAATAGCATCATTTAATCATATCAAATATGCACATTAAGAATTAGATTTTGCAATTAATACGTTTATCAAACACTCATTACATAACAACTATATACGTCATATTTACTATCATAGAATAATATGTTAAATAAGGTCTCAACTCATGATTTTAATAATAATAAAGCATATTACTATTAATTAGTTTATTTTTAGTGATATCATAAATAACAATGGATTCAAGCAATATATGAAAAATCAAGTTTAATGAAAAGGTAAAGCAATCAAAAGAGTAATTTAATTATTCGAAAGCAAAAGACGGGGAAAAAAAAGAGCAAAGTGAAGCACAAATATATCATAGGAGAGCTTTAAGATAATTCAATTCCATTATATCTGTAACAAGAAAGAAGAAAGTTATTTTATATGTAACAAATCATTGTACTCTTTATTATAACCTTACCTTGATTGTTACAATGTTGTAAGGGCTCAATCTTGCATAAACATGTTTTAGTGTGTACAAAATGCTCAAATCTTTCCATAATTAAAAGGAAATTCGATTTGAGTTTAAAGAAGACTCTCTTGATGCAACGAAATACTTTTGAAGAATTTTTGAAATGGTTTTAAATTTAGTTTTGTGAAATATTTGGAATTTATTTTTTAAATAACTTGAAAGTTTGATAATATAAGAGACCCAGGTTGACCAATGTTGGGTGTGTGCTAGATATATATGGATAGACTAATGTCCTTACAAAAAAGTTGATACGCGGAACAATTAGTTTGTGAGCATGATAAGAACCCCAGTATATTATCATCATCATCATTCAGTCCGAAATCTCGCAATGAAGCGGGATCTGGGGAGGTTCGATAATACCTAGCCTTACCTCTACATAGTAGAGAGGCTGTTTCCGGTGGATCCATATGCAAATGAGACAATATAAGCATGATGCAAGTTACATAAATCAATTCATTAAAAAAAGTTCTGCGAGAACCTAGTATGCTACAAAGTCCATCCCTCTTTGTCATGCAGTAAGTAAGGGGACCTCCCTCATAGACTCTAGCGGCATGTCCCGTACTATCCCCCCCACCTGTCGTGCAATCTGCACAATGGGATACGGTATCTCCTAGTGACTGTCATACTGATTGGGGTAACTAGAACGGTCAATCCTTTACCCTGATCTGATCGCACCAAATTTTTCTATTTCTAGCGGCTACCTCATTAAAGGCCAACTCTGACATATCCTCCTTAATCACTTCCCGCCAGTTCTTGTAAGGCCTCCCTCTTCTCTTCTTATATGCTAAGTGATGTACCCTCACAGCTTCAAACTAGAGCATCAGAGGGCCTCCTCCACACATGCCCACACCACCTAAACCTAGTCTCTTTCAACATGTCAAAAAAGCTGGCTACCTGGAGTCTATCTCTTACCACCCGGTTTCAAACCTTATCTCTCCTGGTAATGCCACACATCCACCTAAGCATACGCATTTCTGTTACCAACAATTGTCTTATATGCCTACGTTTGGTAGGCCAACATTCTGCCTCATATAACATGGTTCGACGAATCACCGTTTTATAAAACTTCCCCTTGAGTTTTAGCAGAATCTTCCTGTCACATAAAACCCCTGATGCATTTCTCCACTTGGCCCAGCCTGATTTAATACGATGTACAATATCGGCATCAATATTCCTATCACTCTGAATGATAGACCCAAGATACTTAAAACTCATCCTCTGTGATATGACGTCGATGTCAATTGCTACCACCATGTCATGCGCCGCCTGGTTTCCTGAAAATTTGCATTCTAAATACTTCGTCTTTGATCTGCTCATTTTAAAACCTTTAAACTCTAACGCATCTCTCCAGCAGTCTAACTTGGTATTGACCCCCTCCTTGGTTTCATCCACTAGGACAATATCATCCGCAAATAACATACACCAAGGTACCTCTCCTTGAATATGTTTGGTAATCTCATCTAACACTAATGTGAACAACAAAGAACTTAACGCAGATCCTTGGTAGAGACCAACCTTGATAGAAAATGCTTCCGTGTCCCCTCCTACCGTCCTTACGCTAATTAATGCTCGTTCATACATATCCCTTATTACTTTAATATAGGTAATAGGAATGCCCTTAGCCTCCAAACACCTCCATAAGAGGTCTCTAAGAACCCTGTTATATGCCTTCTCCAAATTAATAAAAACTATATGCAAATCCCGTTTACATTCCCTGTAGCATTCCATGAGTCTACGAAGTAGATGTATCGCTTCTGTCGTGGACCTACCAGGCATAAATTCAAATTGGTTGATCGATACAGAAGCAGCCCTTTGGATTCTCTTCTCAATTATCTTTTCCCACAGTTTCATTGTATGACTTATTAGTTTGATGCCTCTATAGTTGTAACATTGTTGGATGTCCCCTTTGGCCTTGTATAAGGGGATCAACCTACTTAATCTCCATTCATCTGGCATTTTGGCTGACTCTAGAATCACATTAAAGAGTCGAACTAACCATACAATACTGACACCTCCTATCCGTTTTCATACCTCTATAGGGATCTCGTCTGGCCCTACGGCCTTACCGCTCCCCATCACTTTTAACACCTTTGTAATTTCACCCCTTGTAATCCTTACCCATGCACACCTGTCATCAGCATGCCCTGACGCAGAGGGTTCTCCTAACTCTACGTTGCTCACTATCTCTTCGTTATATAGGCTATGAAAATACCTTTGCCATCTCCTCTTGATGTCTTGGGACTCTGTGAGTACCTGTCTTGTTTCATCACGAATACAACAAACTTGATTGAAATTATTCGTCCCACGTGCCCTATCTCGTGCTAGCTTGAAAATCTTTTATGCTCCCCTAGACGTATCCAAGTCGTGATACATAGTCTCACATGCTTCCCCTCTAACCACTGCGATAGTTTTCTTAGCCCTCCATTTTGCCCACCTATATCTTACTCTGTTAATCTCCCTTTCCACCTCCGTTGAACTACCTAAAAGATCTTTAAAAACTCTCTGCTTCGCCTTAACCATCCCCTGGACCTCGTCTGACCACCACCAACCTTCCATCCGCCCACCTCCTTACCCTTTGGGGACCCCTTTGGATACCCCTAGGTGATTGGTGGCCGTTGCACACACTACAGAGGTTACACCCTACCACATCAGGTTTGCATCCCCACTCACAGACCATGTTGCATTTGACCAAACTTGTGCCCTAACAGAGTAAACGATCTAGAAGGGGGGTTGAATAGATCTTTGAACCTTTTTCGCAAAGAGCTACAAATAACAGAGAATTATAACAAACTAATTTAAACAATTAAAACTGAAATGTAAAAGAGTAGGGAAGAAAAGCAAACAATGTTTTTATAGAGGTTCGGTGTTAAGACCTACGTCCTCTACCTAAGCTCTCACTTAAGATTTGACAAATCACTTTACTGCACACTTTTCAGTTCAGTGTGAACTTTTACAACACTTCTTGAATTCCGGCTCAAGCTACTTTTACAATTGATTTATTTTCCGGCACAAATCCTACCTCACAAGTGATTTTCAACCAATCACTCAACTCACAAAAATAACAATGATAAAGATGAAAGAATAATGCT
>JANVCQ010000008.1:36749836-36761832 GCA_025531925.1 Erythroxylum plowmanianum
GGAATGTTATGAATATAGAGATGTTGTTGAATATGAAGAGTCAAATGAATTGAGGTTGAGAGTTTGATAAATTCTAATTGGTAGTTGAATTGTTATGAATGACGTGCAATTAAGGAAGTGAAGTTGGGATAAATTTCAAGTTTTCATGAGGATAAAATGTGTGTTCTGATTTCAGGAGAAATTCTGTATTAATCTATGATGATTTTGACCAAATTGTCTAAATAGAAGTTATAGATGATCCTTCTAACTTTCCAATTATATAAAGTATGTCAATTTTAGGTATCAGAGTTGAGAGATATGAGCAGTATAAGTGATGATGCTGCATAGGAAATATGAACATGATAGCTATGGTGAATGATGAGATTTGTGGTATGTGATGAGTCATTGAGATGATATTTGGGAGTTTTCATGAAATCATTTTGGTTATGGGATGTTTAAGAAGTGATATTACATTAGAAGAAGTGAAATTGGGAAGATTAAGAGTGACTATGAGGATTATATTAGATGTAGGAAGCATTGGAGAGGCTTTGGAGGGGTTTTGGGAACCCCTATGTTCGTTAGACGGACTTTAGGTCCATTAAACGGACCTTCTCAGGTGGGAAAGGACTCCTAAGCTAGTCTATGTCCATTAAACGGACATGAATGTCTGTTAAACGGACCTTCGCGGCCAAAAAGGCCTCCCCAACCCAACAATGTTCGTTAAACGGACATGGATGTCCGTTAAACGGACATTCACGGGATAGCTTCAGTAAATTATGATTTTTGACCCTTTTAAAGGCATAATCTCACTTTATGGTCTTCATGAAAGTTGTAGATATGGTAATCTACTTTCAAATGGTCTAAGAAAAAACTTAATCATACATTTATAGAAAAAGTTATGACAATTGGTCCAAGAGAGGTACAAAATGATTAAGGAATTAAACATGTTGGATTCTTTTGGTCATAACTTCCTCATCCGACCTCTAAATGAAGTGATTCTTAAAGAAATAGATTTCTAGGACATTTAGATATCTCTCCATGAAAATTGGTGGCTTTTGGGTCTATTATGAAAAATTTTGATTGAAATAAAGTGAGAGGTCGGTTGGGAGAGTATGATTGGGGTATGAACACACTTTGTAGTTTTAAGCATATCTTGAGCTGTGAAGCTCCGATTGAGATGATTCTTTCTTCAAAGAAAACTAGAGACATAAAGATACAAATTATTTGAAGAAGTCAAATTAAAATCCTAGTTTGAATATTTCCAAATTTTGTTCACAAATAGGAAAAATGAGTTTGAGTATGGTGACTAATTTACGTGGGCACGCCATTGAACAAATTGTGAGGAAAATTATTGGGATGTTATAAGAATGAGGATTAATCGATGATGGTTAAAGACATTTCATGGGAATACACGATTCTGATTAAGAGTTGGGTTCCGGCAATGGCACCCAACATAAATTCTGTCTTTAAGAGACCCAAAATTTGACATGAAATTGAGAACTAGGTACAGTACAATATTGGATGAATGTATATGTTGTGTTTTGTTTTGAATGTATGAGAATGTGTTATATTTTGAGTGATTATGATCAAGTGGGGAATATGAAATGTGTATGGATGATGTTGGGTTGAAATTGGGTACATTTGAAGAAGTTATCCACTTGAGATGATGAATCAAATGAGTTGAGAATTGAGAGTGAATGAAATTTGATTAGTGTTTGAATGGTTATGGAGTGATATTGCATTAAAAAATGTAAATTTGGGAAGATTATGAGTGAAAGTAATGTTAGAATGGGTGTAGGATCCATTGAAGGGGTCTTGGAGAAGGAGAATTGAGCAAAACTCGAAGGATACATAGTCAGGGCATGTAAATTGACACAGATCGTGTGTTCCTGATGTAAAAGCACCAAAACACCACCAGACTCGAAAAAAACATACGTTACCCGTGTGAATTCACACGGCCATATGTTTTGACCCCCAAAATGGCAAAATCTCATTTCAGATTCTTCACAAAAGTTGTAGATATAGAATTCCTCTTCGAACCGTCTTAAGATGACATTAATCCGAGATCTACAGAAAAAGTTTATGGCATTTGTCCCAAGGGATGTTTGTTTATGAAAGATTGACTTATCAATGTGGTTCAATGAGATGTTTAGGCTTGTTAGTGATACTAAATGAGCCCAATTGAAGTAGGATTGAGTTATTAACGTAAGAAGAGTGTTCTAGGTGTTCGGGAATGATTCAAAGATCTTGATAATTGGTTATGAGACATGTATTAAGGATATACACCCAGGAATGTCATTGAACATGCATTGTACATATTTAATACACATATGTGTGCATCAATAGACACTTATACAATTATACAAAATTGTGATATGCATATGTTTTGTATGATATAGAGGAACATGTAGAGCGCCATCATCCAGATGTTTCCAGACTTTAGAAGCAAATGCTAATATGGAGCATACTGTGAGTAGACCTAGATGGTCTTACTTTATTGTTGTTTTGTTTATATTATGAATTGAATGATCATGCAATGTAAATGTGTTGGTTCCGACCAATATATGTCTGAGGAGTTTGATACATGTGAGAATATTGAAGTGCTCCATGTATGTGAATTTGAATGAAATAAGTGTACACAATTTGATTGCTAAATGTCGGACCACGGTCCGATGATAAATGTGTTATGAATATGCATTTGCATATGAACAAAAAGTGATTCTCAACTTTAATGTTGAATGTCGGACTAAGGTCCAATGACATGTGAAAGTAAATAACTGATTATATGTGATTAATGCACTTCATTACATGAATGCATAAAAGATAAAAGCAGTTATGATCAAAGTAGTCACCGAAAAAGAGCTTAAAGCTCATAATGTGAAAAAGAGCCTCGAGCTCAGAAAGTGATCAAGAGCTAAAGGCTCACTATATGAAATGAGCCCAGTATTTCCAACAAATACGAGAGAGTTATTAATGAGCTCAGTATTCACAATAGATACAGAACAGTTATAGGCACTTGATCACAACAAAGTAATAACTGAAAGTGAGTCTCATGAGCACTTCACATGCATATAATATGTATGTTTTAAATAGTTTGAATGGTTTCCGAACGTGATAAGTGTTTGAAAGATAAATGGTTATTAATGCAATGAAGTGAATTATATGATTATATGAACTATACGTGTTATGTGATTGAGTAAGCCATCGAGGATGGTCATTCACTGTGTTCGCAAAACTCACCCAAAATTTGTAATATTTTTCAGGCTCAGAAGAGTACCCCATTAGGCAAACAGAAGTATACCTACTGCATATAAGTGAAAGATAGAGGTCGGGATCAGTTTGCGTCTGCATTTGTATTTTTTATTTTTATATCGAATTGAGTCTTCCACAATTATTGTAATTTATGTATTCTAATATTTCTAGTTGTAATAACTTTCCAAATTGAAAATGTTTGTAAATGATTTTGCAATGTAATGAAATTACGACTACAAGTATTTTTGTATTTATAATAGGCCCAAATGGCTATTGAAAATTTGATGATTGTATTGCTGCGATTGAAAATGTTTCTGAATAAAAGTCGGTCGATCCGATTGTTGATTTTTGCATATGTTTGTTGTTTCAAAAAAAATTTGTAAGGAGATTTTATTGACTGACTGTGTTAACATGCCACCCTCGCAGGGCAAGTTCTCAGACATTACTCAGGATGTCGGGTATGTGTCTTGCGAGAGTGGGGTGCTACATTGACACTATAGTCAATCGATGTTTCAACTCTTTAAAACTTCTCTAGCACTTGTCATTCCATCTAAATGTCACATTCTTCCTTAGAAGTTTAGTCAAAGGGGCTTAGATTTAAAAAAATCCCTCGATAAACCTCCGGTAATAACTAGCCAATCTGAGGAAACTTCGAAGCTCTGATACACTCTTCGGTGTCTCCCATCTCATTACTACCTCAATTTTCATGGGATGCACCTGAATATCATTCCCGGTTACTATGTGATCCAAAAATACCACTCGATTCAGGCAAAATTCACATTTACTAAATTTGGCATACAATTGTTTTTCTCTCATAGTCTGCAAAATTATTCTCAAATGCTCAGCATGTTTCTCATTGCTTCTAGAGTACACTAGAATGTCATCAATGAACACAATTACAAACTGATCCATGTAGGACTGAAATATCTTATTCATCATCATCATCATCATCATTATCATCCAGTTTGAAGTCCCGCGATGAAGCGAAATCTAGGGAGGTTTAATAGTACGTAGCTTTACCCCTACATAGTAGAGAGGTTGTTTTCGGTAGACCCACATGCAAATGAGACAATATAAGAATGATGCAAGTTTGAGAGAGAAAAGGCAAACTAGCATGAAATAAATATGTAAAAAGGTAAAAAAAAGTCCGATTCAAGTTACACCTTAAAAATAATAATAATAATAATAAATAAGAAAAATAATAATAATACTAAAAATAATCAAAAAATTAAGAAATAATAAAACAACAATAAAATAAAACTACGATAAAAATAGCAATCAAAAAATTTCCTGAAGATATATGATTATGATAAATGAAAGCATATCTTCCCTGAGCTAGGGCAACAATTATGCAAACAAGTCAACAAACCCCATATCTCGATCATCTCAAAGTAACTGAACCATCCTCCATACAAATAACGTTCTTGTCATCAAGCAAATAAAAACATGGCACATAAAGTGATCAAGTAGTACAGAAACCAAGGATAAGATATCCACAAATTGGTTAACAAATTATGGTAATAGTATAGAAAACTTACGACACCAGGCTTCAAAGGACGGTTATAACTGATGGTAAAGCAATCATGGACATCCATTCCCAAGTAGTGACCTATGGCAGTAAGGTTTAGTTGATGGTATGAATTGTTTCTACTATCCTTTAGAATTCCAATCTCACGAAGTGCCTTCTGGAGCATCCCAACCAAGTAATGCCATAAATGTAGTTGGGGCATTAGTCAACTAAAATAGCATTACTAAGAACTCGAAATGTCCATACCTGCATCTGAAAGCACTTTTTGGTACATAAGCCTCTAATATCTTTAGCTGATAATACTCAGATCTCAAATCAAGCTTAGTGAATACTCGAGCTCTCTATAATTGATCGAATAAGTCATCAATTATACGCAATGGGTATTTGTTCTTCACTATAACCCGATTAAGTTGCCTGTAATCAATGCACAATCTCAAAGTACCATCTTTCATCTTCACAAACAACACTAGAGCACCCCAAGATGATACACTGGGTCTAATGAATCCCTTCTCGAGCAATTCCTGCAACTAAACCTTCAATTCCTTTAGTTTCACAGGTGTCATCCTATATGGAGGAATGGATATAGGAGCAGTACCTGAAACTAAGTCAATTGTGAACTCTATTTCCCGATCTGGAGGCAAATCAGGTAATTCAGCAGGAAATACGTACAGGAATTCATTAACCATAGGAATATCCTGTACACTCTGCTCAGCTCGAATATTAATCACGTGGGCAAGATAAGCCTCACATCCACCATACATTAACTTCCAAGCACTCATGGATGAAATTAGTATGGCTGGCACTGCTTGGCTAATGCCTTTGAATATTACTTTCGGTTGATTAGGAGACTTTAAAATCACTTCCTTCATAGCGCAGTTCATGATAGCCCTATGAGTAGTGAGTCAATCCATGCCTAAGATAACATCTATCTCCTTCAACTGTAAAATAATCAAATTTGTTGCCAACTCTGCCCGATCAATTCGATTCAGACACTTTTTACAGATCTCCCCAATCACGATAGTACTGCCAATCGGTGTACTCACCTCTAATCCACATCTCATGAACTCTCTATTACAATGTAATCTAGATGTCATGTGCGGTGTGATAAATTAATGCATAGATCTAGGATCTAGCAATGCATAAACCTCAAAATTGAATAATGATAACACATCTATAACAACATCTAGAGAATCCTGAGCCTCCTGCCTCATCATGATATAAACTCTGGCTTGAGACTGTGACTGATTGCTCCGTACCTCAGTCCTCCCAGTAACACTTCCAGAACTCATCCTGCCTTTACCACGACTTTTCTATCCAGTCCCACTGGCTCAACTCTGTTGAATAGTAGGTTTTGTTACTATACTCCCTCTCCCACCAAACTGTGCTCCAGACATCAATATACAAGCTTTGATTTGATGATCATGTGAGCCACACCGAAGGCAGGCTCTTTTCAATCTTCAACATACACCACTATGCTTATTCTCACAATACTAACAAGTTGACAACTGACCCGATGTTGCATCTCTATTATTCCCAGTCCGAGTAAAACCACCCCTCTGACTGAATCCTGACTATCTAGATCCAGCTGGTGGTCTGAAAGCTCGATTCTTACATTTATTGAACCTTCTACTAAGACCATTTTGAGACTCATTGGGCCTCTTCTGACTAGTTTTTTATCTCTGCTTGAACTGATTGTCCCTCAATAATTGCTCCATTTGGATCGAGGCTGCTCTAAGCTCAGTGAAACTGTTCAAATTAGTAAGAGTTAACCTTGTCCGAATTTCCATGTTCAAGTCGTCTTGAAATCTCTTGCATTTATCTGCCTCAATAGGAATTAAGACAGAAGCTATGTCGTCAGCTCTTTAAATCTGATCTCATAATCTACTACAGACATTTCAACCTGTTTCAGATCCATGAACTCCTTCATCTTCCTATCCATATATATTTGGGGTATATAATTTTCTCTGAAATCCCTCAAAAAGTCTCCCCAAGTCAAAGTGCAAGGCCTGGTAGCACTGCTAGGAACAGTCTTCCACCATTGATAAGCTGGGCCTTGTAGCAAGGAAATGGCATAGTTGAACCTCTCGTCTGACTCATAATCCATTTGATCAAATACTTGTTCTATCCGCTTTAACCATCCCTCAGCTTCTGCTAGGTCCGTACTGCCATAGAAATTACAGCTTCTTGCTTTCGCAGTTTGTCATACCTCCTTTCCCTTCTCTCAGAAATTCTTAGAGGCACTTACTCAGGTTGAGATACCGACAACTCCCTACTGGCTCCTTTCGATCTCAGGTTAGTTAAGTGTTCCTTTTGATCACCTACGTTGGATAACCTATAATACACAATAACTTCAATTACCATCCAACATTTCCACAACATTTCACACTTAATATCACCACATATCCCTATGGATGCCAAACTATGCTCTGATATCAAAAATGTAACACCTCATTCCTATCTGACATATGCACGTGCGTCCATCGCATGCACGTGTACATGTCTAACATAAATGACATGTTAACTATCTCATCTTCATTGTACATAACATGGCATCATAAACTAAACCATCAATCATACATTTTCTAAAGCCCAAAATGTTATAATGTTATACCAAAAACCTAATTTACATTGTTTCATATAATACAATATCATCCATATTCTACAACATTATCTTATGAGCATAAACAACTCAGTACATACTGAATACTATAAACATGAAAGAAACAACTATGTCCTCAATCCTAGCTGACTGACCTTTGAACCAAATCTGATTGTAACAATTGCACAAAATATGCTTCTACGGAGTTTTAAAAGCTAGGTCGTCTCACTCTCAGACCTAAAAAGTAACAGTGCAATTTTGATGAGTTTTGCAAACTTAGCAGAGTAACCATCCTCGATGGTTCACTCATGTCATAAAAAAAGATCAATTATAACATGTAATCATACAATTCAAATCCACTTGCCAAGTATCAGATACTATTACAGATAAATTATTTCTCAGTTAAACAGTACAATCATATAACATCATTCACACAGCTTTGCAAGTTATTCAATAAATTCAAATTATATGCGGATGTGATATGTATGAGACTCATATTCATTTTTATATTGTTATGACGAAGAGAGATCTTGTGTGAGGACCTGATTATCTAATAGATAGCTTAGGAACTAATTGAAGATGTAGGTTATTTTTGTCAACTGAGATATTGCAAAATTGGAATTTCAGAATTAATTAGGGATTATTAATTAAGGTTAAATGATTCGATCTTAAAAGAGAATAATCAACCATTTGAAAAATCTAGAGTCGATGCCGATTCAATCAAAAGTGGTTAAGGTAGCAAAATGACAATAGAATGAATCCTATGTTCTAATAATTGATTGATCTTGTTTTATTACGATATCTCAATTGCTAAGTGGTTAGTGATTTATTTGATTTAATTGTGTTAATTTCATAATTTTAATTTCATTCAACACATACTTGATTGCTTAATTTTCTGATTATTGTTATTTTCATTTAAATCACATTTTTACAACTTTAGACAAAGCTAGGATTCAATTACTTTTAGCTAATTTCTCGTGAGATCGACACCTCAATTACTACGAGTTACGATTCGTATGCTTGTAGAATATTGAGGGTTTTACATTAAATAAAACTTACTCAACATCTACCATATTTTAGAAGACTCTTCGAACCAAATCTCATCTTTTAAAACATACAAAATGTGATAATCAGAACAGGAAAATTCCAATAAAAACTACAGGAAACATGCACTGGGGTAGTGAAAATTGGGAGAGAGTGGTTGAAGTTACTATTATAATTGTTAGAAGTGTCAAACTTAATAATTCCTTCACGTGTGAGTTATAATTGTTGGAACTCCTCATCAACATACATATCATGGTTATCTTCCTATAATTCAAATTATGTTATAAACATTTATAACTCTTAGTAAAGATTCATAGCCATTTTCTATATCTTTAAATATAGTTTAGATTAAATATTATAATATCTTAGTTTACACTAATTATATAAACCAAAAGATTATAACCCGACCCAATTAATCAAAAAAATAGAGCTAGACTTTACCTAATTTAATAGAGCCAAAATTTTGTAACCCTAACTCTCAGACCACAGATGGAGCCAACTAACTCAGTCATCGTTAAAAGTTACTATAGGTATGATTTAGAGGTGCAACTCATTCAGGAATGTTGTTGCGCACAATAGCCACTTGATTGTACAAAGACTATGTGTCTTATCTTTTCTCTGTCTAATTTACATGCTATGCGATCATCTGGTTTTTCATTTAGAGTCATTTCATAGTTTGGTTTTCGTCATAAATTAATTAATCATAAAAATACAACTAAAGAAGAGGTAAAGAAACAGAACGGGCCATCTTGTTAATGCTGAAGCATATGCTTGGAAGATCCCTTCCCACAAAGTTGAGCTTTATTCCTTTTAAAGCTCTGCCAGCAACCTCCCCACTCACTCTCCTGGAGAAATCATTCATGGCCTCCATATAGAAACAAAACTCACGTCAGCGAGATCAACTGTGAGGATGAGGACGAAGAAGAAAAAGAAGAAGAAGAAGAAGAAGAATCATCTTACAATTCACGAGCGTTGAGAGCTTATATACTTGCACTCATCGGTTGGGCAACTATGGATCCTTTGGCACGCACGTAGAATGACATGCTTATGGCTCATTAAGAACATGTTCCATGTAAAACAGGAAAGCTTTTGTCATGTCTTTCTTCACTTTATGTCTTAATAGTTTTAGTTATTTGTGAGCTCTTGCTGAAGCTATACTATTAAAAGCACTCGTAGTTCCTTTCTTTTCCTTACCAGGTTACATATATATATATATATAGAGCAATAGATTGGTTCGTCATCTTCTTTCCCTACCAAATCTATTCTAAGGTACCCCTTTCTTTCAACTAGTATCTGCTAACCATTTTCCTTTGTATAAGTCAAATCCAGCCTAACAGCCACGGTGAGAGATCCCATTACTGTATCAATACGGAATGAACATTTGTCAGTACGGAATGCAAATTGTACCTGAAAATCTCATAAACCAATAGAAGAAATGGTACAAACCTTTCACATAAATGCAAGAGGTCAATAGTGCAAAAGATTTCAACTTAGTATTATCTGAAAAGGTATCTAAAAATATCAAATTGAGATATTTGTACCTGTCAAAGTAAGGAACCATGGCATATATGTTTGTAATAGATTCTATTTTGAGATAATTGAAAAAGCACTATCTCGTTGAAACGTTATATATATCTGTCCTTTTTCAACACATTTTATAAGAACAAGAAAAGGCCTTATGATAGTTAATATGGGTCCCCACCACCCATCAATGCATGGCGTTCTTCGACTCATCGTTATTCGGATTGGGTAAAGAGTCAAATGTTTTGGTACTTCCTCCTGGGGAAATGAATCAAGAGAATTTTGGATCATAGCTCTAAATTTTTGTTCATCCCTTGCTATAATAATATCTTAGGGTAGAAGAAGACAAAAGAAAAAAAAAAGCACGGATGGAAATAGCCGAAGCTTGGGATAGCATCCTATTTGCCCAATTTAAATATTCAGATAAGGTATCCGATTAGATATTTGTAACTTATGTTCCAGGGACTATATATCCTTTTTCCCCAGTTCAAATCCAGGTGTCGCCTGATCAACAAAACAAACAAAAGACGTTCATTTGGAATCTAGGCTCTTCTACTTCATTTTTATTTTTATTTATTCTTTTTTTATTATAATTCTATTATCTTCTTTTTTTATTCTCTCCGTCATTCCTTAAGTTCCATAGATTTGGTTTGATCCTGTATAATCGAACGAGTTGGTTATTAGTTTCATATTTATTAGTTAGTCCTATATTTATTAATCCTTAAAAAACCAATGAGTCACACATTAAGCATAACAATTATGTCAAATTCTCAATGAAATTTTTTATTTTTTAGTTTATTCAACTTTTTAGAATTATAATTCTAATTGATATTTTACTAATAAGATACAAAGACTTACTTCACATTTGGAATTACATTTAAAAAAAGACTATTTATCTCAAAGATGTTTACAAAAAATACTAGGAAAACGCTAACGGCTCGTCTTATTTGACAAATAAAAAAAAATATGAGTCAAAGTTTAAAGAAAGGGAAGGAGAAGTCCTCGACCTGCAACAGATAGAGGCACTCTTTAATGAAACTTTAGCTTTAGTCAATCATGACCAAGAAACTATCGTTTTCGCATGGTGGGTCAAAAATGCTCGAATCAAAATGATCTCTGAATTGATCAGTAGATCCCTTCATAGAATCCTTTCTTTGAACGAAACTAGATCTTGTGAAATCATAATGAATATTTGACGATATATTTAATATTTTAGAAATACTTAAAATAAACATTCAAGAAATAAAAAACTTATAGCAAGTAGTTACTAGACTCCACTCCTACGTGTATATAACATTCCCTTCTATGTGCACTGAACACTAAGGCATAATGATCTCCAGTAACATATTTAAGCAAAATTAAAATTATGTATATTAATTAATAAGAATAAAATTATTTTAAAATCCTTAAATTATTTAGCTATCAGTTAACTTATAAATAAAAACTTGGGCAGAAAGATTTTTATATTACCAAAATTAGCAATTGCATCAATTATTAAGTCAATCCACGTACTAGCTAGAAAGGGATCAAGCTTGCATCCAAGTCTTGTGAACTCCGTTCCGCAATTATAATCAATGCTACTAATGAATGGACTCTCCGATGGTCGTCTTCAGTTTTTGAAGCAAATCCTACTGGTCCAAATCAAAACTTTCACACATCACAGCTAAGGCGATTGAACGTTACAGCAATTATACAGTGTAAATGCAACTATGAGTAATATACAAATACTTCCGTAATTATTTCATATGAATTAACTATTTTCCTTTCTTCGATAAGCCTTAACCAAACTTTCGAGTTATTGGAATTTCAATATGACGTGTTAATTTTCATCAATCCTAAAGAGGACTGTCTATTCCTATTCCTATTCCTATTAGTTTTAGTTACATGGACGCATAATTAAATATAACACATCAGCATTTCCATTCTACCTATTCCGTCTTTTTGGAAGTCTGGATCCTCTATCCAAGATTACTTTGTCCTATCCTGTTTATTTGAATCTCAATCATTCATTTATGCAGAATATACACGGGACCCACATAAATAGACACAGGACTCACATAAATGGATGGCTGA
>JANVCQ010000008.1:36761932-36774153 GCA_025531925.1 Erythroxylum plowmanianum
AATAGCCGAAGCTTGGGATAGCATCCTATTTGCCCAATTTAAATATTCAGATAAGGTATCCGATTAGATATTTGTAATTTATGTTCCAGGGACTATAAATCTTTTTTCCCCAGTTCAAATCCAGGTGTCGCCTGATCAACAAAACAAACAAAAGACGTTCATTTGAAATCTAGGCTCTTCTACTTCATTTTTATTTTTATTTATTCTTTTTTTATTATTAAAATTCTATTATCTTATTTTTTGATTCTCTCCCGTCATTCCTTAAGTCCCATAAATTTGATTTGATCCTGTAGAATCGAACGAGTTGGTTATTAGTTCCATATTTATTAGTTAGTTCTATATTTATTAGTTCATAGTACAGATCATTCCATTTTTTTTAAAATACTGATCCTTAAAAAACCAATGAGTCACACATTAAGCATAACAATTATGTCAAATTCTCAATGAAATTTTTATTTTTTTAGTTTATTCAACCTTATAGAATTAGAATTCTAATTGATATTTCACTAATAAGATACAAAGACTTACTTCACATTTAGAATTACATTAAAAAAAAGACTATTTATCTCAAAGAGGTTTACAAAAAATACTAGGAAAACGTCAACAACTCGTCTTATTTGGCAAATCAAAAGAAATATGAGTCAGAGTTTGAAGAAAGGGAAGGAGTCCTCGACCTGCAACAAATAGAGGCACTCTTTAATGAAACTTTAGCTTTAGTCAATCATGACCAAGAAACTATCGGTTTCGCATGGTGGGTCAAAAATGCCCGAATCAAAATGATCTCTGAATTGATCGGTAGATCCCTTTATAGAATCCCTTCTTTGAACGAAACTAGATCTTGTGAAATCATAATGAATATTTGATGATATATTTAATATTTTTGAAATACTTAAAATAAACATTCAAGAAATAAAAAACTTGTAGCAAGTAGTTACTAGACTCCACTCCTACGTGTATATAACATTCCTTTCTATGTGCACTGAACAGTCAGGGCATAATGACCTCCGGTAACAAATTTAAGCAAAATTAAAATTATGTTTATTAATTAATAAGAATACAATTATTTTAAAATCCTTAAATTTTTTAGTTATCAGTTAACTTATAAATAAAAACTTGAGCAGAAAGATTTTTATATTACCAAATTAGCAATTGCATCAATTATTAAGAATACATTGCAAAACTACGAATATCAAAACAAAGAAGAGATCTAATATTTTGACAGATAATTCTTTAAACTTATAATCTCCAATTTAACAGTACATAATCTTAAATCATTCCCAACGCAAAAAAAAAAGGCCTTACCGCTCAGTACCAACAAATAGATTGCATAATCCGTAACAGACAAATTCAGCAGTGCATTGACTTTCCAGAAGTAAGACAAAATTTGGTCTCGGAGACATTCTTCAATAGAAAAAGCCCAACACTTTACCACCAACATTCTTTCTCCTAGCTTCTTCATGATCCATAATGCCCGCTGACGTAGTCAATACAATATACCCAAACTACACAAGTTCAAGCCAATATTAGATGGTCCTCTTGTAATTCAAAACAGAAATTGCTTTTGAATGAACATAACAACGTTGCCGAATCAAAGATGTTACGAAATCAGTGAACTTTCGGTCTTAAAAAATTGAAAGCACATACTGCTATTGAATGAGCATGAAAACTGAAATAGGTTTCCAAGAATACAAACTCTAGCAATATCATCTGATCAACTTATACAAAGCGTAATAACTTATTTCAGTTGAAAAGCTTTTGAAGATAGATCCGCATGCAAATAGAATTTAACTAACCAAGATCCCATTGAATCAAAAGAAAATCTGTATATTTATAGATTAACGCAGAATATGAATGTCAGTCATACATTTTAAAATCACAAGTGTTCACAACTTATTCACACCAATATATGGATGAGAATTCCTTTGCTAAGACTATTTCCCAACTGCCTTACAATTTATCTAGCATGATCCAAAAGCAGCAGATAGTGAATTTGGAAATACAACTAACCTGTCTCGAAGGCAGAAGCCTAGCAGTCCAACCTTCAATATCTTTGACTCCAACGTCAAAGCGGGGACTAATAACGCCACACTTGTTTAGCCTTCCATTCAATTCCACAACGATTTTTCCAGCTCTGTGATCATCAACATACTCAAACTCTCCAATATAACCTGCAAAGCAATCTAGTGAGCAAACAACCAAAATTGTTTCCAACAGATTTCAGCTATGATCATATGAAGTAGAAGTCAAACCATGCTTCTGCATGACCAAAAGAAACTTGATGATCACTTTTGAGGATGGCCTGATCATGACCTGTCGCTTCCCCCTCTTCTCAGCATTATACATGCTTTTAAGAGCATCATTCAAAACACTAACCCTCACCATTCTTCAAAATGCAAACTACTGAAAGATGTCACAGCAAACATCAAGTCAGCATTCTCAGTCGTGTAAAAAAAAAGCAAAACACCCACAACAATAGATTATCAATTATCGCTTGTAGTTCAATACATTGTCTAAGGTCAAAAACAAAAAGAGATGCACCACGACCACACATACATACATATACAAGTTGGCAAAACAATCTCAAACGAAGACAATGTGCATCAGAGACCCATTTCAATTCAAAAGAAACACATTACATGTCACGTAACTCCTAATAGCTGGAATTGAAAAGTCTTAAGAATCAACCCACACTAGCGTACAAGTAAAGGGATTGCCTCGTAAGTAAACGTCGTCGAGAAAAGAAATTATAAGATCCAGACGTCCGCAAAAGTTACAAGATGTCCGATTCAAACAAATTAGGATCTTGTTTCAACAAGAACAAATAAAAAAGCGGATAAACACAGAGGAGATACCTGAGAAAAGGAACGGCGGCTGTTTTTGACGATGAGCTGAATGACAGAAGTGTAGGGTTTTGGGACTTTACGGAAGGTTAATGACAGGGCTCGTTCTAAATTGACGAGATTGTCCTTATGCTTTCACTTGGCCCGACCCGAATACTTTGATACACTATTGCATCATATGAATACAATTTAGATTAGTCCTTGGGTAGGTTATTTTCCCTTCAACATCACTTGGGTTATTTTTTAAAGTCATTGCTAAGAAAAATAGTTGTTCAGAATCCTACTTTATGAAATGTTTGCTAAAATATAGGATTGTACTGATTTAAATGAAAATATTTATTATTGTTTGAGCCTAAAAATTCTACAGTAATATTTAGTAAGTTTTTTCTATTCTAGCATAATTTTGTGCCCTATGTTGTTAATTTAAACTTCTAATTTGTTGTTTAATTAGTTCTATATTATTTTGTAGAAGTCTTGTTAAAATTTAGAAATTTTGGAGCTAATTTAGGAAAGATTGAAGAGATATGGTCAAATACTAATTCTATATGTAAAAGGACTCCAAAATAGGCATACAAAAGTTTTCTAAATCAAGAAAATACCATCCTAATTAAATTAGGAAAAGGATATTACAAATTTTTCAGTATAAAAGGAGTTGTCACATATCATATTTCATACTCAGCACAACCTGCACTCAAGAGGAAAGACTGAGAAGAGGGGATTATCCTAGTGTCGAGGTTTTTCTCTATATTATTTACATCATATCTTTTATGAATTTATTACTAGCTATGTTTTTGTTTATAAACATGCTAGCTTAATATCTTTTTAGTGTCAAAGGAATGTTGAATCGAACCTTATTCTACCATGATTTGATTGTTTAATTATTATCTTTTAACACATGAATTTTTTCTTTATTATGTTCTTAATGCTTCTTTGATTTTTATGCAAGTTATTCACTAAAGCAACCTGGACCGTTAATTGATACATGTGTGAAATTCTTAGATGAATTGATTATTAGATCTTGAAAAAGCATAGCTAAGATTACTATGACAACTTAAAATATTGGACTCTTAAATAATTTTGGTGGTAATATTATATGAGTTTCATTGATTTTTAATGCAACTGGATAGATTTTTATTGATTACATGATTTGGAAAACTAGTTGTTTGGTGCCAAAATTTTGTCTAAATAGTTACTTAGAACTTGAAATATGGCTGACTTTACTATTAAAAAAACTACACAAATTTATGTAAAGAAAATATGTTTAGAGTTTTTCATAGTAGAGAGGGTGAGGGAAAGTTGAACTTTGATACGTTTTTAATGAATTAATTGGTTCTTTAAGTATGTTTGGATAACTATTAAATGTTAGTCAATAACTTCATAATCGACAGCTTGAATAGTAGTTAAAGGTGTAATTTTGAGTATTAGTGATCAATCTTCGTGGGAACGATATCTATACTGCTATATTATAATTCTAGTGCACTTGTCAGGTGAAGTTTAGCTCGCATCATTGTTATATTGATATTTATCATACTTGTATGTAGGTTTATTGGAAACAATCTCTCTATTAGATAGAGTAAAGTTGCATATTACCAAATCTCCTCAGACTTCGAGTCTTTACGGGACTCTGACTAAGTGTTGTTGTTGCTATTGTATATTGATATTTATCGTCCAAGATTAAACTTTTTAAGTCATTAAAAGATTAGTGACCTTTTCCTTAAGAATTTGTAATTACATATATTACTTTAATTTTTATCAATCTTTGAGAAAATTATTACTAAGAAATATGTTCTACACTTATGCATTAAGCAAATTATTTTTACAAAGTGCAATTAACTATAGATAAAAAAATATTGATAATCTTCATATTTACGAAAAAACAAATCAATTAAATATTGAATATAACACTCAAATTAATAATACCTACTTAAGTATAATTATATTTAAAGTTAACGTATGCTTAATTGATAATATTAATTTGATTTATATTATATGTTGCCACGTGATTATTACTATACGACAAATATGTTATTTATTTAAAAAGTTTATGATACATTTTAATTATGTAAATCTTTTTATTTAAACAATTGAAATTTGTATATGTCATTTTCAATTATTGTATTTACATATTCCATTTGTTATTGTATTTCATGCTTGAACAATATTAAAAAGGACGAGCAAGTCAACTTTTACTTAATTTTAATTCTAGAAATAAAAGAAGTCATATTTTATAGTATGTGATAGCTTAAAAGATAATTTTATATGGTATTAAAATTATTATGAAAAATATCAAATATACAATAGAATACATAAAAGCCATTATCTTGGTATTTAATAAGTTTGGATTAAATTAAGTTGGGCAGAACATACATTTTAGTCCTTAAGATTCAAATAAATTAAATGCAACCTAATCCCATAAATTATGTTTGTTAGTAAGTTAGAACTACTATAACATTCAAATAAATTGAAAAACAGCTATAAAAGATTAAAATAATAATAATAGCGGATAAAGGTGCCTAAAGCAATGAAATCAAATAAACAATATCTAAACAAATTACATAAATTAGTAATGGCATAATTAATCAAACTAACAATTAGGAATAGCAACAGGCATCCCTCGTTGTTGGAGCTTGGGCCTAAAGGCTGGCCTGAACAAAAACTCAACTCAACCTGACTAAATTTTAATATAAATTAAAATGCAAAATAATGTTATTTTGGGTCAGGCCTCAAGGTTGGACTGGGCTTAGACAGCTCAAGCTCAGATTTTGCCCAAGACTCAATTATTTTAAAAAATTAAGCCTAATATCTAGCAAATCCAAACTTAACTCGTTGACTTTAGACTGATCAGTTCGGGCTCAGTTGCCATCCATACTAACAATGCAACTATTGATGGATTGCTAGTAAAGATAAGTTGAAGAATCAAATATAATTGATGCCGAATTGAAAGGGGGAAAAAAGACAAATGAGCATATATAATAATTCCCTTGTAAGTTAGGGAAGATGGAAAGATTGTCGTAAATTGAGATGAAAGCAACTAAGGTGGAGTGTATACCTAACTAAAGTTGGAAGTCAATATTTAATATATCTATCAGTCATTATTACTCTGACACGCGTATATCTGAGTTAAAGTTCAGTCAGATAAATTTACATACTTATGTGAATATAAACCTGTCAAATAAGAGATAATATTTATATAAATTTGTCTCATTAAGCTAATTATATCCTAAGAGTATCTTAACAATTTAAAACTTATAAAAAGAGACTTAAAAGTAAAATTAAAATTCCATATATCAATTATGTTAATTTATGTCAAACAAACATTGCTTGAATTCATGATAAATTCATTATATAATAATTTAATTATTAATTTAAAAATATTTTACCAACAAATAAATTAAATCATTATAAGGAAAAGGCAAACAAAGACATAATAAGATGCAACAATAGTAAGGAAGAAGGATAAAATAAAGATAACAAATAGCATATGATGGCAGTGCAAGACTCATGGATAAAAATGATAAATAACATAAGCAAAAGGGTTAGAGTAAATGGGAGTCATTCTGAAACAATAATTTATTCAAGAGAAGTAGCTACATAAGATTAAATTGGTGTACTTGTCCCCATTATCCCATCTCAGATTTTGTATCTAATTTTACCTTATCAAATCTTATCCAGTAGCCAAAAAGACCCTAATCAATTGTCAAACTTGCAGTCGTTTTGGGTATTGAAAAGGGTAAAATTTAATAGAGGATCTGAACTCATGTTACCCTCTTTCTATTTCATCAAGCTCTCATCAATAGATTCTCAACTAATTAATTGTACGGAATTGTTTTAATTTGAATTAAATCAAAAAATTAAAATTGTATATGTTATTATATATTTTATTTTAAAATTTAATTTCATTAATTTTAAACACTTTAAATATAAAATTTTCACTTAAATTTAATGCCATTAATTTTTTTGCCTTTGAATTAAATATGTGGATCAATTATATTTCTTTTAAAGATAATTAATAATAAATTTAGAAGTAAAAAGAGAGAAGTTGAAGTTAAAATAAAGAAACAATAAGAAATATTAAGGTATTTTTCTATATTCTATTATGTATTTTTTCATTTTTGTAATTATTTGTTTATGTAGTTGGCTATTGTTCTCTCCCAACCATTTCTAAAAATATATTTTTCTTAAGGATCTATCCAAAATAATATTTCTACTAATTAAGAGTAAGACTGTCTATTTCTAGATCTCCTTAAACTTTTTATTTTATCGAAATTTATAGTAAAACATTGTTGTTTTTGTTTTTGTAATTGTAATTGCCTTTTGGTCTATATATAGCAATTTAAAAAACTATCAAAATTTATAATATGACCAACCTATCATTTTAACAAAACGAAACTTTTTGTCATCTCCGGTATAAATGTATTCATATTGAGAATCGACCACCATTGAGTGATGTTATTATTCAATTTTCAGTCATGTTAGCAATCAGTTTGCTGTTAATCTCATATTTTGCTTGGACCAAGTTCTGTCGTCTACTTGCGGACTTCTTAAAGTAATGGAATTGAATTCCGGCTGGCTTTGAACTGGATAAGTGGTTCCTAAGTCGTATCTAGTTCTGTTTGTGAGTTCCACTTGACGAGGACTTGCATTTATGGTTGTCCTTTGATTTTTACCCTTCTTGTACCCAAAATCTCTGTTGGTTCATGGAGGGGTTGGTTGTCGATAGTTAAGGGAGGAAATGGAATCGATTGAGTCAGTGGCATGCCTCTACATTTCTTTAGGAGCGAGACGTGAAAAACTGGGTGGATCTTTGCCACCGATGGAAGTTCCAGCTCATACGCCACCGCACCAATTTGTTGTATGATTTGAAGGGTCCATAATAATGTTTGGCCAGTTTTTGGAAAGAGCGACAGTGGAGAGAAGTATGTTTATAAGGCGCAAGTTTGAGGTAAACCCAGTCTCCAATCGAAAAAATTGTCTTTGCGGTGAAGATCTGCAATTTGTTTTGTACGATATTTTGCTCTGTCGAGATTGGCTTTGCATGTGGCTAAGATATGTTTCTTTTGTTCCAGAAGATCTGAAGTTTTTGTCTTTGGCGGTTTGATATGAGGCATAGATGGGGAGGATGACCGTAAAGTGCTTGAAATGGGGATATATTGATTGCAATGGAAGGTGCTGTTGTACCAAAGTTAGTCGTGGACAGAAATTGTGACCATCTATGAGGTTTATCAGATGTAAAACAACGCAAGTAAGTTTCTAAACATCTATTTAAAACTTCAGATTGTTCATCAGTTTGAGAGTGGTAGGTAGTGTTATAAGAGAAGGTAGTTCCTAATTGACGAGACAGGTCTTTCCAAATTTTGCTTAAAAATAGGGGGTCAACGGTCTGAGATAATAGACTTTGGAACTTCATGAAGTTTGCAGATTTCGGAGAGAAAATTTTGGCTAAGGTAGGTGTTGTGTAGTGTGTTGGTAGAGGAATAAAATGAGCGTATTTTGATAATTTATCCACAATGACCAAGATAACTGTATAAGATTGAGAGGTGGGCAAATGTATAATGAAATCCATTATCAGGTCCTCCCAAACTTGATCTCCAATGGGTTGTGGTTGTAGTGGGCGAAATAGTTTTTCTGTTGAGTATTTGTTTTCTTAACAAATTGAGCAATTACTCACAAATTTGTTGACATCTCTATAGAGTCCTAGCTAGTGAACAAGAGCTGACAATCGAGCAACAGAAGCTTTGACACTCGAATGGCCAGTAAGAGGAGTCGCATGGAATTCATGAAGTAATTTTTGTCTTAATCCACTCTAATCAAGTATATGAATTTTGACCTGAAAATATAATAACCTGTCTTGGAGTTGAAAAGATTGTTGCATATGAGTATATGAATTGTAGGAGTTGAATTCCGGCTGGGTTTTAGTGATAAAAGTCCTGTAAAATTTCCAACAAAGAAGAATGAGAAACAGATACTGCTAAAAAGGACGATTCTAGAGTCTCCTTGAGTAGTGATAAAGAATCTGGTGCGGTGTTAAATTTTCCAGGCTTGTATTTGATAGTGTAATCAAATCCCAGTAATTTAGATACCCATTTCTGTTGTTTTGGTGTGGTTATATGTTGAGTCAACATATTTCTGATGCTCTGCTGATATTTAAAAATAATAAAATGTTGACCTATTAAATCATGACGTCATTTTTTTACTGCTTCAGTGACTGAATATAGTTCATGAACATAGGCAGAAGCATTATACATATGAGGCACTAATTTCTTGCTAAAATATGCAATAGGATGACCAATTTGAGATAGGATTGTCCCTACTGCAAACCAGAAGTGTCACATTCTACAAAGAATGGAATGGAGCAATTAGGTAGTTGTAGGACTGGAGTAGATGTGAGAGCTTCCTTTAATAATGTGAATGCTAACAGTGTTGTAGGATTCCAAGAGAATTTGTCAGTTTTAAGGAGATCAGTGAGTGGACTGGAAATAGATGCATAATGCCGCACAAAATGACGGTAATACCTGTGAAACCTGAAATCCTCGGAGTTCAATTAGGCTGTGAAGTTCTGGCGAGTCCATAGTAGCTTTAATCTTATAATCATCTACTTGAATACCCTTTTCGGAGATAACATGCCTTAAGTAATTGATAGAACAGATGCCAAATTTGCACTTAGGAAGCTTAACAAATATTGATTATCCAGTAACAACTATAAAATTGTGCATAGATGTACCATATGCTCATCCCAACTAGAACTATAAACTAGAATATCATTAAAAAAAACCAGAGCAAATTTACGTAAGAATTGTTGAAATAAGTTGTTCATTGCACTTTGAAGTATAGCATGACCATTTAGTAACTCAAAAGACATAACCAAAAATTCAAAATAGTTGTTAGTAGTTCGAAATGTTATTTTAGGGACATCTTCTGTGGCAACTTTAATTTGATGATAACTTGCACATAAATCAATATAAGAAAAATTTTTGCACTGTAGAGCTCATTAATTAATTCCTCAATAGTAGATGTAGGAAATATGTCTAGAATTGTGATAGCATTTAACAACCTGAAATTCACAAAAAAAATGCCACGTATCATCCTTTTTTAAAACTAGTAAAACTAGAGAGAAAATTGGGTTAGTGCTTCGTCTTAGACAACATATCAGAGATAATTTTTGTCATTGCCTCATTTTGGTAGTATAGGTAGTGGTAAGGTTTAATGTTAACTGGTGTTGAGTTGAGTTGCAAGTGTATATGATGGTCATGAGAACAATTGGGTGGAAAGCCTTTTAGTAAGTTGAAAATAGTTTGAAAATGGCTAAGAAGTGAGTTTAGGTCAAGGGAAAGATTTGGAGGAAGAGTGAAATCAATAGAAAAGGTAGCAGGTTGGGAGTTTGTAGTGAAAAACTGAATTTCCTAAAAAGATTCAACAGAGTTTGTGTGAACCATATGATTGAGTTAATTGTAAGAAGAAATTGAAAGAAGAATTTTGGATTCTCCGACTAGCAAAATGTAATTTTGTTCGTGGAAAAAAGACATTATAGGAATAGAATAGTACAATAAAATTGTACCAAATGTTTGCAACCATTGAATTCCTAAAACCACATCAGTCCCATGTATAGGAAGAATATAAAATTGAATGGTGAATGTATGAGTTTGAATTGTTAAGTCTATATTAAGACAAATACCCATACAAGTAATGTGAGCCCTATTTTCATCCATAAATTTTGAGGTATCAAACACTGGTAGATTTAGAAAATGAACTAATCTAGGTTTAATAATATTATAGCTGCTTCTTGAGTCCACTAAAAATCATAAAGAATGGCCAAATTTTGCCTGTGATACATAAAGTATGAAAAGTGGAAAAACCTGATAGTGCATCATCTAAAATATGGAAATGTGTCATATTTGGGAGAAACATCAGAACGGAGTAATTCGGAGAAGGGAATGTTGTGTTCATTAGTAGAAAAAGGGACATCAACAGTAATAACCAAAGATTCAAGTGGTGGATCTTCAAGTAAGATCAATAGCAATTGGTTGCGTTTACACTTGTGACCAGGGATAAAATTTTCATCACAATTGAAACATAAACTTTTGGCACTTCACTCTCACATTTATGTAGGTGATAACCGCCTTATAGGCATATGTCGTTGGGAAGGATTGGGTAAAAAGGGTGGTTTGGGTATAAGTGGTAATGGTTTTGGAGTATAACCCACATGTTTAGTGTCTCAAAATTTTGATTCAATGAGTTTGGCCATACCTATTGCTTGAGCTAGATTAAGGGGTTTTATAATGACTATTTCTTTATAGATTTTAGGTTTCAAACCCAAAAGGAAACATTGTAAAATAGATTCAGTAGGCAGACCTACAACTCTGTTACAAAGACGTGCAAAGGAGATTTGGTAATTATGAACAAACCCATTTTCATAGTTTGAAAAGAGCCCCTTGAGGATTTTCATATTATGAAGGTCCAAAAGTGAGTTCTAGGGCTCTAATAAACCATTCCCAAGAAGATAATTAATTATTGGTGAACATCAATTTAATCCAGGTCAAAGCATTACACACATGTAAAAACCAATCAATTCTAAACGATCTTCAAATGGAATTTTATAAAATTCAAATTATTGTTCTACCTGAAAAATCCAATTTAAAATATCAGTACCATCAAAAGTAGACGTATGCAATTTAAGAGTTTTAAGTGAAAATGAAGAACTAGAAGAGAGTTGCTTAGGAGAATCAATATGATAAAAATGAGGATGAGTATGTGGAGAGATGGATGAATGATGATGAATATATGCTTAAGCAAAAACATGGTCTCTTGCAAGTGAAAATGGAGGATTAAACTTAAAGGTGTTAGAATCAAATGAACATATCATCAACTATAGGGTCATTATATATGCGTGGAAAAACAAATCATACATACTTGATGAGTTGATATATACCACCGATTAAAGAACGTAGAACGAATGTTTTCCTTTTCTGCAAAACCAAATGCCTAGCGTTTTTTCCAGATACAATACACACAGTAAGTTATGCTCTCTTTTTAAACGTTGTCATAGTCTTGCCTTCATATATCAGCGATGAATAACCACCATTAATGGTTATTCTTCCAATATGACGTTTTAGACCTATCATGGGTGTAAAACGACATCATCTCCCACTCACACATGATGGGTTTAAAACAAAACAAAACTCTGCAGTGCTCATACTTGTTTAATAACCAGTGTGACCAGCATACGATGAGAGTACATAGTCACATATCTGTTAGGAGTATATGACATCTCAATTAACAAATTGATCCTAGGACTTATATGTCCTTGAGTAGAAATTGTATGCTATACCCTAGGTCATATCTCGCATTTGCATTTTCCTTTGATCTCATTTAGTTTCTTTAAGT
>JANVCQ010000008.1:36787969-36812212 GCA_025531925.1 Erythroxylum plowmanianum
AATTAATATTAATTGTATCAATAATAATTGTTATAAAAAATTATAATTAATAAGATAATTAATGTTATTAGAGTTGCGAATACACTTAATATAAATATTGACACAATTATGAAATAACCAATGAATTACATCTTTCCAATACATTATATTGCAGGGGCATTTTTGTCATTAAACACTGTTTTTTGTTCTATCCACTGCAACCAAACACATTTCTGTCCACAGGACGAAGACAATTTTCTCTGTTCTGTCCACCACATCCAAACATCTCACTGTCTTCAATTCTTGTTCTGTCCTGTCCTGTTCTATCCTGTCTTGTCCCATCCCTGCATGTTGAAGACGCTAACCAAACAGACTGTAAGATTGTTACAAAGTTCATCAAGTCCTGAATCGATGGGCTTTGGTTTTGGGTTAGGTCTTTGTCTCATTTGGTTTTGTGATTAACATTAGGATTTAGTTAATAGATGGTGATGATGGACGTTTATTGTTTTGTAAGTGATTGGATTTTCTTAATCCATATGTAATTTTTGTATCTGTAATTGCTAAAATGATATTGAAAATGTGTCTGGTACGTATCAATGTTATTATTAATGCTAGTGCTAAAATTCATTTCGTATTGAGTTATTTTGAGTGGACTGAAAGTGATTTATTATAAATACACTATTAACCAATAATTGATACAATATAGTGATTTTAAGGAATCAAATGGGTTATCATTCAGGTTTTTGTCTTGCTAAAAGAGAAAGTGATGGAAGACGAATAAAGGTAAACTATATTCAACTTTGGAGACTAGAGTGATTTTAAATTGGTTATTATCTTAAATTTTTGTGGCTAAGTAATCTCTTTTAACACTAGCATTAAATTTAAGTTCCTATAAATTTTCAACGCTTGCATTACAGGTAGCATTATTACCAAGATCTATATGTTGTTTCATTGGAAAAATAAAAGGATAACAAAAAAAGAGTTAACTTTTTATGGAATTTTCTCGATTTATTTCTAAATATTAGGATAAGGTTGGTGAGGATAATGGTAATGCTATTTAGGCTCATTTAGCATCCCAATCTATTGAAAATTTTCAATATAAAAATAATTTGTATATTAATATCGAACATATTCAACCTATCTAATTTTAATTGTCCATCAATTCTTAAATCTATTAACATTGTCGTTCCTTCTCATAATAATACCAAAATCACCTTTAATTTTAATATTATGACGATCTAGTTAATTTTATGGGTTTGTAAATTAAGAAACAATAATCAAATTGAAAAAATTTTCATTGTGTATATGCCTTCTTTTTTACTTGCCATTCCTTTTTGTTTCTCTTTATTTGAAAAAATATGATTGAAGTAACTTTTACAATTTAACTCAACCTTATAGATTCTCTAATGTTTAATTTGTTTCTTATAAAGAGTAAAGCAAACCAACATGATTCACTAAGCCAATAAAAGAAAATGAACAATAATAGGAAGAGAATGATGCATAAATATCTACAGCAAAATTTTCAATCTTTATATTTTTCATAATAGATACAAAGTTTATAAAAGCTCTAACTCTCTCCATAAATGAAGTCTTTGCTTAAATGAGCTATTTATAGATATTTGGAGACTTGATAGGCAAGCATACAAGAATATGGGCATAAGGATACTAAACCATTAACTTAGTTAGTGATTGACATCCCTGACCACTTTAGAGTAGTGGATGGTTTACCTAATTTACTGTTAATCTACTTCAAAGGTAAAGATACATGTGATAAATGAAGATACGACACATCACATATGTTCTTTGCTATGCCCTTACACTTTCTTCATGATTTATGCCTTTAACTTTGCTAGATCACCATTAATCTTCATCCACAAAATGAAAGTTAGCCAAGTTCTTAGTCAATTCGCATACGGTTCGACCGATGCATACCTATGGTCTAGTTCGCTCATCCATAATCCATTATTTGAGCACAAATTCATCCGTAGTCCAATCAAGAATGTCTACGACAAGTCTAACTCACCTAAGCCAAGCCAATCAATTACTTATAATCTATACAAGCTAGCAAAAGATTGAATCATGCTTGATCCCACCTAGTTAAGTCACTTTGTTTCCTGTGTCAAGCCTAATCCTTGCTAGACATTGGCCAAGGCTCACTAATGGCTAGCAAAATGGTCTTGCAAATGTTAATGACTAAAAACCACCACTACTAAACAAATCTAATGCCCTCGTTGAAACGAATGAAAGGTAGTCATTTATCTAATTTTTGAATTGCCACAAGATTGTATCTTCCTCCCAGGAAGCTTCCAAAATTGGTTTGTTCTTCTATTGAATTAAGAATTTTGTTCTTTAATTATTTTGTTTTACCCCATTGTTTGATGATAAAAAATCTTCTTAATTTGGTCCTTGAAATGTTTCCTTACAGTAGTTAACTTAACTCCTACTCGGATCAGTTGCATCTTCATGATATGGTTTAAGGAAACTAACATGAAAAGTTAGATGTATTGTTAATCGTTTGGTAACTTAAGTTGATATACCACATTTTTAACCTTTCCAATAATTTCAAATAACCCATCATAATTTGGTATTAAGCCTTAATACACCTGCTTACTACTAATTTTCTTCCAAATATGAGAAGTAAGTTTAATAAGTACCTTATACCTGATTTTGAATTCAAGAGGCCTTCTTCATTGATATGCATATTTCTTCATTTGCTTGAAAGCTTTGCGAAGACTATCTCTTACTTCATCTAACAACTCCTAAGTTAAAAGACATTTTCCTCTTAAATTTTATTGTGCTACCTCAAAAGGAGTGAGGGGTTATTATCTCAAGATAAGCTTAAAAGGATTCTCCTTCGTAATTAGGGATCTATACAAGTTATAACAAAATCGTGCAGTATTATATAAACTTAACTAATTATGTTGACTTGCACTTACATAATGTTGCAAGCATTCCTCTAATAAGACATTAATCCTCTTCATTTGGCCATCTGTTTGTGGGTGATTTATAGTAAAAAAAAACTTTAATTCACACCCAGTTGTGTTGAAGAGAGATGTCTAAAATTGGCCTGTAAATCAGGCATCTTAGTCATTTACAATATTTGTCAGAACTCCAAAATGGACGACAGATGTTCCCAATTCCTAGTTGATGTTTGCTCAATTATGTGTATGGTTTCCTTCACCCAATATAACCTATTTTACATCATTTTTTCTCTCAAACCAGAATAATCTAGAGGCAACTCGGTGTATGTATGATCCGATTAGTAATTGACATAACCCAAAAAAAATCAAAAAGTCCTCATGTAATAAATTTAAATTGTAAGAGAAAAGAAACTAATAAGAAATAGCAAAGAAGAAAACACTCTTCTCATTCCCTTAACCATGTAACTACTTCACTTTAATGGCTTAATCCCCTAACGTCTCTCCACTATAACAATCACACTCATTAGATCCTGATTCACTTACAAGTAAACCAAAATATCCTCAACAAAGACAAAATATCCTCAACAAAGAGTGGTGATAATAATTAAATTAGGTACCATATAAAGTCGAAACCTATAATTGTGAAAAGACCTATATATTAAAAAGATTCAAATAAACAAAAGTTTTACAAAAAGATGGTAATAAAGAGGGGAATGAAGCAAAAGAAAGTTGATTTGATGACAAAGGTAAGCTTTACAAGTCTACCATATAATTTGTGTAAAATTTAGACAGAGGGAGAAAAAAGCATAAATAGAGAGATAAAAATGACGGGAATAGGCAAAATGGCTTTAGAATATGTGTGTGTGTGTGTGTGTGTGTGTGTGTGTGTGTGTGTGTGTGTGTGCATATGATAAGACAATCTAAAGAAAAAATAAAAATATTAGGTTGGAATTTTTTAATGGATAGATGATAGATATATTGAGTTGAGTTCATCATTTATAAAATGTTGAGATTTTGTTAAAAGCCAAAAGAGCAATTTAGCCCCTAACATTTACACTGAAATCTGAGTTAGACCCTAAAGTTTCAAACTGTTCAATATAAACTTTTAACGTTTGCAAAATATGCAAAATGAACCCTAATGTTTGGAAAATGTTCAAAATAGCTCTTGATTGGATAAAATAACTGACGGACTTAGCCCCTGTCAGTTAAATGCTTATGTGACATTTTTTTATTGGCATGAAAATTTTAAATTTTATTAAAGTGGGACCCATAATGACGTGGCATTTCTTATTTAAAAATCCTTTCTAGTCTCAAGCTACTTACTTTCCTATATCTTTAATAAAGAAGACACCCCATTAATCTAAAAATCCTCAAGAACTACTTACTCTCCTGCATCTTTAATGGAGAAGAAACTCACTTAATCTTAGAATCCTTAAGACTCCAACTCTAACAAACAAAGAATTAATCTTTCCATCTTCAGAATCACTTTCATTAAAGTCCTGACTCTTGCGGTCCCTATTACGTACACTGCAACCTTGTTCTTTATTTATAGAGGTTTAACCCCATTTTCTTGAGTATTTCAAGCAAAAGCAACTCTATAACCATATTCAAGAGTTTTGGCATTGGGTCTAGGGCTTTAATCTGTTCTTTTCCACGATAAGAACTTTTAGGTAGGGTTTTATGTGGGGTTTGAGAAGCTTCCATTTTTTGTTCATGAGAAAACTTTATCAAGAAAACAAATTCAACCTCCCACTTCAATGCTCCACAATTGAACACTCCAACCAAATGGCATGGGAAAAAAAAAGAAGTAAAAAGTCAACACAAGCTTATCAACTCCATCTAAGAAACAAGAAACAAAAATTTTCATTTTTCTTCACCTGCATGTAGATATTTCTTAATATGTACAAGAGAATATGTTACACCATAAAGGGATTTTACCCTTTGGACATCTGGCCCCATTTCTATGCCACAATTGCCAAGCTCCTTCTCCTCCATTGCTAGTTCTCTCTTTTGACATTTTCATCACTTTTGGCCTTTCCGATGGCTTTCTCTGAAGAAGTGAAATGTCAAAACATGTAGACCCTTTTTCATGATTTAACCAATACTATCTAGAAAAAAAAAGGGAATGTGAAGAATAATATGCTTATGTTACATGGATATAAGAACAATAATTGAACAACCTAAGCACAAAACCAAAATGTTGATATATATTTTACATGTATAGGTCAACAAAATAACAAGAAGGCTAGAATGGAACACGTGTTAAGATATGTTTTGCGTGTGAAAAAAGAGAGAGCATCTATTTTTAAAAATACTTTTGGTACCTTAATCTTGTGATTCTTTAAAAGAGGGTGATCTAAAGCTGACTATTTTCTTTTATGAACATAATCTATGATATCTCCATTTGGGCTCTGGTAGTGGTAAAATTATAAACAATTCAAAATAATGTATAACATATGCAAATACTTTTCATCTTAAAAATAATTGTAGAGGATGAAGAAGATATGTTGATTTACCTCTATTGTCATGACAGGAGGCTTGTTAACATGTCTACAAGCAATGTAATTTAGAGTAAAGGTGCATTTATTGAAATGTTTTTTGGTATACTTTAATAAAATTTTAAAGTTAAAAATGCCATGTCATCATTGTAGGTCCCACTATAGTAAAATTAAAAAAATCTATGTCAACATTTAACTGATTGAAGCCTAAATTCGTCAGTTGTTCTGTCCAGTCAAGGCCTATTTTGAACATTTTCTAAGCATTAGGGTTTGTTTTGAATGTTTTGCAAACGTTATAAACTCATTTTGAATGCTCTAAAATATTATGGTCTAACTTAAATTTTAGTGTAAACGTTGGGGGTTAAATTGCTCTTTTGGGCTTTGTTTAAATGGTTTGAAACTTTTTTATTCAAACTAAAATTTGATGAAAGCGTTAAGATTTAATTTAACTCTTTTTTCCAAAATATAACGATTAGAGTTATAAATTAATTTTTGAATGATGCACAAAAAAGAATGAATTGTGTATATGTGGGTTTATACCTTTTCAAATATAATAAATGAATTAGTTGCAGTAAAATGTAGATATAATAAATTATGTAAACCAATCACAAAATAATCATAATAAAAGTAAAAAATTTAATCAAATAATCTTTATCTATTATAATTCTCTAAATTTAAGTTAAACATTTAGGAGTCGTTTAGTTTCACTTCTATTATTCTGTTGTAGTTTTTAGTTTTTGTTATATATTTTTTATTAAAAAACAAAAACACGTTTGGTTAAAATTTCTAATATGAATATTGAACACAAAACTTGTTTGGTTGAAATTTGTAACAAAAAATTAAAAACAAAAACATGTTTTAATTTTATCATTCTATTTCTATTTTTGTAATTATACCCTTATGTTAGTAATTTTAATATAATGTATTATGTTTTAAAATTAATTAATTACCATTATAGTTAAAATTAAAATATATGCAAATTAATATAATTAAAAAATTTACACAACAATTTTGAGTCTATACCATTATTGTTTATCAATATAAGGTGATGATAGAACTGAATCATCGTAAACTTGAGTTGGCACAGATTCAAGCAACGCCAGCGGAGAGGCGATGCAATACCCAGATTTTAAAGTTGCAGATTTGATAGAGAAGGAAGGGTTAAATTGTTTAGTTTATTTTTTAGATTAAATTCCTGAGAAAAGTAATCTAAATACCAAGGGGTGTTGGGATTTAGAATCCAAGGAAAGTGCTAATACTTTCCCTAAATTAAGAAAGTTTTTACTTTCCTAATTATTTAAGAACACGAACCAAACGTAATAATTTAAATTTTAAAAAAAAGATTACTTTTCCTGGCAACAATCCGTGCCAACCAAATGGGGCTTTAATGGGATGCTCCCTAAATCAACACTTGAAATCAATAATGGAGACACTTTGGAAGTCATCGTTACCAACAAAGCCCAGTAATGTCACCATTCACTGGACAGTATTATTACGTTTATGTACATGCATTACATTTCTTGTTAAAACATTTAATTCATTAACAGGCACGACGTGAGGCATATGAGAACGACATAGGCAGACGGGCCAGAATTTGATTCAATTTGATTTATAATCGATAGTAAAATCGAACTTGTATCAACCTATCAGGGTCTTGAATCCTTCAGAGGTGGCAACAAGTGAATGAAAGCTGGATACACCTTCAACACTCTCTCCTTGTGAGTTTCGTCCTAGCTCTTCACGTGCTCCACCTCCACCTCCACCTCCGTCTTCATCCTAACCATAGTTTTTCTGACTCTACAACCTTCACTTCGTCATCATCGGATTCTAGCAACCTCTAAACCAACCTCTCTCTCCAAACACTCCCTTTTCTTCCTTCTCGTCATCATCGATTCCAGCACCTCCGTCTTCATTAGCAGTCTCCAGACAAACCTTCTCTCCGCAAGCACTCCCTTTTGTTCATACCAAACTTTCAGTCTCTCACACCTTTATTTTGACATCCTACTAAGCATAAGATAAAGGACCGAAAAGCAATGGGCTGGACCGTGATGCTTCAGGAGAACTAGTGAACCAACTCTATTGTTTTATTACTCTTACTATTTTCCTCTTTTGTCTTTCTCTGCTTTGTCTTTTTCTTCTTCTTCATCCATCCAGTACTGTACAGCTAGCAAATACACATGTCAGGTGGTTAGAATATTTTCCTTAATTCTAGGAGACTCAACCAATAGCATTTTAGATAAAATAGTATAAATAATGCTCCGTACATACATTACAAGGTGAATAAGAATTTATTCCCACAAATTACCCTACAACCTACGCATTTCCCTATTGTTTCTAATATGATATCAGAGCAGGTTGGCCTTATGTTAGTCGTTAACACTTCTAAATGATAGATTATGTCATGTGTTAGACCCACATGTGAAGGGAGTGCGTTGAAATATAAGTGTCTATTTATTTAAGCTTTTGGAGAGTAAATAAGCATTTTTTTTCTACAGTAAAAACTGTTTTTAAGAAAAATGAGTGTTTGGCTGTAAAATTCAAAAGTACTTTTTCATAAAAATAGCTTTTTTGGAAGCTAAAATACAGTTTTTTGATAAGCTCAATTTTGGAGCTTTTCAAAAAAGCACTTTTTCAGGTAGATTTTTCAAATTAATTAATGAGCTTATTTTTAGTTCCCTTTACTCTTATGTTTTTCACATAATTCCCACAATACCCACAAACACATCTTCATGTTTATTTTGAGATTTATATAATATTATTTGACTTTTTTATATGTTTTAATATTTATTTTTGATATTAGTTTTATTTATATTATAATTCATATAAAAGATTTGGTTAAATATATTTTCATTTATGTTTTATATGGTTTAAAATTATATAATAATTAATATATTATGCTTTGCATATTGTTTAATATATTTTAAATAATTTTTATATGTATAAATAATTTTTATTACAAAATAAAATATAGATAAAGTTAAAAATATTTTTTATTTTTATGTTATCAAACAGTTTATTGTATGAAGCTCTTTTAAAAAAATTCTTTTTTAAATGACAATCAAACAGTCCACTAACTTCTTTAAAAAACTCTTTTTATAAAACCTCTACTAACAAAAGCTCTACTGATATAAGCTCATCCAAACGGGTACTAAGAGTGAGAGTTTGTCCTACATTGAAGAAAGAGAGGAAAGAAAACCAACATATAAATTTAGTGGGCTACTCCACCTATTATTAATTGGTTTTAGAATAGAACTTTATTTAGATTTGTATGTGGTCTAATTTTCCTTCTCGTATGGACCTATAGGCCTATTGTAAATTCTAACAGAGAGTGAACCAAAATTTCAAAACGGATTGTTTGACTAACAGAGTAGACTCATTGATTTTTTTTCACCATAGTCGACATTAATAGTTGGATTAGAGATGAATTTGGCATGGAATCAACAAGAGAAATTGAAGAATCTTATGTTTAAATTACCAAATTTACCACCTCTGTTTGAGCTTTAGTGCTTCGTAATCTCGATTGAATCCCAGAGAAGAGTCAGATGGCCCAATGCAACGTCATCTCTCTTTACTTTTTTAGCCACGTCACCTATCCGTGTCCCGTCCACTCAAAGTCCTAGTCATCAATCTCTAACAAACCAAGCGAACCAGTAATATTAAGATATTTCCAACCGTAGATTAGAAAAATATTTTATTATAATCTAACGGTGCGAGAATACCCATGTCACTAATCCACGAGAAGGCCTGTCGACCAATAAGCTTTTGGTTAATCTTCCAATATATGGACAGCTTCCAGTTCGGCTTCTTATCGTTAAAGCAAAGGTTCCTCTTGTCTCTTCAATCTCTTGTAGACACGAAACCTAAATCACAATCAATCCTTGAGACTCCTGCTCCAGAATCAAATGGCGCCTAAGGCAGAGAAGAAACCAGCGGAAAAGAAGCCAGCGGAGGAGAAGAAGACGGTGGCCGAGAAAGCTCCGGCGGAGAAGAAACCAAAGGCCGGGAAGAAACTGCCCAAGGAAGGCGGCGCGGCGGCCGGAGACAAAAAGAAGAAAAGAGTGAAGAAGAGCACAGAGACGTACAAGATTTACATTTTTAAGGTGTTGAAACAGGTGCATCCTGACATCGGAATCTCAAGCAAGGCCATGGGGATCATGAACTCCTTTATCAACGATATCTTCGAGAAGCTAGCACAGGAATCTTCGAGACTGGCAAGGTATAACAAGAAGCCTACAATTACTTCTAGGGAGATCCAGACTGCTGTGAGATTGGTGTTGCCTGGGGAGCTTGCCAAGCACGCGGTTTCTGAAGGGACGAAGGCTGTCACCAAGTTTACCAGTTCTTAAAAATTTAGGCGTGTTCTTGTTGGTTAGGGATTTTCTGGTGTGTATGTGATTAGCCTTGTCGATTAGTTACTAATCGATGGTAAAGGTTAATTGAGTGTTTTGTAAGTGAAGATTCAGATGTTTGTAATGGCAGATTGAAACATAAGATATCTAATTTGTTGTTTCAGAATTGTTTAATACATGTTTACGGTACTGTCGGATACGATGATGGGTCGTGAGTGATTAAGCAGACTTAGGATTATTAGAAACGCTACAATAAAGGTATGGCTGTTTTGGTTGGTTGGTATGTTAGCTTATACTTTTTAATGCGGCACTAGTGTTTGACGTATGTGATCGAACAAATTCTTATGCGACCATATAAGGGAATCACATGCCTATAGCTAAGCTTTTTACCTTAGCCTCTCAACTTTTTGCATTCATGGATGCAGCTAAGCCCTCTGCTGCTTCATTAGGACGAGTTGTTGTGGTTGCATCTACTAACAGGTACATTCTCGTCTTTCCCACGTTCAGGTATTTTTCTAGATTACAATTTTGTGTGGTATTATATTATGCATGTCAAAGACATAAACATAGAAATGCAATACCTCTCAAATATGACGTGTCAGTGTTTATCAAATATTCTGGCATAAGCATTCCCATTGCTTCTATTTGTATAATTTTCTCTGGTTATTTATGTGGCTAAGTTTTTATCTGCTTCACACATGTCTCATTTGGTTTGCTTTTCATTTTTCACTTTTACATTTTTTCAAAGCTGATAATTTTTGTGGCTTTATGACAGGATTGTTTCGAAATGCTCTTTTGGCATATACATATACTTTTAAACAGGTCATGCATGTAATACTTGTGGCGCGAGTCAAACTGTTGGCTATTCCTGTGGTTAATTTAAGTGTGGCCCAAAAAACATTGTGTGGTTTAGGGCTTTTTTTTTTCAGAGTTCTAGGCCATGTGAATTATTGTTGGGTTGATCCAACATTACAAAGGTTCCTCCATACAGAATAGATTCGATGGATCCTGCTTTGAGGAGGTCAGGTTGTTTTGATTATGAAGTAGAAGTTACTGCACCAACGGAAGAGGAGCGCTATCAAATTCTCAAAGTAAAGTCTATTCATTTTCAATGTGAAGTCCATTTTTCAGTTAAGATATTGCTCATGTTATTTCTACAGGTAAATTGTGGCTTGAGTATTAGTTTGTTACACTTCTATTTTCTTTTGGTAGCTCTATACAAGGAAGCTGCCGTAGGATCCTAATGTTGACCTACGAGCCATTGCTGCATCTTGTAATGGATTTGTTGGAGCTGATTTGGAAGCTTTACGTCGTGAGGCTACCATGTCGGCAGTCAAGTCTTCCGATGGAAATGTAGCTTCTTCTATACCTTGCTTAACAATGGAGGGCTGGAAACATGCAAGACATATTGTGACTCCTAGCATAACGGGAGGTGTGACTGTGGAAGTCCCCAAGGTATCCTAGGAAGATATTGGAAGGCTGAATGATTTGAAACTATATAACCATTAAATTCCTTAGATATTGGAACTTTTGCTGAATTTAACCATACATATCAATTTTCTATATTCAAACTTGTTTATCACTGTTCTTGTCATTGGCAGAAAATACTACTGCAGGCTGTTGAGTAGCAATAGGTAATATTCTCAACCTTGAAAATGCAGCAAGCTGTTGAGTGGCCACGAGTTAACAAATGATGTGATGCATTATCCATAGATATGACCACTCCTGAAACAAAATAACAATAATCTCTTGGAAGCAACTAAAAACGTCTACTGAAGATATTCATTTCTTACTATAACATTATTAAATTCATTTTTATTATTTTTTAGGCATCAAAGGAAGATCAAACGTCAAACAAAAAAGCGAAGCTTGGGATCCATTAGCTGTAGCTTTAGCAATAGTTGTTTTAGAGCATCCTGGAGGTCCATGTAGAAGAACTCCACGAATAGGTGATATTCTCAACCTCAAAAACAACTATTAACAAGTATTACTAAAGCTGTAACTAATGGATCTCAAGCTTTGCTTTTTTGCTGGACGTTTGATCTTTCTTTGTTGACTGAATAATAGTGAAAATGAATTTGGTAGTGTTATAGTAGGAAATGAATATCTTCTGTAGAGACGTTTTTAGATGCTTCCAAAAGATTATTGTTATTTTGTTTCAGGAGTGGTCATATCTATAGATAATGCATCATATAATTTGTTAACTTATGCTTTAGATGGTGCTTTAACATGGTTATTTTCTTTGTGAGCTCTGAATTTTTGAAGTAGTAGGTGTGAATGCTTTCTCTTATTGAGTGCTTCCTAAACCTGTCCTTATGCCTTACTTCCTACTTTATAATTTCCAGCAACATTAGGTTTGCAATTCTCTTCTCTTTGGAGCTAATCTTTCTGGCTAATCTATCAAGATTTGGAATCCTAGCCCTAAATTCTGCCAACTCAACTAAATATATACTTAAATAGTTTTTATTTGTTTTATCAAAGTGTCTTTTATCTGTTCTAGATCAGATGGAATTGAGATTGTGGCTTTTGAAAACGACAGGATGACCTTACCTTAAGACTACCATTTTCTTTGTTTGAATCATTTATATACTTGGTCAAGGAGGTTGAAATTAAGCGGCTTTAACATAAATCCGGTTGAAATGGAAGCTTTAAATTTCTCCAATAATTTATGTTGCAAGGAAAATTTAAATTTCTCATAGACTTTGTGGCATACTTTTGACCAACATTATTCTTGTTTCATCCTCAACAAATGTGTCAAAGCTGTCGCTTTCTTTAAATATCTAACAATAAATTAGCAATATCAGTTCACCAAAAATATAAGAAAGTTTTGAAGGTCGTGTTTGGTGAAGGGCTTTTCAGTTGTTTATCAGCTGACTCACTGAAAATTTTTTATTTGTTTGGTTAAGAGTTAGGTAGGTTGATTTAACTTAACTACCTTATTGGTGATAAGTTCATTGAATGCAGCGTTTGGAGCTTGTGGATTCATTTATGATAGTCTTATTTTTTGTCATAACGAACATAGTTATGCACAATGATGAGATTTTATAGTTAAGAATGATTCATATTTTTTTATTCTTTATTGGTACAAAATTTTCTCTAATTTCTGTTCGTTTGGGGCTTTTGGAAAGAGATATTAATGAACTTTTATTTTTTAATTTAATTTTTAGTTTGTATTTTTAAAATAAAAATATAAAAATAATTTAATATTAATAGAAATATAATTATATTTTTATTATTGATAATAGTTATAAACTAAATAAATTTAATAGTAAATTATTTTTATAAATGCAATTAATTTTTATTATTGACCATAGTCAGAAATTAAATAAAATTAAAAACAATTTTTTGTAAATAAAATAATTAAATAAATTTATGGTTATCTCTTATATAATATTTATTTTATTGTATCTATAACAATTAATATAGCATAAATTTTATTCATTCGTTAGGATAATACCTTTAAGATGTTATAACATCACTTTCGTCACTTAAGAAAGTCAATGCCTAAAAACAAGTCAAAATCATGAAGGGATATCACCATTATGTTAGAATTCTCACACTAGCTCCCTACGCTCAATGGAATAATGTATGCAGCTCTAACCATTGCATGTGCTTTTGTCATAAAGTGTTTTCATTCTTGTAGAGGTCTTTCCGAATTTTTGACTCAACTTGCACTCCATCCATTCTGTAATAAAGGAATGATTGGCAACCACACCAAACATGACCGTGTATCTTTATATACATCAAACACTCAAAAAGGACTCACTTTGGCCCTGTTCTCATTTAACAAGCAAACGTGATTCATGGCAACCACACCAAACATGACCGTGTATCTTTATATACATCAAACACTCAAAAGGACTCACTTTGGCTCTGATCTCATTTAACAAAGCAAACGTGATTCAGCCCTCCTTCCAAGTGATCATTTTCACCTTCTATTTCAACTATCAAAGTATTTTACTTTTCCTTTCTCAGACAATTGTAGACATTGTGAGGGCCAACGTGTAAGCAATAACCATGATTTTTCTTAGAAAATTTCTCACCTTGCTTATGCTTCCCATTCTGTTTGGAAATTTGATCATTCTTATTGTCCCTTTGGTCTTCCTTTTTCTTTTCTTCACACTTCTCTTGGTGATTGGCTTTTGACTTCGGAGGAGAGGAGGAGGCCTTAGTCTCTTTTGTCGGCTTGAAGTCTACCAAAGCATCTACAATCACAATAGTTCCCACAACGTCCTTGACGTTTTGTTGTCACAACTCCATTTGTGGCTAAGGTTGTAACTTAGATATGAAGTTAAATAGCTTGTCCTCATTTAAGTATTTTCAATATCAAGCATTAAATAACTTAATTGCTTAATGTAATCCCTTACTGAGCCATCTCGCTTCAATTGCTCTTCAATTGCTTCAAGGCATCTCTAATAAGCCAAAAAGTTTTGTTTGAAGGAAAAGTTCATTTTACTCCTTCATCTTCTCTCATGTGTCCATATGAGGACAAATAGCATTGATTTTGATAAAGGCCTATGTTCTCCACCAAAATTTTGCAATTCCATCACCTTTTTTTGTATCCATCACCTTAGTAGCTTCAAATTCACTACAAGAAAATTGCAATTATTGAAGGAAAATTACCAATGAAAAAAATTCCGTAGTGACTTAGTGAAGAAATTGATTTCTATGGGTAAATTTTTTGGGAAAAAAGATAAAGGAGGAGACCAAACATCACTAACAGAATTTAACGACAGAATAGTTAAAGTCGTTTTAAAAGTAGGTGTCAATGGTTTCGACAAAAATTGCGTACGAAATTTACTGACGAAAAAATTTACCGTAGGTATTTTACCTATGAAAATATGTTTTAGTAGGGAATTTCCTAACAAAAAGAGAGTTTCATAGTTAAATTATTACAGAGGGAAGTTTTCATAGGGAATTTACCTAGAAAAATACCATTTCGTTGGTAAATTCCTTACGAAAATACTATTATGTAGGGAAATTACCTACAGAGTAGTTTTCCGTCAATAATTTACCTGCAAATTATCATTCTATAGATAAATTCAAACGATGTGCATATTTTAGTTTTAATTGAAAGAAAAATGATGCCGTTTGTTCGACCACAAATGATGTCGTTTCCTTATATGTTTAAACATTGACAGCCTCTTCTCCCCCACCCTTACTGTCGAATGTCTCTGTATCGTGGAAATTTTTTTCCTCTTCCCTCACCGTTGTGGTCTTTAGTTTCATACACCGTCATCGTCGTCGTCTTAATCTCCAGTTAATCGTACATAGTGGTTACTTATTCCTCCTTTGCATTTGTTTTTTTATTTTATTTTTTTGCTTGTTGTTGCTAGGGAAGCTTTTATTTAGGTCAGTTTTGGTTGATGTGATTTGTGTTATCTGTGTCTATTTCAGCTGTTAATGGTTTATTGTGCGTTTGAATGTGTTCCTGTTGGTGAAGAACATATCTATGTTTTTATTAATAGTTAAAGATGGATTTCTTATGCCTACAACATGTTCAATGAAAGTTCTATCACATATTATGATATGTTGCTTGCGTTTACTGTTGTCTTTTATTGTTGGAAAATAAGAACAACTAATTTAATCTGTCACTTAATGAATGTTGACGCTTTAATAATCTCCAAGATTGTTTATTTTGTTTAAGAATGCATATCACATTTTTTTTTCTTAACCTCTATTTTATGTGTTTTGTGAAGCATGTCCTATTTAATGGGTCTCTCAATTGGCATTAGTTTTGTTCACATAATCTTGTCAAGTGTTTTTTTTCCAAGTTTTCTTATAGATTTAGTTATCACTCATTTATTTACGATTCATACCATGTTTTTAGAAATGAGAATGACTTGATTTTTTTAAAATTAGGGTTGTTTCTAGTTTTCATCTAGTTCTAGTTGTAATCAATTTTTTTCTTCTTTGCAAATGTTTAGAGTGTTTTTAGGCTTAGGTCTTTATTTAGATAGGTTTTTATGCCCATTATATGTGGACCAATATGTTTATCCATTTCAAACTTAAACCCAAGTTCTTTTTTTTAGTAGGCTTATTCTATTTTAGAACACCTTTTCTTTCATCCTATTATTTTCTAATTGGATCGAGGGCTTCCATAACAATCAGTAGTTTAAACCATTTTGGCTTATTTTAAGTGCAAGCTCCATAAGGTTTATCAACAGGATCAAAAGCTAATTCTTTTATTGTTTATATTTTTATTATAATATTTATATAAATTTTTATTTTGGCTAATTTAATATAGATCTTATAATGTATGTTTAGAAAAAATGACCACTTAAAACTTAGCTTAAAAGGACTATACTTCAGATGTTGCTTTTCAAATTTAAATTAGTTAATAGGCTTATATCAAGAGGTGCACATTCAAAAGCCATAATTAAAACCAATTATAAAAGGTTTTTTCTTATGTGTGATTTCATGGCCTAATTAAGGGAATAAGTACAGAGAAAGAGAGAGGGACTTGATAAAAAGTTTAATTAAATGTTGTTTCAAAAGTCCAATTTTTCTTTTCCATGTTCAAATTCAAGTAAAAGAGAGATAAAAACCAAATTGAGGCTATAAGCCTATTAATATCAATATTTTATTTGTCTTTATTTAGTTTGAGAATGGACCTTTAAATCCTTTATGTTAGTTTGATAATAAGATTTAATGGTAATAAAACATTTTTATATTTTAATTTCTTTTCTTAATGGAGTAGTTTCTCCATTTTTTAATAATCTTAGAATTTAATTTCAAGGTTATTTTGATTCTAGTTCATTCGTTTTAAACTCATTAGTTTTTGTGTTCTATAATTGTTTCTTTTTGCTTTTTCTTTAGTAAATGTTCATTTTCTATTCAAGCCCCTAAATCCATTTTTTATCCAATATCTATTTTCATTTAAGATATATGTCTATTTAAAATCATTACATTCTACCTTTCTTTTTAAATCCACTAAAATCATTTTTTAGTTCAGAGTTATTTTACCTAAATTCTTTTTTATTCAAATAAAAAGACTTGATTTTATTTTTGTTCTCAGATCATAGATTATCATTTTATTCTTTATTTTTTAAGCCTTGTGAAATGGTCTAGGCATCTATAATATTTTTCTACTTTAAGCGCTAGGTAAAATCACAAATTCATGGGCATTTAGCTACATAATTTATTTGCCCAATCCAGCCCACTTTTAGTTACCTTATACCTAACTTCATTTTCTTTTAAAAAGTTCCTAAATCTATTAAGAAATCATCCTTAGGAACTACTTAATAGGTAAAATAAAATAGGGCGCTAAAAGCTTCCTTATTTTATAATTCAACTCCAAACTCATTTTTTCTTGTTGGGATATTTTTAGTTCCTTTAATTTAGCTTTTTTTCTATATTTTCGTAATTTGGTAGTGTCTACTGAATTTATATTTGACATTTTATTCCATATATGTTTAAAGCTTCCAAAAAAGTCAGTTATATAATGCAACGTCTTGCTCATTATTACCACTTAAAGATGTGTCTTCCTATTCACTTAACTCCGACTTTAAATCCTTGAATGGCAATTTTTTTTCAAAAAGTCATCTATTCTTCTTATGTTTCTTTGAGCCTCATATTATAATTGAGGAGAGATACAATAAGCTCCTCCGATGGTAGTGCATTCAATTCCTTAACCTATTAGATCATTATAACTTTAGCATTCCAAATCCTTAACCTATTAGATGATTATAACTTTAGCATTCCAACTCCAAACACTCCATCTCTAGGTAAGCAAGCAAACATTTCTCCCTGATACTTTAGCAATATAAGCATTATTAGTGTTTCCAGCCTATACGATGCTTTTGATCGGTTTTTGATTACTTTTGTTAAACTACCAAAGACAACAATATAATTTGATCAATAGATATGCAATGATTTTAATATAAAGTTTATCAATTGGACCCTTTTAGTAGAAAGATAGACATTTTGTTACACCAACTATCAGTCCTTGTTCATAACTAATCCAAGCAGCTCTTTGAATGTTTTAATAATTGTTATTAGACCCCTTATAGAGCAAGAATTAGCCTTAGAAAAAAGGAGAAGATCATTTACAAATGACAAAGTATAAATGCCTAGATTTTTGCATTTAACATAGAACTTAAAGTTCATTTCTAAACTAATTATATGCTTCATAAGCCTTAATAATACTTCCATATTTAAGGAAAATAAGTTAGGGTACAGAGGTTCCCCTTATGTCAAACCTACCTTAATAATCTTTGTTAAAGACATATTAACTAGTATGCTAAAAGATACAATTGTAATCCATTATTCAGTCCATTTAATAAAGTTTGAAAGGAACCCAAATGTATACAAACTAGTAAAGGAACTTCCAGTAACTTCCTAGTGATAAAGATAATAACCTTCCCATCACTTGATAAAGTCTCTTCTTCATCACTTGATTATTCCTCTTGATATTTAAATTCCAAGTTATTCATCTTTGTAGCCAACTCTTCCTGTCATGTCTCCTTTGGGCACATTTTATAGATGAAGAGAGATTTAACAAACTCCTTTAATGTAAGAAATTCAAATGCTTGTCTGCTTAAATAATCTCAGCTTAGTTTTCTAAGCGTTGCATAGAGACCTAAGTAAATTTCTTATCATATCAATTTCAATATAAGATTTGGAAAAGCCTTTAAGAGAATTTATAATATCATTGAATTTAAAGCTCATACTTAAGGTTCTTTGATCACGCTTTATCTAGATGAGTACATACTAATTTGTAAGCATGTAACTTTTCTCTCTTTAACTTAGTTAGTTTCTTTATATGTGCCTTTTAGAGTATGCCAAGTTTCATATACCAACTTAGACATGGATACATATTAAATTCATTTCAACCAAATGCATGAATTACAATATGGATGTCTTTACTATTCAGTTAAATGAGCCTATTGTTATTGATGCACTAGGTGTCATAATCTAAATTGTCTTTCTTCTTTCAATTTCAATTGGTGCATTAGGTGTTAAAATTTTAGTATCACAAATCTGAAGGACTATTTGGTTGGGTCTCTCTCTCTACTGGGTGTTCATTTCTGGAGTATAAACCAGGTAAGAGTCATCTTTTCGTTTAACTATGTTCTATTTCCCAACATAGGAACTACTCCCTTACCATAATAAATATTGTAGCATATGTTTTAGATATTAGTGTGTCTGCATTTATTAATTACAATTTTTGGTCTTTTTGAGTTGATGTTGACAAAAATGTCACCGTACATTCCCGTTGCTTTTTCTGCTAAATTTGGTGGCTTTATTGTTATAGCAATACAATGGTTGTAGGATCTTATTTTAAAAAATACTTGTTTTGTTAGGAAAACATCAGAACTCTTGAGAGAATGGAAAACATTTCACTTTTAGTGTCTTTAATTTGATGATGGTGAGAATGTATTTATTGATGATAAATTAAGGTTACCCTTAAACTAATTAGAATGGGAGAAAAAGGGGGAGTTAATTATATATATATATATAAATACTCTAAAGAATTGACGGTAGAATTGGTTTTGATTGAGTTTTCTAATTGTGAAATCATATGGTCGGATTGGTTGGTTTCAATTTGGAGGCAATGGTCAGAGACCTATAAAAATTTAGGGGAAATGAAATATCTAATGATAAAAAGATTTATACCTAGCCATCACTCCAGGGACTCGATGAAGATCAAGCATCCCAAAGCATATGCTATAATAAAATGCTTTCTTGTTGTGTTATTGTTAATGTATAAACTAAAGATTAAATGTTATGTAAGATTAATATGGATACTACTATCACGATTATTATATCTAACTATGAAATCATTTTTTTAAATAACAGTTCTACAGAAATGAGTAACATTGATAAATCTTGGATGTATAAATGATTAACACCTTATGGTTTCATTAATCTTGAGTTTGTTAAGGGAGTTCAAGCTTTTATTGACTATACATGTTCTCAACCTGCATATATGAATGATCCAAAAATCAGACGTCCATGCAAAAAGTGCAAACATATTTTTTTTCTTTCCATTAATGAAGTGAATCTCCATATGTTAAGAAAAGAGTTTGTTCTAAATTATTTTGAGTGGACACAATATGGGGAGCATTAATTTGTAGCACCTCAAGGGGTAATGAAGTAAACTCATCAATAAATACGGATAGATTTGAAGAGGGACTAGTTTTATAACAAATAATGTGGGTACAACTGAAAATCTTTACACTCAAATGGTTTACAATGTAGCTGGTTATACCTTTTAAGAAAATATAGAAAATCTTGAAGAAAAACCAAATCTAAATTGAAAATAGTTTTTTGACTTACCAAGATTAGCTGATTAAGAATTATGGTCAAATTGTGAGATCATGACTCAATTATCTTCAATTGCTCGAATATTGAACATAAAGTCTTAAGGGCATATTTCTGATCGAAGTTTGGGTAAAATTCTTGCTTGGTATAATGAATCATTTCCTCCTCATCATACAATGGTTGATAATTTTTACAATATAAAGAAATTTATTAGGGGTCTTAGTTTACTAGCTGAAAAAATTGATTATTGCAATTTCGGATGTACGTTGTTCTAGGGAGATGATGTGGAATTACAAAAGTGCAAATTTTGTGGTCAATCTAGGTTCAGACCTAGAAAGCATACTATGAAACAAAAATTAATACCTTGGAAGTGGATATATCATTTCCCGCTAACTCCAAGACTTCAAAACTTATATGTCTCTGATGTTACTGCATCTCACGTGATGGCATAATGAACATGAACAGGAAGATGGAATAATGAGTCATCCATCGGATGCACTTGTGTGGAAACACTTCAATAACACACATTCTGAGTTTGTAGCCAAAAGTCAAAATGTTGGGTTAGGATTCAACAAATGGATTCCGACCTTTTCATCAATTTAGGAAACAATATTCATCATGATTAATCATAATTACCCCTTATAATTTGCCTCTATGGATGTGTATGAATGAGGCATATATGCTCTTGATGGTGATTGTGTCAGGGCTTATGAATCAAAAGCATAAAATTGATGTATTCTTACAACCATTGGTATCTAAATTGCATCATCTTGAGGAATTTGGTGTTGAGATATATGATGTGTCTCTTAAACAAAATTTTTTGTTGAGAGCAGCTTTGATGTGAACTGTTAGTTATTTCACTGCGTATGCTATGTTATCTGGATGGAGCACAGCAGAAAAATGGCTTGTCCTTACTATGGCAATGATTTTTATGCATTTTATCTTCCTAACAGGGCCAAAACATCTTAGTTTGACAACCACAAGAAATTTCTTTATCCAGATCATCCATTTAAATGCAATAAACAAAGATTCATTAAAAATAAGATGGTATAAATACCTCCTCCCCCTTACAAAGCTAGCGAAGAGATATTGCAAGAGATTGATGAATTGGAGTTGCTGAAAGTTACATAACTTGAAGCTTAAAAGAAGCATTAGTAAAAACTTTGGTTAGAGAAAACGAAGTATCTTTTGGGATTTTTCATATTGAAAAAATAATTTGATACATCATAATCTAGATGTGATGCATATTGAAAAAATGTATTTTTGAGAATTTATTCAACATCATAATGAACATTGAAGGGAGGACAAAGGACAATGCAAAATCACGAGCTAACTTGAAACTTATTTATAGAAGGAAAGAGTTAGATAAAATCTTCGCATGGGTAAATATCCAAAAACATGTTATACTTTGGACAAAAAACAAAAGAAAATTTTGTGTGAATGATTAAAAAGTCTAAAGTTTTTCGATGGTTATATCTCAAACTTGGCAAGTGTGTGGACATGTCGAAGTACAAATTATTTGGGATGAAAAGTTATGATTGTCATGTATTTATGCAAAGGATAATTTCAATTGCATTTTGGGAGTTGCTACCGAATAAGGTTTGGGAAGCTATAACAGAATTAAGTTTATTTTTCAAAAGCTTAACATCATCTTAAATAAAGTTGGTTAAAATGGAAAAATTAGAAAGAAAAATTACAGTTATCTTGTGTAAATTAGAAGGGATTTTTCCTCCAAGCTTCTTTGATTGTATGGAGCATCTACCAGTACATTTAACACACATTTAAGAGGATTATAGTTAATATTTAAATAAAACTTATAGCATTTTTTAATCGTAGAATTGTAATAACCCTATCTGTAATGTAGGTATTTGTATTACTTGAAGAAAAATGTAAAAACCAAGGATAGAGTTGAAGATTCGATATGTAATGCTTATTTAGTGGAGGAAGCGAGTATATTTTGTTCACATTATTTTAAGTCGCATATGCACACATAAGAAAATAAAGTTCCTCATAATGACAATGGGGGAGATATGGGTAATGTTGATGGTAACTTATCCATTTTCACATATCATGGACGAACATATAAACGCTCAACAAGAAGAATGTTAACAGAAGAAGAAATATAGATTGCCCATGATTACATTTTACTGAATTGTCAAGAGGTTCAACCTTTTGTGCAATAAGTTTAAGTTAATTTTGAAATTGTTCATCACAAAAATACATAATAATGCTTTTAGATTATACGAGGAATGGTTATGTGAGCTAATGCCTAAAATAACACATGATGATATCAATAAAGAAGTTGAAAGATACTTTCCTCGATGGTTTAAGAAATATGTAAGTTTTCACTTGCAATAATTCAAATGTTTGAATTATCATATCAAAGTGTTTAAATGACATTATGCTATTTAATATGATAAAATTTTTTTGATGTAGGCTTCAGAAAATTCAATAGAGAACAAGTTCATATGTGATCTTGCCAAAGGATCATTGCGAACTGTTAAATCATATCTGGTGTATTTAGTTAATGGATACAAATTTCATAAAAAAATATCATTGGCATAGTATGAAAAAAGTAAATAGTGGGGTTTGCATACAGGGATAATTGATGGATTACTATAGTAAAATTATTGAGATACTTGAAATTGAATACCCTGCATTGTCAATAAAACGAACTGTGATATTTAAGTGTGAATGGTTTGATCCAACTCCTAATAGTGGAACAAAAATGCATAACCGATATAATCTAGTTAAAATCAACCAGCAAAGAAGATTTAGACAATTTGAACTTTTCGTGTTGGCGATGCAAGCAACCCAAATGTATTGTGTCCCTTTTCCCAGTTTAAGACAAGATAAGTCAAATAGGTCAGCCATTTGCAAAATAAAACCTAGAGGTGTTTTTGAATTATATGGAACAGGAGAAAATAAGAGAATTGAAAGTGAAACGTTTCAGGAAGATGTTCATGAAATAAATGCATGTGTAACATATGACGAGAATGAACCTTTGAATGATCCAAATAATGAATATAATGAAATTTCATATACAAAGGATGAAGAATCTATAGAGGGTGAGAGATCTGAAGAGGAGCCTGACTTTGATTATAATTCTTCAAAAAAAGAAGAAGATGATGATTTTGATTTACAATTAAGTGATGATAACGATTAACTTATGTAAGTAATAGAATATTATATGAATAAATTTTATTATTGCATCAACAATATAATGTTATATTTAATTTATATTATTCTATTAGTGTAAAATCAATAAAATGTGAATTTCATGTTAAAAATATGTCACATAAGAGAAAACAGGAAATGTTGCAGCCAAGGGTCAGGTGAAGCATCACATTCTACAGATGCCACAGAATCATGTGTTGCACGTTCAGCTAGTGCACATCCAGATGAGGCATCACCTTCCCTACCTACAATCTCTATACCATACAGCTGCCCTACTACTGCACCATCCAATAGCCCTGCTACACCATCCAACAACCCTACTTCCAGATTAGAATTTGAATCTATATCGACAGAGATTCCATGGGTAGATGTTGCGGATGAAAGAGATGGCCTCTAGCCTAGAGCTAAGGAAGTTGATGGAAGAATTTACATTACAATTGTCAACGATCTGTGAGTGAAATTCTAATTTTTTTTAATACATGATAACACCATATGTTTATACTGAAGCTATAGGTTTTAATTTGAAAATGATCTAAATTAGCATATATATTAGGTTGGTTTCATCTGAAATGTGCTCTAGAAATATCCCATCCAAACTCAAGAAGAGGACAGAACAGGAGGGTTATATATGGAAGAATATCTCTCAAGAGACAAAGGATTTTTACTATCAAGAGTTTCAAGTACCAAAAATAAAATTTATTTATCTAAATTTATACATTAATTATATAAATATTGTTATTTATAACTACTTATCGTATGTTCTTTTTAAAAAGAATTTTTATAGGATTCAAAATTTAATGCTGTCATTTATAATGTATGAGAGAGGTGAACCCGTGAACATTATACATACTTTTTTGTTTTGATACACAAGAATGGTGTACGACTTCCTTATATATATGAAGAAATATGGAGTTGTTGACAGCAGTATTGGGCAACACTCGAGGCAACCTCCATTTCAAAGCATAATTCTACAAATAGACATAGAGGACCGAAGGGAGAGAATCTACCCATACACATCGGAGGATCTATAACCCACCAAGAGCATGTAAAGAA
>JANVCQ010000008.1:36833990-36847014 GCA_025531925.1 Erythroxylum plowmanianum
CATAGTAGAGAGGCTGTTTCCGGTGGACCCACATGCAAATGAGATAATATAAGAATGATGCAGAGAGATAGAATTAAGAAAATAGAATAATAATACAAGAAAAAAGGTAATACGAAAATCAATAAAAGGATAAAAGTAGTGGATTAATAATAGCAATAACAATAACAATAATAATAATAATAATAGTGAAAATATTGATAAAAGAGAAGATAAAGATAAAAATAATTAAAAAATATCACTAAAAAAAATACTGCTAATAGAATCAATCAAAAAATCAAAAACTTTAAATTCTATATATGTAATGTAATTATAAATGTTTTTGTTTCAGGTTTCATTTCTACTTGGTTGTTTCCTCATCACAAACTCTTGTTATAGAAAGTTAAGGATATTTATTGTTATTTTTATTTGATATTTTGATGTAATTATTATTTATTATATGATAAAAATTGTAATATTTTAATTACTTTATATTGTTATTAATTTTATATTTGTATAACGATTATTTTTCATATTAATTATGATTATTATTTATATGTGAAATATCTAAAAATTAACGTTAATAAAAATAAATAAATTATTGTTATTTTAAATTTTTATTATTATGATTTTTTGGGACAAGGTTGATGTAAATTATAAAGTATATAGTATGATATACTAATAGATTATTTTATAATTTTTAAAAAATTCAGGGACTATTTTATATATTTAAAAAATTGCTCAAAATGATACCTGACATTGACCAATATCAATATAATATCATACTAAAACTTAATTCAATAATAAGGTTAGTACAATATTCATAACATTGATTAAGACTATTCTATTCTTTTGAATTGGGGGCTCCCGTGTGTCCCTCTCTCTTTAGATTATACATCACAAATTTCACCTCTCCCTGACTTCACGAGTACATCTCCCTCTCGTAGAAATCTTGTATTAAAAGAAATCACAATCCATATATAATGTAATTTTACAATACAATTTCATATGGAAGGAAAATAATCAATTCAATTTAACAATCTCGAATAATATTTTAATCAAAGAACTAATATAATTATAAAGATCTTTTTGAATAATATCTTTGTCATAAATAATTAAAAGAAATGTCTCATTTCACAAAATGCTTTCACTGAAAATCATTACAAAATTAACGATAGACTATGAATTATCACCATAAATTACAAGCAACCAGTATTTAATATACTTTCATAAAAATCTCACATCAAAAGAAATCACAATCCATATAATGTACTTTCATCATACAAATTCATACTGGAGGAAAGTAATAAATTCAACGTACCAATCTTGGAGTGTAAGAATAAGATTCAATCATTGCAAAGTCACCATGTAAATCCAAAATTCAAAATATATGAATCTTTCATTTTTATTATTTGAAAATAGGAGGCCAAAACAAGTAAGCCAATTAAACATGCTTCAGTTATAAAAATTGTTTTGAATAATATCACTATCAGAAATAATTAAGAGAAATATTTCAATCACAAATTGCTTTCATAAGAAAAAAAAAACAAAACGTAACAATTTCATTTTTGTTAACTTCTCTTAAAGGTTCGTTTATAATTTTGTTTTCCAATTTAAATTTTTGATCTTTAAATATTTATTGAAAAATTTAAATTAAAATAATAAAAAATCAAAAAATGTGTCACAATAGTGACTTGAGTGTCACGCCTACGACATAAATGAAAAACAAAATTACCATTTATTTTGTTTTAATCAAATTTTCTATAATCTTAAAAATTTTATAAAAAATTGATTAATTTATTAAATTTTTATTAATTTATAAATTATAGAAACAATATTAAATTAAATTATGTTGATAGTGCAAAGGAAGTAAAAGAAAATAAGAAAGAAAGTGAGGAATAGTCTTTAAATAGAACTTCGACGTTTTTTGAATTAGATAGGGCTGGACAGAATAACATTAGACAGAAGATTTGCTCTCCTCTTTGAATGACTCTATAAATTTGCAATAATCACAAACATTAATTATCTAATGAAACATCTGGAAGAATGTAAATTGAAAGAAAAATGATAGAATCCACTTATGACCTACACAAGATCTTATGCCCTACACAAGATTCTAACATTCTTCAAAATTTTTCATATACAGTTCTAATATATATATTACAGTCTTTTAACAGATTAAATGATTTACACAAGAGTATTAGGCTGGTTCTCTAGTTGTTTATGTGTTAGTCTATTTTTTCACATTTCTATGTGTGGAGTCTGTGTGATGTTTATTGCAGGGTCCGTGATCTATGGCCACGCGACCACTACATTATGGTACCGTAAACTCTGATCACGCGTACTTCGGTATTGTCCTCTTTGGTCTATGCATGAGTCACCACTCGAACGCATGACTTCAAGATTTTGTTGCACTTAAGTACACGTCTCTTATCATTGAGCCAATTCACGATATCATAGTGTAGTGGTTGCGTGGCCAGAGATCACGGACCCTACATATAATATCTTCTAGCTGAGATCAATACTGCTATTTGTGTCTAACCTTCTTTTCCCAACTCCTATTTCCTTCTTCCTTTATCTTCCCTAAATATTTTGTGAGTACAACTTGGTTGTATCAATCTGGTATCAGATCACCAATCCTTACTATTGATGCTTGTCATCAAAATGGAGTCTCGCCTATAACATATGGAGGAGGTGATGAAGTAGCTAACCATACTTAAGAATGAAGTATCGGAACTAAAAGTGATGATCACTATTTTAGCACAAAGGATATATGAAACTTTACGGATCATCCTTACAGGGAAAGTTGTGGTTATAAGCGTCTAAGCAAAAGCAATTTCTTCCCATCAAGCATCCATGTAGGTCTCGAGAAGCACCATGAAGACATCGTAATTGGCAGAGAGGAATGTGGAGAAGGACTGCCAGCTTAGGAAATTTAACCTTCATATCTTCGAAAGTGAGGATCCAGATATTTGGATTTCTTATGAAGAGAGGTACTTTTCAATAAACAAGCTGTCAGAATAAGAGAAATTGGAAGTAATAAGGGTGTATTTTGAGGGGGGAGGCATAATTGTGATTAAGATTTGAAGAAAGGAGGGACCATTTACGCCATGGGAGATGTTGAAATTGCAGATGCTTCAGAGGTTTTTTAGACCATATAAGGGGTCAATTATTCAATCATTTTTGCCATTTGCCTGTTAGAAACATATGCTAAATTTCTTTGTTGACCTAGTCAATTGGAGTTTGTTTTGGGCATAATTTACTGGTTTAAGTTTGTTGTTAGTTTTCCTGGTCTATAGGAGTTAGTGGCTGCATTTCCTGATTTTATGTTTTTCAATTAGTTATGGTTTTATAAATAGAACAGCTTCTTGTAGAATTGTGAGTGTCTATTTTTTCATAAAGCATTAAATTTTATCTTTCAATTTATGTTTTCTATCCTACTTTCACATACCTAACAGTAGTATTAGAGCTTGGATACGAGGAGTGAAAAATCCAGAGGGAAGACACAAGTGAGAAAGAGTGCAATAGCAGCTATGTTTTTGTTCAACCTCATTTTGTTTTGCAGTAGCAAATGACATCTGAAATAACATTTGCGCAACCAGTGATTCCATGATTTAATGGTCATTATGACCATTAGAGCATGTTGATGAAGAACTTCTTGAGATCCAAAGAGTATTGGCATGTTGTTGAATATGGAATCGAAGAGCTTGTAGTTGGAGCAGTATTGTTAGAGATGTAAAAAGTGGAATTAGATGCATTGAAGCTGAAAGATCTTAAGGCCAAAAATTATCTTTTCCAAGCTATTGATTGAGCAATCTTGGAGACGATTCTTTGCAAAGATACCTCCAAATAGATCTGGGATTCCTTAAAGAAGAAGTATCAAGGAAATGCAAGGGCAAAGAGGGTGCAACTTCAAGGACTACAGACTGAATTTGAGACTTTAGGCATGAAGTCAGGAGAGTTTGTTACATATTTTTTCACTAGAACGATGACGATTGCTAACAAAATGTGTATCCGGTGAAAAATTAGAGGATGTCACTATTGTGGAGAAAATTCTTCGATTAATGACACCAAAATTTAATTTCATTGTCTGTTCAATAGAAGAATCTAAAGACATTGATGTGTTTTCACTTGATGAATTACAAAGTTCTTTGTTGGTTCATGAGTAGAAAGTTGTCTAGCAGGAGAAAGAAGACCAAGCTCTGAAGGTAGTAACCAATCCAAAAGGTTTTAGGTGTGGAACAGGGAAATGGAAGGACAAGAATTCTCATAAAAAAGCAGACCAGGTTCATGTAACTAACTCTAAAGCAAATAAGGATCATGCAGTTGACTCCAGTATCAAAGGAAGAGTTCATGACAAGTCCAATATCAAATGCTTTTGTTATCACAAGTATAGGCACTACAGGTTTGAATGTAGGACTCATTTCAAGAAAGATTCAGGTGCAAAATCAAATTTTGTGGAGAAAGAAGAAGAATTTTCTCTCTTGATGACCAATCATGCAAAATAAGATGTTTATCAACATGCATGATACTTGGATACAGGATGCAGTATTCACATGTGTGGAGATAAATCTATATAACATTTCGTAATGCTGTGACATTTGGTGACAAATCTACAGTTTCTATCATAGGCAAAGGCAATGTTAAGATCCACACTGAGGAGAACTCTACTCAGATTATTTCTAACGTTTATTTTGTTCCAGAATTGAAAACTAATTTACTTAATATTGGACAACTCCAAGAGAAGGGATATGAGATTACTATAAAAAAAAAGGAGTTTGTTGTATTCAAGACAAAAGATTGGGTTTGATTCCTCAAATCAACATGACAACAAACCAAATGTTCCCTTTGTATCTCAACAACACTACTCACACATGCTTCTCTACAAGAGTAAAAGACGAGGGCTAGTTGTGGCATTTTCGCTATGGACATCTTAATTTTGGAGGACTGAAAACATTGCAACAAAAGAACATGGTGAATGGTCCACCACAAATCAAAAACCCTTCTCAAATTTGTGAAGAATGTGTAATTGGGAAAAAACATAGAGATAATTTTCAAAAAGAAAGATAATGGAGAGCAAAAAAGGTGTTCGAGCTTGTTCACTTTGATTTATATGGACCTATAAGTCCAACAGCAAATGGTGGTAAATGTTACTTTATAATGTTCATTGATGACTATAGTCAAAAAGTTTGGGTTTATTTTTTGCAAAAAAAATCTGAAATTTTTTAGCATTTAAAAACTTCAAGGTAAGAGTTAAAAAAAAAGCAGGCATGCCTGTAAAGATTCTTCGCAGTGATCATGGCAGAGAATACATCTCACAAGAATTTGTAAATTTTTGTGAGGAGCATGGAATTAAAAAACAAATTACTGTTATGTATATGCCACAACAGAATGGCATTTTAGAGAGGAAGAATTGGACAATCTTGAATATGGTGTGAACTATATTTAAAGGCAATGGAATTCAGAAAAGTTTCTGGCCTGAGGCTATCAACTGAAGCATTCATGTATTGAATAGTAGCCTTACACTTACTGTTCAAAATTTGACACCCGAAGAAGCTTGGAATGGATGAAAACCAAGTGTAGATCATTTTAGAATTTTTGATTGCATAGCATATACATATGTTCCAGATCAAAAGAGGAGTAAACTTGATGACAAAGGTGTGAAAAATGCATCTTCCTTGGTGTTTATGAGCAATCAAAGGCATAAAAATTGTTCAATACAATGACTAAAAAAATTTTCATTAGTCGTGGCATGTTTTTCGATGAAGAACAATTTTGAACTGGTGATGGAAATAAGCCTGAACTGCAAATGCAAGTTGATTTTGATGGTGAAAATGAAGAAACAAGATAGTAGCCTACAAATAGTGAGAAATAACCAACTGTCACTCAAAGCATTCCTCCAGTTGGAGTAGAAGAAAGACCTCAACGTGTTAGAAGAAGACCTGTATAGCTGGAAGACTATGAGGTAAATGAGATTGACCAGTTTGAGCACCCACTTACACATTTTGACCTATTTTTATATTGTGATCCAGTTATATTTGATGATGTTGTCAAAGACTCAAAATGGAGAAAGGCTATGCATGATACAATTAGATTGGTAATCGCTCGGGCTGTATAAAGCTCTTGGCCAATCTTCAAACTAGATGTAAAATCAGCATTTTTGCATGGTGACCTTCAAGAACAGGTATTGATTGACCAACCACCTGGCTATGTAAAGTTTAGAAGTGAAAGTAAGATTTATAAACTCAAAAAGGCATTATATGGGCTAAAACAAGCTCCACGTGCTTGGTATAGTTGAATTGAAGCCTAAAAGAAAGATTTTAAAAATGTCTATATGAGCATACTCTCTTAATTAGGATTGGTGGAGAATGAAAGATGCTTATTGTGTGCCTATATGTTGATGATTTGATTTACACAGGAAATGATTGTGCTATGTTTGAAAATTTTAAGCAGTCAATGATTTTTGAATTTGATATGTCTGATCTTAGATTGATGCATTATTTTCTTAGTATAGAAGTAGTGTAAAATTCTGCTGGTATATTTATATCTCAAAAGAGATATGTGCAAGAAATTTTGCATAGATTTCATATTAAGAATTATAATTATGTTTGCACACCAACTGAGTATGGTTTGAAGCTTAGGAGAGATTATGACGGAAGAAAGGTGGACATCACTTTATACAAAGCAAATTGTGGAAAGTTTAATGTATATGACTGCAACAAGGCCTGACATAATGCATGTTGTAAGTCTTATTAGTGTATATATGGAATGTCCTAGGGAGATCCATCTTTATGCTGCAAAAAGAATTTTTCACTACTTATAAGGAACTACAAATTATGTTATGTTTTATAAGAAAAATGAAAATCAGACTTATTTGGTTTTACAAATAGTGACTATGCTGGATATTTGGATGAACGAAAAAGTACGTCAGGTTATGTTTTCATGTTAGGATCAGAAGCTATTTCATGGTCTTCAAAAAAGCAAGCTATTGTCACTTTGTCAACAATTAAAGTAAAGTTTGTAGCTGCAACTGCTTGTGCTTGCAAGCAATATGGCTGAGAAAACTACTGGAAGAGTTACATTTCCACAAAAGGGTGCTATTGCAATTTATTATGACAATAGTTCTGTCATTAAACTATCTAAACATCCTATTCTACAAGGAAGAAGCAAGCACATAAATGTAAGGTTTCATTTTTTAAGGGGCCTCACAAAGGATGGAAAATTTTATCTTGTATACTGCAAAATTGAAGATCAAGTAGCTGATATAATGACTAAGCCACTGAAGTTGCCTATGTTTCAGAAGTTAAAGGGATTGTTTGGAGTTTGTGCACTCAATAAGTCTTAACTGAAAGTTTTCAAACTTTCAGTTTAAGGGAGAGATTGTTAGAAATATCTGTTGAATTTCTTTGTTGACCTAGTCAAGAGGAGTTTGTTTTGGGTCTAACTTATTGGTTTAAGTTTGTTGTTATTTTTCTTGGTCTAAATGAGTTAGTGGCTGCATTTCCTAATTTCATGTTTTTCAGTTAGTTATGGTTTTATAAATAGAACAAATTCATGTAGAATTGTGAGTATCTGTTTTTTTAGAAAGCAATAAAGTTTATCTTTCATTTTATGTTTTCTGTCCTACTTTCACATACCTAACATTGCCAGATCGAAACCGTGGCAGAATATTAAGCACAGTTTGAGATGAAAGCAGCATCAATTGGGAGGATGGAGGAGAGTTACATGACTATTGTATTTGTTAATGGGCTTGAAGAGAGATTACAAGCTAAACTTAATATGCTTAAACCAAATGGGCTCAAAGAAATAATGTTGGCAACAACCCAAGTTGAACAAAAAATGAGATCTTTAACCTAAACTTTATAACCTGGTACCAAAAAAAGCTTCCTTCTAATCTATCCTGAAGTGAGACCTTCACCATCTCATAAACTCTTACCAAAATTGTATCATGAAACCTAGCCCAATCCTACCAAGCCTTTACTATTTCCACCTCATTAAGAATTTTACTACTAACTGTAAACGTGATTTTTGATATCAAAACTGAACTGAAAACCTACCAAGCTTCTTCCTCTTCTTTAAATGCTAGAGTCAAATAATTAGGTGAGATCTTTTATACCATAAACCAATTTCAACCCTGTTTTATTGATTTTCATCCACATAAAGGATCTGATATGATATAGAGGGGTTGATACAATAGAAATAGCATAAAAATAGTAGGTGGTTTTGTTAAGATTTCAGGCGACATCTTTGTTAAGGAGAGAATGCAACCTCTCTTAACTATTGTTGAGTCCTTATTTTATAATATTTTCTAGCAGATATCAATACTACTATTCCTGTCTAACCTTTATTTCCCCAGTTCCTATTTCCTTCCTTCTTTATCTTCCTTAAATATTTTATGAGTATAGCTCGGTTGTATCACAATTCTCTATAAACAAATGAGTCATTAACATTTTCAAATTGTCACATGTCAACCTTCTTTTGAACTTAGTTGCATTAAGTCCTCATTCAATCTCATATTCTTAATGTGCTTGTCATATGGACTTTTTAACATTTGAGTCCCCATCAAATATTGTGAAAAGGCTAAAGATGAGATATTATATTGACATGGCGAAATATGTGATTTTTTAATTGAATTGTATATCATAACATCATTTCCTTTAAAAGCAAAAATCGAGATTTATTTTTATTTAATTTTATATATTTTATATTTTGAATATTTTTCTTTCAGTTACCCTTTCTGCCACATTATTTGCTTGGTGGACTAAAGTTGTGTTTGGTTGGGTGGTTATTAATAGAATGAAACGGAATGTAATATTTTTCCATCATTTAGAATGAGGATTTATAATTGAATAGAATGTAAGAGAAATGTTTCATATTACATCTCATTCCATCATAAGCAGTAAAAATAAGTACCTACGATTTGGAGAGTTTAGAATATAATGTAAAATGATAAACAACATTTCACTATATTATGAACCCTTCTTCTAAACAACATTTCATTATATTATATTATGAACCCTTACATCCTTTCCAAACAACAATTTTCTAATATTACATCTATTTATATTCTATTATATTATAAACCATTTCATTCCATTAAAAACCTTACGTCTAACCAAACATAGCCTACGAGAGTCCATATACCAAGTATATAACAATTCTTTAAACCACCAAACAACTTTTGGTGGACCATATAATGGACTAGTTTCATTCAAATTACTACGCATTTCCAAGATCGAAAATGTATTGTTTTATAAGATAAATAAAATGATAATTTAACAGTAAACAACTCGTAATAACTTAATTAAATGTTAAGATATTATATGATAAATTTATTAAGAAAGTAAATGAAGAAAATGAAAAAGTATAGCAGGTCATTTTTTTACCTAATTTTAATTATACTTTTACCTTCATTTACAATCAGACATATTATAAACTTACAAAATATCAACACATTTATTACACTCCTAAAACTATTATTAGGAGATGATGATAATGTTAATATAATAAGACATGTGCCAATTTTACTCATTAATCTCTAAGTATTGTGTAATTTACTAGTATTGTATATACGTGTTGTGCTAATTACTATATTTTGTATAATACTATGTTTGTGTGATAATCATATCTAACTTTTATATTTTGTTGGTTGAAGAAGAATTGCAAATTTACTTTTATGTCACTGAAAAGAAACTATTTTCAAAAACAATAAAAAGAGATGTAAAATAACAAAGAAATTAGTGGAGGCCAACTAAATTACTAGGAAACAATCTATTTACAAATTACAAGAGAGCATTTTCAATAAAAAAATATCCTTCCTCTAGTGCTTTGGAATAAATTCTAGTGTAGTAAACTTGAAGGTGGGCAGCAACTCTTTCTCTAATGATCCCATGGCCAGCTTTTAAGTCATCCTAATCGAGATTAACACATATTACACAGCTAATCTAATCTACAAGCATAACAATCTGTATTAACTCTTTTAGATATCTCTGTGAATTAGTCCACTGCGTTGCACTCTCGTTGGCTTTAGACCCCTTCTCATCATTTCATCCTTCAATTCAAAAGCCTTCCCTATTTCTCCAGCAAGACAGCAACCATGTATCAAAAAGTTGTATGCTACTACATCTGGCTTGAGGCCCTTACTTAACATAGTGTTCCATAACTTGATAGCTTCTGGTAAATTACCCCTTCTGCAATACTCATAGATCACGGTTGAATATGTGATGCAATCTGGGAAAATACCATTCCATGCCATTCCATCTAAAATGCCGGTTGCCTCCTCAAACTTACCCAATTTGCAGAAGCCACGGACAAGTATATTATGTGAAATAGTATTCGCTAACAACCCATCAAGCATGACATTGTGAAGCTCTAAAGCTTTCTCCATGTCCCCTTCCTTTGTAAGTTGATCTAGGAAACAACCGTAAGTCACGTGGTTTGGAGGAGAATCACTAACTAGCACGTTCTTGCAAAGAAGCTCTGCCTGATGCATGTATCCAGCCTTGCATAAACCATTTATCAGGGCTGTGTATGTTACAATATTAGGGGTGCATCCTTCTTCGACCATTATGTCCAAAAGCTCAAATGCCGCGTTTAGATTCCCTGCTTTACTATGCCCATCAATCATGCTTGTATATACTACATTATCAGGCTTTAATCCTTGATCTCGCATATCCTTCAAAAGACCAAAGAAAGCTTTTGTATCATGTTGCCTCAGACTACCATCTATAAGTACAGCATAACACACAAGGTCCATGTCCACACCTCTATTCACCATCTCACGGTAGGCATTCAATGCATCCTTCAATCTCCCCTCTTTACAATAGGCATGGAGAAGTGCACTGTAACAAATCTCATTTAACTTATGATGCTCATTGTGAAGATTATCAATGAAAACTTTGGCTTCAGATGCCCCACCAGTAGAACAAAGACCACTTATTAGAGACCTGTAGGTATATGTATCTGGAACAATACCCTTCTCTACCATTTCATTGAGCAATTCAAAGGCTTTTGGTGTGTTTCCTTCCCTGCAATAGCCATCAATCACAACATTGTAAGTCACCTTATTTGGTATAATCTTCTGTCTAGCCATTTCATTGAACAAGTTATTAGCCTCAGTCATCCTATTTACTTGACAAAGCCCAGATATAAGTGCAGTAAAGGTGTATACATTTGGTGCAATGCCCTTCCCTGTCATCTCATGATACAATCTAAAAGCCTTATTTAACTCTTTTTCATTGCAATACCCACTAATTAACGCTGTATAAGTTACAACCGTTGGCGTCAATCCTCTATGAATCATTTCGAAAAAGAAAAACTCTGCTGTCCTCAAATTCCTCAACTTACAGTGACCATTTATCAAGGAATTGTAGGGATAAGTGGTAACTTTTATCCCTGCGCTTTTCATTCTATCAAGGAAAAGAACTGCAGTATCCATTTCACCCCTCCTGCAAAATGAGTCAATTAAAATAGAATAAGTGATATCATTTGCAGACAAACCTTTCCCTCCCATTTCATTATAAAGCAACTCTGCTTTGTCATATTTTCCTTCTTTACACAAAGAATTAATCAATGCATTGTATACAAACAAATTGGACGTCACCCCGATCCCACCAAGCTTATTTACCAAATCAAAAGCATTATCAGTCATCCCCTTTCTCCTTAGCCCATCAACAAGACATGAAACAGCTGCCTCACTTGGAATACACTCCATCTCAATCATTTCATTCAGCACCTCCAAGCCAACTTCAAACTCCTGCACCTTGCATAACCCAAGGACCAAAGTGCAATAAGTTATTACATCAGCTTTCAGTCCTTTCCGAGCTAAACTATTTTTGATCTCAACAGCTTCCCAAACTCTCTGACCCTTGCAAAGGCCATTAATCAACAAATTATATGCCACTAAATTCAAATCATAACCATTGGATTCCAGCCAACATATCATTTCCTTGGCCTTAACAAAATCCTTAGACTCACACAAACTTCTAATTACCGCTGCCTGAATGTAAACGTCAGGTCTAATCCCCGAGTTTACAATCTCATGAAACAAGACTAAAACCATGTCGAATTGCCGAATCTTCAAAAACCCATTAAGAAGTGCACTCAAAGTCCTGATTTCAGGCGTTAAATTACAACTTGTCATCAATCTGAATATGGAAACGGCATCGAAGCTTCTGTCATTTTGCACATAATTTTGAATCAACAAATCAAACCCCAAACTCGAGTTAGGTTTACATCTCCTGAAAGAGTCCAAGAGACTGTCAAAAATCTCTCTGGGGCCAATGCCGCGGAAAAGCAATGTTTGGAAGAGCGAAGAAGCAGGCCAATACAGGTTAGCATTGACAAGAGCATGAATTAGAATACAAAAGGATAAAGTTGAGTGGTTAAAATTTGCGTGCAAGCCCAGAAAATTGAAGAACCTTAAAGCCAACTTGGAATCATCCAGAGTCTGCATCAAAACCTTCTCAATGTGGTGAGGCCTCAAATTGCTCAAAACAAATGGATCGTTCAACGCATGCTTCCAGCTTTGTTTTCCTCGTAATATGTTTATCAGAATTGCCACAAAATCCGAGTCTTTGTCTTTAACAGTGCTGATAGTTTGTGGAATTACGCAGGAACCAGAAGTGCAAAAGTTTGTGGATTTGGGAATGGTGATCTTTGAGAAGGGTCTGCGAGAAGGAGAGAGTTTCATCTTGATGGAGCATGAATGTGGTCAGTGAGTTTTATCATCTATGGGTGGAAGCCAAGACGACAGTGGCAAAGGAGCTGTGAAATTATGGAGAGCGGGGAACTAAACAAGAGCCCATCAATGGGCTTAAACAGTTTTGCTTTTGGGGCGAATCTCATCTAAGGAGTTTAAAATATGACTTATGAGTTTAAAACCCACTTACTTGAGAGCAGATCACTTGTCGAAGTCACTCTGTCTAACTCTGTCTAATTTGAGAAACGGCGAATATGACTTATGAGTTTAAAACCCACTTACTTGAGAGCAGATCACCTGTCGAAGTCACTCTGTCTAACTCTGTCTAATTTGAGAAACGGCACCGTT
>JANVCQ010000008.1:36863465-36881746 GCA_025531925.1 Erythroxylum plowmanianum
TTATTTCTTTAAATTTCTCTTAAATTATAAATTTCAATTTGCTCATTTTCTTCAACTTTAATTGCTTAAATTATTCAATTAGATCATTTGCTGACTTTATCTTTTTATTAATCATAGTGTTTCACATATTAACTTATATGAATATTATCAAGGATAAAAATATTAGTAATAACAATTTTTGTTATCTTTTTTTTATTAATGATGACAAAACATTTGAGTTAGGTAAAATTGATTAATTACATGGCTATTGTAAATTAATTAGGTAGTAAAGTAAGTCATAATTATCATATTTGGATGATTAACTTGTTATCATATGTAGCGTAATAGCCTAGTAATATGTTAATCATTGTTATGTTGGTGTTGGGCTTAAGAGTACTTGTATTCTAGATCAGTTTGTTTAGAGGATTGTTAGAAGAAAGAAGCGTGCTACGCTACGTGGTCACAAGAGTAGAGCAGCGAAACGCAGTCGTAATCATCGACAGAACCGTGAGACAAGGGAGGAAGTTAATCAGGCAACAAACGTGCTTCCATCTCCATATATTTCGGCCAACTAGTTCACTCCAGCAAACGAAAAGGGCCAAGTTTGTTTGTTCACTTCATCTTTTAATGATGCCTTTGCAGTTCATTCAATCACTTCTCCGACGACTCGGAGTTCGTGGGCTGCTAATTCTGCATGCATTGCTATGGACGATTCTGTTAAGCTTAACTGTGGCCATGGCGTCGTTTGTTCCTGAGGTCGCCTTTGTCTCCACGGTATCTCCTTCCTCATGGTTATCACGTTCGTGTGGTGAGGGTACTACTGGTACTCTTGTTAGGCTTCCCATGGACATCCCCGGCGAAACTGTTTGCTTGCCGTATCAAATGCTCAGGAGGTCAAGCTTGGATTTCTTTGTGCCTACCATGGTTGCCACCCTTGTGGTTTCTGCTTCTGCATGCTTTGTTCGTTCCTTGGCGTTGTGGGATGCTCCAACTAGAGATCAACATTACTAGGTTATACATAAAGTCTAATACTAAAGTTGGTTGTTACTTGGTAGTTTAGGTTTTCCATTTGTCTTAGCATTCATTACTTCTCGTTATCATATGATTAGCTGGTTTTGGTTTCATGTCCTTCGTGCTTTATCGTTGAGTTTCGTAAAATAAAATAAATAAAGGTATTGCTTTTTGGCAGATGTTGTTATGGGAAGTAGAGAAGTTAACAAGTACAAACAGTATTTTATATTGTATGAATTTTTAAAATTTTTTTTTATATAACAATTAAACAGTTAATTAACTTTTTAAAAATTTTTTTAATAAAAAAATTCAATCGACAAAAACTCTACTCATAAAAATTCTACTGACATAAGCTCATCCAAACAGACACTATTATCCATATGTCAGGAAATGACCCTTGTCCATATTGCTTGTGTACAGCCGTTGTTTCTCACTTGTGCCATTTTGGAGCTGATGCTGTAGGATTTTTATGAGATAGGATCTTCTGTCTAATTTTATGGTGTCTTATTCTGTCCCATAAATTTCAATCATTCATTTATGTAGATCCCGCGTTTATTTATGCAAGACCCATGTGAAACTCGTATAAATAAATGACTGAAATTTATAAGACATAATAAGACACCATAAAACTGGACATAAAATCTAAACTCGATTTCCATAAGCTTACCTTGACCAAATCACGTTTTGTATTTGCAAATCCAATGTTATTATGTCAATTTTATCTTAACCAATTGTTCTAATAATTTTTAGTTAAAAAACATATTATATTTCTATTAGACATTTCGTGATTTTTTTAATATTCAAACTACGTATTAAATGTACACAATTGTGGCATGGGCTTATATTAAATTTAAAATTAATAAATAATATAATATTAATAAAAATATATAAAAAAATGAAACATGTGAAAAAATATTTAAAGTCAAACTAATAAATTTCACGTTTCCACATATTTGTCATATCATGTTATCACTTATTTATAATAATTATTAACAAAAGCTATTATATTATTGATTATCATTTAGAAAGTAAATTAATGTTGCATAATATTGCGAGAAATCACCAAATCTTGTTAATGTTTGTCGGTCCGTTTAAGGATGTTTTATGTTCGATACGATTTCACGATTAGCATCAATTTTAGATCTACACGTATTATACTAAATAAAGATGTTCAAATTTGATTAGTAAATTAAACATCTCGATCATTTACAATATTTCACTATATATATATATATATATAAAATTTATAATTCTATATTAAATTTAAAATTTAAGGTGATAATTTTTCTTAAGTTTTAATAATATAAAATTGTTAAATGATCGTTTCATCACAATAGTTTAAGTTATTATGTGAGGCCAATTTAATTGATTTTATATATTTACTAGCACACCAACTCAAGTGAAAAATCCTTTGGGCTTGAAATTTGCACGGGTTCGCTATATTTTGTGCTAAGTAATAGATAAGTGGTAGGATTTGAACTCACGATTATTTGATCACAAAAGTTTTGATATTATATTAAGTGACTGTTTCATTACAATAACATCACTTAACAAAAATAATTTACAGAGTATAGATATTACTTAAGAAAAATATAAACGACAACGTAGATTAGGTAATGTTTTTAGTTGAATTATTCTTGTTTTATATAATTATTGTGGAAAAAATGAATAAATGGCTACACAATGGAAGCAACCCGATGGACTGAAACAATTACAGAGTTCGATGGGCTTAACTACAGTGGAGATAAGCCGTGGATTTGGATCCAACTACAGCAAGAAACGACACCCCCGTTTAAACTTATACACTTTCTTCTACTAGGGTTTTATTCACTCAACAGGACGAGAGCAAAATCGAATTGCAATGGGTACAGAGAATGAGTTGCAGGTGGATTTAGGGCATCTCTTGGCGTTTGACCCTTATCATTCATTCTCCCCTTTACCATCTTCAAGGTTTCTTTTACATACGCCCTTTATCTTGTACATATCCAAATTTGAGGTTCTAAGTTTTAATTTTTATTTAAATGATTCATGTTACTGGTATTTGATCGGTAATTGGTTGAATGCATTTTATCTTAAAATAACTGGTTTTGCTGAGTATAGCACTCTTTTGGTTTGAGGTTGAAGAAATTGTTTCCGTTGTTGGTTATAGAGTCTTCGTTCCTTTTTAAAGATATTTTGTTTGTTTTAGGTGTATTCTAATTACTGCTATTTGGGTAATCAATTTTGGTTATCTTTTGTTTAACTCTTGGTCTGAATCAGAATGATATTGTAGTTGACTAAAGGTGCTTTCTTGGAGAGTTGTGTAATAATGCTGATAGCTAAATGACGCAAAACTTCTGAATTTCGTTCAACTGGAAGCAACGCTTCAATGAAATAATGACGAATGGTTACTGGCGTTGAATTTTTTTTAATTTCCATGTATTGTGATATGTGTATTAAAGCTATGGACTTTTCTGTTTCTGAGATGTTACGGATGGAATTTGTATACGATGGTAATGGACATCAAATAGTTAGTTGTTTAAATTTCGATCTTCTGTGCTGAAATCATATTGTATTATAGAAGGGTGTAATGCCAATAGATTAAGATTTGTACTGAAATTCTTGCTTTTGATGCGTAACACAATCTGAAATCTGGTTTGTTCTAAGCAATTTGCTATTTGCAAGGTGAGACTTCAAACGTATGACTAAAGGTCTTGGTTAGATATCTGGAAGGTTTCTATCAGGATGCAAGACCAGATCCACATGCTTATATTTTAACTTCTTATTCTTGTTCCTTTTGCAATTTGTTAGGGACGAGTTGGTGAATGAATGCCTAAGAAAAGGTACTGAGCTAGTTCAAGCCATTGCAGATCGTCTATTTCACTTACCATCAACTGAAGATATAAATGGTCCAATTGTGAAGCTCCCTCCTCCGACAACGAAATTGCCAAGGGAGAAACATGTACGATGTTCCTTCCACTTTATATAACCATTCTTTGGCTGCATTGTAAAATTTCCCTTAAATCTGGAGAGTGCAATGCTTTCACTTTTCCCCTGAGATCCATGGCCTTCTTTTGATAATTTTTGAGCTTTTTCTGCAGAGTGAGGGGAGGAGTGCATGGTGTTAATTGCATGTCTCTTCTAGGAAGGATAATTTGTGCATCACATCTATTTTATTTCTCTCCGCCAGTTCTCTGAATTAGACATATACGATGCTTGAAGAAAAAGTGTTTTTCTGAATATTTTAGCTTGAAAATCCGTTTAACTTCTTATCTTTTGGTTTCAGCTTCCAAAGCCTAAACCTCCTACGAAATGGGAACAGTTTGCCAAATCCAAAGGTATTGATTTAACTATCATGTGCAATGTAGCTGGGCAATAATGAGTATATTGTATGACATATTGACATGTCTCATGTTCATTAGGTTTTTGTACTTCTTGAGCAATGGACTTTATGTGTACCATTTGTCTAATTTTTGTTTAGAACAACCATATTTTTAGTCCTTTGACTTAATGCTTTTTCCTTATTGAAGCCTCCAATCATTAATTTAGTTGCTCCACATTTAGACTTTTGTTAACGTTCTTAACAAAATCATATGTAGCATCCAAGCTGGAAGAACATGTCACTCACAATTGTGTGTCCAGCTTGGATTATGTTGATGTCACATAATACTTCTGTAAGGACATTAACCAAAGTCCTAATATAGAGTGATTAGTAAAGTTGGAGGACTGAATTAGAAAGTTTAATGGTTGGAGGACTTAAATAAGAAAAAGCGTTAGTTGAAGGACTACAAATATGATTGTCCCATCATTGTTTCTCCATTCTAGATCTCAATATATTTATTATGATACTTTACCTTTTTATTCCTGCAGGTATAAAGAAGCGTAAAAAAGACAAGATTGTATGGGATGAACAAACTGGCACATGGAAACGTCGCCATGGATATGATCGTGTTAATGATGATGAAGATGTCCCGATCATTGAGGCGAAGATCACTGATGGTACTACTTGATACCATATTACTATCATTTTAGGAAGTATGTTTATGCAAAATATTCTATATTTAAGCTTTGAAACATGTTTCTACACACACAAAATTCTCTCTCTGTGCAGTGCCTGGAGAGGATCCTTTTGCCAAGAGAAGAGAAGAGAAGAAGAAAAGAGTTGAAAAACAAGAGAAGAATCGGTTGAGCAACTTGAAGCAAGCTGCTAAAGTTGGTGCTGTGCCAAGGTTTGGCCCCTTTTATCATCTTGTTGTATTTGGTCGCCTAATATGAGCTGAGCAAAATCTTTTCCACAGCCATGTTCAGCTAGCTGCCACAGCTCTACCTATAACAGGAACACAGGCTGTCCCAGAGAAAGTAACTAAAGATGAACTGGGCAATGTAGCTGGACTAGCTTCCACCGCAACAGCCAGTGGTGGGAAGTTTGACAAGAAGTTGCCAGGAGAAAAACCTGCTAAAAAACGAGGGAAACATCGAAAGGTTTGAACTAAACTACACCTATTCCTATTGTAACTGAAGATTCCCATAACTTGTGCCCTTCACTTCTCTTCAGTTTCTACCTGTGGTGGAAGGGTCAGGAATAGGTGGACAAGAGAAGGAGCAGACTGAAAACGTCCTGAGGAAAATAATGTCAAAGAATTCTCATGAGATGCTTAACATTGACAAGGTACGTCTCATCAACATGGAGTTGATTTGATGTTTATGATTGAAACTTGTTATTTCCTTAATTAAAATTTTTTTGTTTTAAAAACAGGCCGTTTCTGTGTACAATGTTAAGAAGGAGAAAAAGAGAAGGAATCAGCAAGGGCAATCTTCAACCTCCAGCAAATTGAAACCGGATGCCAAACCGATGAAAAGGAAGAACAAACCTAACAAGAAGCCTGCAAAGAAAGGAGGGTCCTTCAAGAAAGGGAATTCAAACAGAAATTATAGTTAGTGTTGATCTTTTTGGTACTCCCAATTTTTGAGTGAGCTATTGCAAAGTTTGTGCGTAACAAGATACACTATAATGTCATGTAAAATTGCTCCAGGGTTTATAATGTGCTTAACATGGTCTGATTTTCATTTTCTTGGATGTGAGAAAATGATAAAGACTTTAGGAGAGTCACACCCAAAAGCTAGCTTATGAGGATAGAGAGCCCAAAGTCCTTATAAATCCCATATCAATTTTGTATTTAATCAATATGGAATTCAAGTCCCATACCTTGCAATTAGATCAAACTGTAACATTCGTCCCTTCATAAGGACCAATGTCTTCATTGGTCACGGTCATGTTGGTCACATCTGACACTTTTAGGTCACCACTCCATGGGTTACTATTCTGAGATCCTTGTTGATCACGGCCACGTTGGTCACGACTGGCATTCCCAGGCCATCACTCTTTGGGCCACCACTCCAAAACCAGCTCTGATACCAATTGATAAAGACTTTAGGAGAGCCACACCCAAAAGCTAGCTTATGAGGATAGAGAGCCCAAAGTTCTTATAAATCTCATATCAATTTTGTATTTAATCAATATGAGATTTACGTCCCATACTTTACAATTAGATCAAACCGTAACAAAAAAGGATCAAGGGAACCCACAAAAGCAAGTACTTGTGTTATTCGAGCGTGACTCTAGTGACATCATCCCTTGAAACTGAGAGTAGATGTTATCAACATTGCCTATAGAAGTAAAATACGAGAAAAGTTTGCATTGTCCAATCGTGATTTTTTAGTTTGTAAATTTACAAAATATGGAAAATAATAATGTATTGTTTTGATATACACATAATTTCCTTAAAATAAAACATGATAAATATATAGGAAAAGTTCAGAATTTTATGTAAATTTGTAACTGAAAAATGTTTAAAATTAAAAAAAAGGCAGTTAAGGAAAACTACAAAAACATGTAGAATTTAAAAAATATATATATAAAAGCTAAATGTAGGTCTATTGAAAATAACCTCTCTATTATGTAAGAGTAAGTGTCTGTTTGGATGAACTTATATCAGTAGAATTTTTGGCAATAGAGCTTTTTTAAAAAGAGCTTTTCTAAGAAGTAAGTTGACTGTTATTTAAAAAAGAGTTTTTTTGAAAGAGCTTCATACAATAACTGTTTGGTAACATAAAAATAAAACGCATTTTTAATTTTAACTATATTTTATTTTATAATAAAAATTATTTAAAATATATTAAACAACATATCAAGTATTATATATTAATTATTTTATAATTTTAAACCATATAAAACATAATTAAAAATATATCTAACTAAATTTTTTATATAGATTATAATATAAGTAAAATTAATATCAAAAATAAAAATTAAAACATATAAAAAAATCAAATAATATTATATAAATTTTAAAATAAACATGAAAATATGTTTATAGATATTGTGAGAATTATGTATAAAATATAAAGATAAAAGGAACTAAAAAATAAACTCATTAATTAATATGAAAATTTTATATAAAAAAATACTTTTTTGAAAAATTGCAAATTTGAGCTTTTTCAAAAGCTGTATTTTAACTTTTAAAAAAGTTGTTTCTATGAAAAAAGTGTTTTTAAATTTTACAGTTAAACACTCAGTAAGACTGTATATTATCGTAGTCAGTTTATGACTTCGGACTAAATGTGACGTATGACGATGATAATGATGATGGAAATCGAATATAATATAATAATAATTACTAATTTTTTGGTAAATAAACCAGGGCAGGACACGTATTAGAAGTCAACACGACAGAGTGATATAGCATAATGCGATTAGTTTCAACTCAGAAAATAGATTTCCTCTTTTCATCTTCCAGGAAACCCTAGCCATCTTCGCTCGTTTCTTGTTCTTCTCTGGTCATTTGTAGTTTGTTATTATTATTATTGAACAGTAAATGACGAGCGCTCTGGACATGTCCCTTGATGATATCATCAAGAGCAATAAGAAGCCTGCATCCCGAGGTCGCGGTCGGGGCTCTGGACCTGGTCCTTCCCGCCGATTTGCTAATCGCGCCGCCAATCGTGCCGTACCGTATTCTGCGCCTAAGGTACTTTCTTCGTTGTTTGGAAGCTAGGGTTTTTGTTTTCCTGGATGGATCTGTTTCCGTTACACTGTCATTTTCCTGAATTATGTGTCTCTTGATGTTCAGGCGCCGGAAACCCCGTGGGAACATGATATGTTTACCGAGCAGGGTATGGGGTTAGCCACACAAGCGGGTCGGGCATCCGCCATTGAGACTGGAACTAAACTCTATATCTCCAACCTTGATTATGGCGTCTCTAACGAGGATATAAAGGTTTTTTACTCTTTTCTCTTTTCTCTTTTCCTGGAATAAGGAATCCACAGTATTGGACTATTGGGTTTTAGTATTTTGTTAGCAGTTCAACTTGTTAGTTGCATCTCAGGGATAAACTGTGTGTCTGGAGTGACTTTTTGGGTTTTTAAATTTTTCAACGTTTTTTCTTTCGAGTCTGATGAAATATCCTTAACCAAAGTACTATTTTAAATAATTCCATTATTGTTGCCAGTTCTTTGTATGATTTTTGTATTGATGGATGGCACTGCAGTAAAAGTGGCTTTAAACAAATGCGGAACTTTCTTGTTTATGATTGGTTGAACTTTGTGTGTGCAGGAATTGTTTTCTGAAGTTGGTGATCTGAAACGATCCAATATCCATTATGATCGGAGTGGCAGATCGAAGGTATCTATATCAAGTTTGGCTGAAACCGTCTCCTTGTGTGGAATTGTTTGTTTCCTGATCTTTAGAGATCTTTTTCTTAGGGAACAGCTGAGGTTGTCTTCTCACGTCGAACAGATGCTGTGGCTGCCGTGAAGAGGTACAATAATGTCCAGCTTGACGGGAAGCCAATGAAGATAGAGATTGTGGGAACAAACATTACCACTCCTGCTGCACCTCTGGTAACAAATGGCACTCTTGGAAATTTAAATGGAGTTAACAGAGGGTACGTCCATCTTTTTTTGCTGTTTATTTTTTTGTCTATTAATTACTTAATCAAAAAAAAAAAAAAACTGAGCCAATGGTAAAGGTCCGTTCTACACCTGACATTCAAGATTTTATTTGTCAACTCCATGAATTTGTGTGTGAAAATTCTCAAGTTTTTATCCTACTTTATGTGCTTAAAATTGGATTTCTGTGCTTCTGTACGTCTTTTTGTTGTCTGTTCGCTCTCAGAATGTGGTGTTTGTTATTTGCTAATTATTTGTTGCTTTAGTCTCTGTTTCCTTCCTCCTCTGTTTGTTGTTGTATGCTGTGGCATTTACAACATCCCTGCTGCAGAATCAGCAAACTAAACATATGGTTGATAGAAACGAATATGGAATTCAAAAGAGTTGTTGAATGTGCTACTTTTAACGTTTTTGTGCTTTAATGAGATCGTTCTGTGTTTAATTTGTAGCTGTAAATGGTTTCTTGTCTTTGTGGTGCTATACTATCTTTACTGATGCATTTCATTTACTTATCAGTGGACAAACTAGAGGTGGTCCCATTGGAAGATCACGAGGTGGTAGTGTTGGCCGTGGATTTGGAAGGGGTCGTAGACGTGGGGCTGGAAGAGGCCGTGGGGAAAAGGTATCTGCCGAAGATCTTGACGCTGACTTGGAGAAGTACCATTCAGAGGCAATGCAGACGAATTGAAGGCATTCCTTGTTTTTGGTCGGTGCTCATGCATCTATCTTCCATGGACTTCTTCTGTAACTTTGTCAAGTTCTATACTTTTAGGAATCTTAGTAATGCTCGTAAACTATTAACCTTTAAGCATGAACTTTGGGCTTTGTCACTGATATTATTTGTGTTGGGATCAAGTATGTGGTTAATTGAAAACTGTCAGTGTGTGATTCCTGCTTTTGGTTTGGTTAGCTCCTTGGTTCTTCTCATGTTACTCCACCATCTGTTGAAAGTGGAACTGTTATTGTCATATAGTCTTACTTCAAGAGAAAGGTGTCTGCAAGGACTGGAGGGTTGACCCCCAACGGGAATCTTCCATGTTCCAACATCTTTGGGTTTGCTTGCCAGGAAGACTGCATTTCAGGTAGATTCTTTGTTTTATTGTACTACATTGATCCTTTTGCCCATTGGAGCCTGTTTCATCTTGATGGTATAGTTGATTTTATGTACATGGTTTTCTTGCATAAATTTTCATCACCCTGTCATCTATTCTTTCCAGGGAAATTTTAGTTCCCCTGATTAATGCATAATGCTCCTTATGTAGCATATCATAAACTACATATGGATTCTCTCTGCTTCAGTCAACCGGATGAAGTTGAAAATACTAGTGGATGAAACTGGAACATGTTTTCAAGTAGGCATTGTCAAGCTATTCTAAAACTGAGAACTTTTCTCGGCCATTGGATTCCTTGTTATATGGAAGAGTTCTTACTTAAAGCCTGCTTGATTGAGGGTTTTCGTGGCTCTTCAGTGGCTGGCGTGCATACCATTATATTATGATCTCGTGTCAAATGTCATGTCTAGTGCCACAATATGCTAGTAGAGGCTGTTGCAAGCGGAAAGTTTACCATTTTCTTATACTGTAGTTGGTCTGGAAGTTTATTCATGGGAAAATTGCTGGTACAAGTTTACTGGGTTAAGTTGGCATCTTTTGATGAATTTTGATGCTTGAAAAGTGGATTACAACCTCTGTCATCCTCATCCTTGTCTATTGCTCCATTCATGGGTGAAATAGAATCCAGCAACAGCTGTGCAATTGCGGAATGTTATATAGATGTTGCAATGAGAATTACTTGCAACTTGATATGTCTTGGTTTCATAATTTGTACGCCTTCGTGTCTTATTACTAGTGCGGTTCGTTCTACTGGTCCAGAGGTTCCATCCATGTACTTGGTGATTCGTTGGATGATTCCATACCAACACCAAGTGGCAGCTAATGTTGAAGCTGATGCCCTACGGGTTCATTCGTTAATTGTTTTGATTGAAGACAATCCAATACGCTGTTAACTGTTGACTATGGAGGTCGTAGCATACTTCTTTTTTGCTCTTGTGCCGTTTCCAGCGTTGCCCTTCCGGTTGAGATATGAAAATAATGGAAAGTATGAAAGTGGGTTGAGTTTATTAATCGCGACGCATGAGCACCATAGTGTCATCAATTGGTACATGCTCATTTGAGACTTCAGAAATTGATGCAGGCTCATCGTCTTTACCGTCAGAAGAGCAAACCTATTCTTTTTTATGTTTTATTTTTTTTAATGATCGATTTTTCAATTATCTTCATGAAAGAAAGATTTATCTGAAAAAGTGACGTGTCGTTTCAGGGAAAGAGACTCGATGTATTAATTGATCGCGTTAAATACAGAATTACAGTGATAGTTCTCATAGTTACACACAAAGCTGGTATGTTTTTAATTGCGTTTGAACATAGAGACATTGATGCTCAAATGGAGAATACCCTCAAAATCCACAACATACAACAATTGTCATTCCTGATTGTTGAGCTTTACAAGAATAGATGCCTTTGGTCCTCAAGAGTCCCTTGGTTCCCGCAGCTTGTGGCGACTAGATAACAACAGGTTCAAGAGGGAGAGAAAAAGTGCCTTTATGCAAGACACTACAAAGTTCCAGCAGGATGAGGGCCAGTACCATGGGTATAGCAGTCTGAAAAACAGACTAATTACATGACGAGGGTATCGTCCAACCTGGATAATGCAAATGTTATGGTCATCCAGATGTAAGCATTAAGGAGTTCTTTGCCATGAGCAATCAATTACATCAGCACCATTCTTTATCTTGACAAAAATTGTGAAATAGAAAAATGTCTGGATCATGTCTCAACAGGCAGGATAAATACAACAAAAAGGTCACACAATCCGATTAATGGGGCGTCGTAGATGTTCAAGAGCTGGGCTAATTGAAGCAGGACGAGGATGAGGGAATACTTACAGGAAATAGGAAATCTAAAGCATCCCAGGCTGCATGCCGAACAGCTCTTGTAGGATACATTGGACCCCCGGGAGAAGTGAAACTATATAAACATGCCTTTAACCTTGTGCTAGTTGTCATTCGCAATTCCATTCCTGCAAAGCAAGGACCTTGCTTAGAATATCTGGCACTCGATTCAGGCCCATGAAATCCTAAACTAATTGATTTTAGACCAGTCCAAAGTCCTCACCTTGAAGAACTTTAATCTGTGAAAGATAATGCAATAGAACTGGCTCCACCTTCAACTTCTGAAGCTGAGCAGCAGAAAGATAGTTCAACTCCAGAGATGCACAAAATTTTATGAACATGTAAGAAAAAAAGATTTATATGCGCACCTGGTCTGCAAGCTCAATAACAAAGAAGTCTGCTGGACTGCCAACCAAGAATGCATTTGGGAAAATGGGACAATGCTTCAAGAAACTTTCAAGTTTGTCAGCTGCAGAAGAAACAGATCAACTGAAACCTTTGTTCCTCATAACCAAATTTACACAAGATTCTAAAGCATACCTGAGTTGTAAAAGAGTATGAACCTCGAAAGCAAAAGAAACAGATCCCTCTGTGCCTGAATCAACGACACAACACACAGCAATTTTAGGATGCAAATGTCACAGGTACAAATAAGTCCTAATCTCCTCATTCAGAGAGGCAGTGCAATAAAGCCTCGGTAAGTTAAACAACTGCTCACACAAATCGAAAATAATGCACATTTGTGGCCCGACCTGCACAGGAATTTTATTCAACCGACTGGGCTCCAGGGCAACTTCCTCTAGGAGATACTGAACCAAAAATGAGTGAGATTATAAAGGATACATGTTTCTGTCAACACAAATGCAACTGGGAAAAAATTTTCACTCTGCTGAAAGTGACTACAGCTCACCAGAAAGAGGGTTTGGAAACGTCTTGTGTTTGTTTGGATGTCAATCCTGAATATAGGTAAGGAAGTGAATGATTACCACACAAGGTCAGCCAACACATTTTAAAGATGAAAATCCAAAAGAAGCAAGAGAACACATTCATTAGATAGTAAGACGTGGGTTCTAAGAATGTAGTACAGATATCTCATTGATGCTGGAATAGTATTTCAAGAGTGAGGTGCAAATTCACCTTAACATATATGTCAAATACTTGTAAATTCCCATACAACTTTCACTCCCTATGTAAACTCAGATGACAAGTAAAGCCCTAACCAATATTCACGAACACCCAAATCCAACATCTAATCATCAATAACAGGAAACAGAGAACTCTGAATACCTCAGGAAAAAGCTCTAACTCATTTAACCCCTTAAGAGCCCACATATGGCAATCATTAAAGAGACAAATGCACATTCCTGCTCAACTCAAAACCCATGAAAAGAGGAGCGGTATCTTTTCCTCGTTAAGATTTGACTGCTCGAAATATTGTTTCATACGCATACCGCAAATAGTTATAACCAACTTCCATTTAGTCTGAAGGTAAGGAGTATTTACCATTTTCATCAATCACTGTTAATCTAAATAAATGTTAAAATTCTCGACAATCAAATTTAACAGGCAACAGCTCAATAGATTTCAAAATTCCATATTGCCAAGTGTACACTTCCATACCAGAAAACATGTGTAGCACCTTGAACAAGAGCAGATGAGTAACGTAGAAGCACATCAGTATTATCCAGCTGAGCTTCAAATAGCTGCAGAAAAGATAAACATGCTGCTCCAGTGCTTAATGGTGTAAAGGTTCTTAAATTTATCAATAAAACTATGATTAATAGCTTGTGCTTCAAAACAAATTCTAAACTGAAGCCTAGAATATACACATGCAAAGCACCACAATGGAAAAAATTTCCACGGGTTGAGGTCCACTCAGTGGCTGATTAGTAAAGGCAAAGCTGCAGACCTATACAAGATTGTCGTTTCATTTATTTCCCAAATATCAATAGTTCCATACCAGAAACTCATGAACTTTTTCAACTTAAAAACATATTATTACTAGATGATCCTACATAGTTAGAAGCGAAATGAAAGAGAGAGAGAGAATAATGTGAGAATAGAAAGGTTACCTTACCCATTTATGAAACAAAAGAGTAAAGATATTTGAAGCAAATGACTGGCTCCAAAGCCGGACAATCAATTCAATAATTTGTTTTCCACTTAGGGGAACCCTAACATAATAATCGGCAAGCACATTATAAAAACACAATGGCTCATCTCCACCATATTCAACAGGAGAAATTGCATCTTCGTTCCCTTCAAGTATGATATCTGAGTTCAATTTCAATACGCACAAAGATTGTCAAAGGAAAGAGTGAAAAATGCACAAAATAGTTTTATTAATAAAATTCATAATATTACTATCAATACTTGATATAAGGACAAAAGTGATTTTTTATTCCTCTGTTCCCACAAAAAGGCGTTAATTTTGCCCTTTACAACATGTCAGCACGACTAGGAAAAAAATTAATATTAACACTCAGAAGCAATCTAAAATAATAGTTTAGCCACTAATCAACCGACACTGAAAAAGGATCTCCTAATAAATCTCATCATATTCCAGAAAGCTCAACCACAGTTTCTTTCGTACGTGTGATATTGTTTGACGTCTATTTCCTCACAATTACACTTAATTCTCAGCACAACGATAACAACACAAATTGGAGATCAATAACTGACCTCTGGCTCGGTCGTCAACTTCCAGAGCTATGTCGGCGAATAACTCTTGCAATAGGTTTCGCCTCTGCGATGCAGAAGCCAGTGCCTGCAACATTGTATAAGTTTCAAAATCCATCTTTTTTGGCATAAAATCGATGATTATTAATAAGCGTATCGGACATTTGCTATATCTTGGCATATATATGTACTCGATAACAGTTAAATTAATGATCGGAAGAAGGTTGATTAAATCCAAAAAACCAAGAAACAGGAAAAAGCAAAACGAACCTGTTGGAGCTTTTTCTCGATTTCTTGCGTGAGAGCGTCGAGATAAGCAGAGCTACGGGGCGTTGAAGAAACCATATCGAATTGTTGTTTCTTTTCAATTGTCAGTATCAATAACAAAAAACGGCATTTTGTTAACGAACAGCGAAATCACGAATCTCCAACCCTAATCTCGATCTAAAACAGAGAGATACAAGGTCGGTTTCTTAGTCGTCTCTCCTATCCTCTGCTTAATGGAACAACAAGCAAAGGAATAATTGAATCAATCTCAAAACAACCAGACCAGAAGCTCCAACTAAAAGTTTGAATATCTGATAAAACCACCAGAACAGAAGCTGCCCGTGCCTGCAAGTAAAAGTTTGAATATCTGAGAAAACCGTTGGATCAATTCCAATAAACTTGAATCCAACGGTGGTCGTATGGATTAAGCATTCACGCGCTTTGGGAATGTTGAGGTGGTGAAAGATGTACACGTGGACACAAGAAAGCTCATTGAGTCTTGTCATGTGGCCCACCCACAGGGCAACTTATGGAAGGCTCTGCCATCTGTTCAAGATTCAGTTAGATATCAATCATATGGTTTTATCTTATCATGTCCTGTTCGCTCATCTCAGATCTATGGCTATTATAATTTGATATAAATAATAAAAAGGACTTCATTTATTGTCATATTTAATTAATAAATAAAAATATAATATTACCAATTTATTTAACACAACAAAAGGATTGATTCTGAAATTTTTTATAAAAATATAATTTTTTAAATCTAAAATCTTAAAGTGCAATTTATTTTACAAACAAAAAAGATTAAATTTTTTACTCTAATAAAAATAACAATAATATTTTTAAATACCAACAAAATATTGAATAAAATTAAAACATTTAAATATGATTGAAAATTAATTTATAATAATTAATCTATTAATTAATAAACTATATAACGAGAATTATTAAAACAAATCAAACTAAAAATTTAAAAATTAAATTAAAAAGTTAAGACCGTACCGAATCAACATCAAGCTATATATATACATTGGAATCTGCCTCATTATTGTATACTTAAAGATGATTCAGTCATTATTTCTTTGAAGTTTGAATCCAACTTTAGTTTCACTTTTTCCATAGCTGGTCAAGTAAAACTAGATGTTTTCAAGCAGTAAACTTTTAACTATTTCAAAAATATTTCAATAATAGATACAATATATTACGACCCATAGTTCAGAAATTAAATTTACTTATCAAAGGACAAGGTTCAAGGGTATCGAGGGTAGCTCTGTTAAGTTTTAGAAAAAAGGGTAAAGTTGTCTAAAGAGAGAAAAAAGTTAGTTATCATTTGGTATCAGAGCAAAATGATCTAGGCAATAAATGGCAGGTAAGAAATAGGAGACCAGGCTCGACATGATGGAAAAAGAATTTGAAGAAATCAAAAAGGGGTTATTAATGGAGCGTGACTCTCTGAGGGTGGAGATGAATCAAAAGCCGGAAGGAGTGAAGGGTGAGCTAAAGGAAGAGTTCAGTAGGCGTTTTGAAAAGCTAATGTAGGCTATTACAACTCTTTAGGTTCGATCAGATTCGTCACCCTAAAATCTGGCAAAGGCATTCGAAGGTGAGTCGTTGAAGACTGGAAGGATGAGAGGTCGAAGAGATGAGACCAAAGAGGAGGCATTCGCATGGAAAGAAGGAGCCATGATAAAGTAGAAGAAAAATGGGTCGGATTCGATCCAAATGCTCGGTCAAGAGTTGAAGGGGGCCAATCTCAAATCGGGTATGACCTAGGTATTAAAATTGAAATTGGGGAACAATTTCGGGGAATAGGGAATTTAGAAGATGAGCGAATCGGAAAGGAAGGAAGGTAAGAGGAAGAATATGGGTGAAGGAATGGGAGATGTGATAAGGAGATACGAGTCGAGCTAGAGGATAGAGGTTGGTACCGGGAAGAAGAAATGAATCGCCAAGAGGAATGTTGAAGAATGGATACCCAGATGATGATCCTCGACCACCCGATTGGAGGCGCGATTGCAAGCCACTAAGGATTGAGATGCTGACTTTCAAGGGGCAAGACCTAGATACTTGGATAATAGTACGGATCAATTTTTTGTCACCAGGAGGTACACGGAAGAAGAAAAAATGGAGTTGGCTGCACTTAGCTTCGACGAGGAAGCACTGTAGTGGCACAGGACCATTGAAGATACTGGCCCAGTGTTGGATTGGAGAGAGTTGAAGAGTACAATATTCAGACATTTCCGTCCACTCCACGAAGGCAATGTTTGTCAAAGATTCCTCTCCATCAAACAGGAGGGTACGATTCTCGAGTATAGGAGACGATTTTGGATTCTGGTTATTGTTTGCAGATATCTAACACCAGAGATAATGAAATATACTTTTATTAAGGGGTTACAACCCCATATTTGGTATGAATTAAATTTGCTGAAGCCTAAAGGGTTGACTAAGATAATTGAAACTGCGATGGGGATGGAGTAGAAGAACAGAGAGTTGAGGAATTATAAGTATAGTAGACAGATCAGCACGGGCAGGGGAGTGTCATAGGAAAAGAGGCTCTCAAGGAGGGAGACAAAAGTGAGAAGAGTGGTAGGGATACTAGGTTTAAGAGGTTATCAACTTCTGCATGGCAAGACAACAGGGCTAAGGGATTGTGTTTTAAGTATGATGAAAAGTTTTCTCCAGGGCACCGGTGCAAGAATAAATAACTGCAAGTCCTCTCAGCACTAGATGAGGAGGTGGAATCTGAGAGTGAGGAAGAGGGGGAAGAGAGTGCTGAATTGGCCGTTAGTTTTGTAGTTGGGTTGACTATGCCAAAAACCATGAAGATGAGGGGGAAGGTAGGGGAGTTAGATGCGATCTATTTGGTTGACTCAGGGGCTTCACATAACTTCATTTCCGTGAAGTTATTGGAGCAATTGGGATTAAAATTAGAGGATGCCAGGGGGTATGGAGTAGTCATGGGGAATGGTGAGATTGTGAGGGAAAGGCGTTTATAGGAAAGTCCAATTAGAAGTACAATAGTACGTCATAACCGAAGAATATTTACCCATGACCCTTAATGGATGTGACTTGATAATAAGGGTCAAATAGTTACAAACTTTGGGAGAGGTAGTCACGAATTGGGAACAACTTACCATGAAATTTTGAGAAAGCGAGAATTGGGTCATATTAAGGGAGGATCCAAGCCTTACCAGGGGATTGATAGGCTTAATAACCTTAATGAAGCGAACTAAAGAAGATGATAATTTGCTTATGATACACATTTGTGTTTTGGAGCAGAATGGAGGAAAGGAGTCGGGTTTATTATCTGATGGTGTGCAGTCTTTATTGAGTAGTTACGAAGTAACTCTTTAACATGCCAAAGGGGTTGCCACCCTCTAGAGATAATTCTGATGGTGTGCAGTCTTTATTGAGTAGTTACGAAGTAACTCTTTAACATGCCAAAGGGGTTGCCACCCTCTAGAG
>JANVCQ010000008.1:36884187-36894747 GCA_025531925.1 Erythroxylum plowmanianum
ATTTCTAATAACTTATCAAAACTCTAATTTTAATTAAATTCCTTCATTTAATATCCATTAACTTGCATTAAAAGCCTTAAATTAATTTGAACATGCTTAAATACTAAGGAGGAATCGGGACCCAACCGATGCCTTATCAAGGAGGGGGGATTTAGTAGACTGTTAGTTCATGGGAATTTCTCAAGGGGTTAACATAACGGACATCTTGCAGGAGGTAGAAGAGAACTGTCAATTGAGGGACCTGAAGGCTAAAATCTCCAAAGGTGCTACCAATAAGCTACCTTTTTCCTTGGTACATGGTAGATTAATGTATGATAGAAGGTTAGTGCTTAGTAGAAACTCTAAATATATTCCCCTTCTTTTAAGGAAAGCACACGAGTCTCATTTAGCAGGACATGGGGGTACTTTGAAAACTTACAAGTGCTTGACAAAAGAAATTTTTTGGGAAGTGATGAAAAAACAGGTGGCTATGTATGTAGCTGAATGTGCCACGTGCCAACAACAAAAATATGCAACTTTAACCCCTGTGGGATTACTGCAGCCACTGCCAGTTCCTAGTCAAATTTGGGAGGATTTATCCCTTGATTTTGTAGAAGGGTTACCAAAATCTGGAGGTTATGATACTATCTTAGTGATAGTGGACAAATTGAGCAAATTGGCCTACCTTATTGCTGTAAAGCATCCTTACATGATAGAATCTGTGGCAGCGCTTTTACTACCCTAAAAAACTAGAGGTGATTAGGGACTTTGTTTTGGAAAAGATTCCTATCATGATAGGGCTACTTGAGAGTAAAATAAAGCAAGAGAACATGCAGATATTGCAAGCACTTGGTAGGTAATGATCTTTTGTATCAAATCAAAACCATTACCACAATGGTTGAGTTATACTATCTTACAACAAAGCAAGGGTCATGATAAGTTTGGAGGAGTCGAAGGAACTAAACTATTCCTTCTATAATACCATCTTATATGGAGCTAATCTCAACTACTAAATGAGTCTTTTATGGAAAAAAATTGGAAGATTTTAGCATCTTTATCTAACACCCATGGATTAAATTGTGAGATTTCGATAGTATGGCACATAGGAGCGAGGTGGAAGGCTATAAGGGGTCTCATTTTTATACAATTGATATACAGGAATGCATCAAACATATAATGATCATGTATTTAAAAATAGAAGGTTGGTTCTTCATCTGGTGCAACAACCAAAGCCCAGCTCATCTTCCAAGGAAGAAATTGGATATGGCTCTCGTCAATGATCACTGGTTGGATAAATTTTTAAGAAGTTGAGCATAAATTTGATTCTCCAGGAATTTCTAACCATTCACCCATATTCGTCAAGAATATGGAGATTAAATAGAAGACGAAAAAGACCCTTTCGATTCAAAAATCGTCTAACTGAGGAGGAGGGGTTATTGGAAGCTCAAATAAGTTGTGACCACCTTAGATTGAATGTACCAAACAATTCCATTGTGTTAGGAGGCTAAAGCTAATAAATGATGAATTTAAGAAGCGTAATAAAAGGGAGCCAATTTACACTAAAGAGATGTTAGAGCAAGCGAAAGAAAACCTACTATATCTAAGAAATTGAATCAATGAAATACTAACTCATTACCTTATAAATCAAATGCTGAAACTAGAAACGAAATTTGTCATGTTTCAATACCTTGTAAGCTCAAACTATTCCTAAAGTTTTAGCGTCAATGTCACTAGTTTTGTACAGCTCGAGAACTCAACTAAACCAAAGTTCGGCTTACCATCCCCAGTCGGATGGTCAAATTGAGGTAACTAACTGTAACACCCCACTCCCGCATGACCCAAACCCCACATTGATGGTGATATCCGAGTCCGTGCCCCGTGAGGGTGATGTGTCACATCACTTAGTTCGTCAAAACTCAGTATAAATTTTTTTTCAAGCGTACGTGAAAATCAATAATCGTAAATTTGGGCCCACTTTTATTCAGAAATATTTTCATTTACAGTAGTTGCCAATTTTGTTTTTCACATACCAGAAGTTCAATTAACCCATTCCAAAAACAAAACATATTTCACTTTGATCAATTTCTTTTGCAAAACTCTTTTTTTTTCAATCGGAAAGTTATACACAAATAATATACGCAAGTACACAAAATACAATGATTTGCGGAAAATACAATTCAGTGCGAAAAATAAAAAGATACAATGCAGACGCGAACTGATCCCAACCTCTTCTTTCTCTCACATTCAATAGATATACTCCCGTTGCCTAACGGGATATTCTTCTGAGTTCTAAAAAAGTAATTGCAAATTTTGGGTGAGTTTTGCGAATTCAATGAGTGACCATCATCAATGGCTCACCCAGTCACACAACACATAATGTACACAGTTCACTCTATTTCACATTCACATTATTTCACATTTGATACACTTAATCAGTCATATTATGCATATGTAATGCACATGAGATTCACTTTTCATTTGTTATTTTGTTGTGACCGGGTGCCTAAACTGTCCCATATAGGGCTCATTAATAACTGTCCCTTATACATTTGGAGGATACAGAGCTCATTAAACGTTGAGTCTGAGGCTCTGAATCACTTTTGAGGTCGAAGCTCATTTTCACTCATTGAGCTATAAGCTCTGGTCGGTGGCTCTTCTGGTCATAACAGTCATTATATTTCATACACTTATGCAATGAAATGCATCAATCACTTTAGCATGTTCCCATTCACTCACTTTCACACGTCATCGGACCGTAGTCCGACATTCAACAATTTCTAAAAATTCTCCAAAAAATCAAAACTCACAATGACCCTCTCTAACACAATTTTTCATACACACACAAATAACATTTTTCATAACAATCACATTTATTAACAAATATACCGAAAAATGTCATGAATGCATGTACAGTCGTTTTCATGTGCAAAATTTACTATTCACGTGTATGTGTATGTTATATAATGCATGAGCATGAGATGTGTTTTCCTAATTTCTCTGATTGATCTCACATGTGCCAATTTCTAGGGTTCAAACCCTTTGTATGGAAACAAGATGTTACACTAACAGGACAATAGAGGCCTATCTTCGTTACTTTACTAGAGATAAGCCTTCTTAATAGTATAAATGGTTACATTGGGCGGAATGCTGCTACAATACCTCTTTCTACTCATCTCTAGAGACTTCAACATTCAAGGTAGTTTATGAGAAAGAACCACCACCAATTTTAAGATATGGAACGCATAAAATTATGGTGGCTAGTGTGGAATAGTTGCTACAAGATAGAGATGCCATGATAGAGGAGTTGAAGAACCATTTGGTGACGGTTCAGCAGTACATGAAGGCAAGGGCTGAAGTGCATAAGAGGGACATTGAATTTGTAGTAGGGGATAGCGTTTATTTGAAGTTAGCTCCTTATAGACAACAATCTTTGGCTAAGAAAGTGAATGAGAAGCTGTATCATAAGTTCTATAGACCATTTCCAGTAGTATGAAGGGTGAGATTGGTGGCGTATGAACTTGCCTTACCACCAGAATTCAAAATACACCCAATATTTCATGTTTCACAATTGAAGGCAGCTCATGACCATCAACAGACTGCAAATTGGCCGAGGGATCTCAGTCCTAATCTGCAATTATTCCTCCGACCAACAACTATTTTGGAAGTGAGAATTGGGCTGCAGTCTAAAATAAAGGAGGTTTTGATTAGGTGGGAGGGGCCGCCGCATGAAGAAGCAACGAGAGAGCCGTATGACCTCATCGACCAACAATTTCCAACATTCCACCTTGAGGACAAGGTGCAGCTAACGAGGGAGGTAATGTTACGACCCATTGTCCAGAAATTAAATTTACTTATCAAAAGGGAAGGTCCAAGGGTACTGGGAGGCCATGCATGTGTTGTATTACGTGAATTGAGCCAAGAGGCTGGAGGAGCTAGAACCTCGAATTCTAGCATTATATCATTGTTATTTTCTGATCAGTTGCGATCAAGGAATATATTCATCCATATTCGGTTCATCGTGTGTGCTCGTGGGTGATGTTTGGATAGAAGAATATTGGCAGGTTCTGTCATAATATTCTTCCAGTTGGTAATCTTACGAAAATTCCAGTTGATCAACTTGACAGGATATAACATCCCCGCATTTCCATAGGATGAAGAAGGACGATCAAGGACCAGTTGAATTGACACTTAAACTTGCATCGTGCACCAATTGCATACGATATCTGAACTGTAACAACTGAAACTAAAACTGTAGTCTATCATGTAACAAACGGTACAAGCTCATTTCAAGTAATTACAACGCGCGAAAGCTACTACCATCCGCTGATATAAGCAAGCTCAACATACAATGAGCAACAAAATAGTTGGCCAAGAAATCAGAGGCTCAGGCATCTGCACAAGTGTTGGAGATGATTAGAGCAAAAATCAAGTGAATGGTAAAAGCTAAAGCCAAACTCTGTGACGCCCATTGTAAATTACAGAAATTGCAGGTCGCCTCACCAGCCCATTAATGTTCTTCTCACTCTATCTACAATCTGACTTCTAGCTACATTGTTTGATAACTGAAATTTGCAGTTCTCCTCTAAAAGAAATCTGTAGACCTCCCACTCCCGATCCACAGTTGAATATCTTCCTATTTCAGCCTGTGTATGAAGATTTGAGTGTATTAATGTATAATTGTGACGTTATAAAGAGCCCATTTGCAGGGAACAAAAAGAAAACACCCCTCACACCAACAAACAGGCACAAAACATGTATTAATCTACACTAACATGCCACTAATAGCAGTCACTATTACTATAATTTCGTTCGCATTGGCATCATTGCAGAATTATATGAAACATTTTAGTGCTCCCTAGTAATTCTGCTTCACATGCAAAAAGTTTCATTAAGCAGTTGGGTACTTGAATCAGTACCTTTTCCAAAATACAACTCTTACCGAAAATATGCAGATTCCAAGTGTTTTAAGGGCAAAAGTGATGTCGTAGAAAACCCGTGGTCTTCCCTTCCCAGATAACTCAACGGGATTAGCAACTAAAAGTTCAGTATCAGGTCCTCGATTTGCAATAATGACTCTTAATGGGTGAAGCATTTCAACCTTCAAGCGAGAGCTGATCACGTTTTTCTTCTCAGGATCAACAATTTTCTTCCCATCCTGCTGCTGAATAAATAAGTCCAAATCACGATGGCCTCTTGAATTTGGAGAAAACCTACCATACGCTATCTGGATAAGAAGAAACAAGAAATCCTTTTTGTCAGTAAATTGTAAACATGATTTTGATCTACAAATACAATAACAACAATCTAGTAAAAATCTCACTGATATGCGGGCTCTGGAATTTTGATCTATAATCTTACACAAGGAGGATGAAAATTCCTTGAAATTATCAGACACTGGCCAATTTGCACAAAGATTATTTGTTTTACTCAAAAGTGATTACCTGAAGAATAATTCCACCCATTGAATCGATGAAATAACCAAAATTTTAAAAACTAGAGTAGGTTTACTGAAAAATATTTTGCCCGAGAAAGGAAGATTTCATATTTCAATGTATTAAGTTATATGCATAATGTAATGAAAGCAACTAGAGATTTGATCAAAACTTTAAAATTTGTACCTAATTTAAAAACCATCTAATAAAATTTTCAATTTTCATATTTACATTTATGTTTTACTTATTTCCCAACTTCGAATTTGGACCACTTGAGGCAAGAAATTGAGGGAATGTAAACTAGGAACATGACATGATAATTAGGCCTACAATAGGAGGTCACCACACCTGTTTGCTAAAATGCACCAGCAAAAATCTCAACATAAATGGATAAAAGATTCTTGTCCAGTCATCAGCTCAATTAAAGGCCATGGTGGAATGTAGAAACAAATACCCGAATATTGCAGTCCTTTAGAGTCCTCAACACATCATACAGTAGACCCTTGTGATCTACACAGTGTATCTGAAACAATGTGTGACCTGGGCTTAAAGAGTTGTCCACTATCACATTTGAATTCTTCAATTTTGCGATATCTGAGCTAAGAGCTTGTGAGTGGATGTCTTTATCTGCACTCTCACATTGAAACAATTCTTCTGCAATATGAGGAGAAAACGAAGGCAGGCCTTGATGATACTGATACTCGAGACTTGCCAGTTGAAGCTCACAACTAATACATGAGTCGCCTAACACAGCATGTAATTGCTCGAGTATCTTATCTTGTCGGCTTTTGCTGTGTAGCAGCTCCCTGAAACGTGAACAAGGAGCATCATATTAATTTACATCAGCATATTTATTTATGAATTGCTAGCTTCCTATACATTTGACTGTTGGTCAACTTAACTCTATGACAATGTATGACATAACAAGAAGCATTACTGATGTTCTATGTCTGCACGCAAGGAAAAATCATCAAGGAAAGAGTACCAAAAATGAAACAACTCCAAGAGTAACAAAGTCACCACAATTTCTAATAATCTAATTATGCAGCTTAGTAATAAATCCAATTGAAGACTTTTTTAGTTTCATAAAATAAAGCAAACTAAAAATTCAAATGGAGAACGGGAATAATTAGAAGAAGGAAACATAGGACCCAGCAAATCATGCAACAAAACGTCTCAATCTTTAGGAGTGTCCTTTTACACATTGCATGAATGCTAAACAAAAACCCAGTTAAATTGGACCACAAAAAAGTGATGCAGAAACACAATTGTGCAATTGAAGGCTGCAATGCATGAGACACAATTAAAACCTGTGACAAACAACAAAGTTTTTCACTACTTAATATTAAAATGACTGAGATTGTCAATATAACAGACCAAAAAAATAAAAAAAATCAGGTGAAACCCAAGTCGAGTTTTAAACCACAAGCTGCAAACTGTTAACATGATTATGAAAGAGAAACAAGATACAGATCTCACAAGCTATCTGTTATGAAGAAGAGGTCCAGAACTCTCCCATCGGGTGTTGTTGTAACTTTGACCCTTTGAATTGTAAGCTCAAGCTCACAAAGAACCTGAGTAACATCTAAATCAAGCACATGGAATTGTGTTAGAATTAATCGTGCAAACTCTGGCAGACCAAACCAAAGAATGCAGAAGCAACGGAAACTGCCATTACCATGCAGTAGTCCTTTCCTGTCAAGAGAAAAGAACTTCAACAAATAAACAGGAGATGAGGTGGATTGGCCTGGCTGCTGTTTCACGTAAAACGAGATACAAGATGGGCAAACAGATGAAATCCGATTTTTCAAACTCGACCATCTTATAACCGAGGGAGGATTAGGGACCACCCACAATATTATGAAGCACCATTTCCCATCCGTTGAAATATCTGCAACAAAACTCGGTTCAGAACGTACAGAAGATTACCACTTCCACCAAGCCCTTTGCAACAAACAACAAGAATAATTAAAGCTGATCATTTACATTGTCTTACGTAGCAACAGTAAGCATAAAGTCAGAATGATCAGGTAAAACCAACAAAAGAGTAGGAAGTGGATTCCACAGGGAAATTTGATCCCAAGTTTCTTTCTAACATCAGGGTAAAAGTAACGAGAGCTTGAAGATAAGAAAAATTCAATCTTGAGGGAGCAAAATGAAAGAAAAGCATACAACTATTAGATAGTAATAGATATTTCTTCATTAGACAAACAAAAGAAATCATTTCACTTCCTACTCCAAGGCGTGGCATACCTCCCTTGGTAATGTAAAGACCGAAGTCGAGAATTGCATGGCAAATATCGCAAGCAAGACTCGTCTTGTCAGGGCAATTCACGGTGATGACGTGAGGCTCTCCTGCTGTCTTCCCTTTCTGGATCACCACTGCGTCGTCGCTCGGCGCACCCATATCCACACCAACACTTTACCTTTTTTTTTAATCTGAACAATTCTAAAAAATACATACATATGACAGAAGAAAAAGAAAGAAAGAAAGGCTCTTGCGGTAGGATCTCATTTTCTTCGCCATTGTTGTGGAGTCGGTTTAGTACTCACTGGAGACGGTACATGTATTTGCTGTCTTCCCACGTGGCGGCATGGTGGTGGCTGATGCAGGATAGTGATTTCTCATCCTGCCGACAGGTGGACACCACCATAGATTTTCAGTTCTTCCGACCTTTCTAATTATAAATTTGCATATTATTTCTCGAGTCCATATTTGTTGTCTGGTTATATATGATGTCTTATTGGTTATACGATGTCTTATTCTATTTCATAAATTTTAACAATTTATTTATGTAGATTCTACATAGGTCCTGCGTAAATGAAAACGAGATTTATATAAATAAATAGCTGAGATTTATGAGGCAAAATAAAACACTATAATATTGGATAGAAAATTCTGTCCTATTGTTTCCCACAACGTTCTTTGTTAGCACAACTGCCCTTTCCCTTTTAACAAAAACAATGTTCCGTAGGGAGTAATATTTTGCAAAACAATGTACCTTACTTCATAGAAAGGAATGAAAATGTATATAATATTAAAAAAATTTACTGGATAGAAGAGTTAAATAATATAATACAGTGAAATATTATTTAAAAGAAAAATTTATAACATAATATAATAAAAAATTATTTATTATTTTACATTCTATTATGAATCTTTAATTCATAAATTTTTAATTTTGATTATTTATGATAAAATAAGATATAATATAAAACTCTCATTTATTATTTTATTCCATCCTATTTTATTTCGTTATAAACTCTCCTTTTAAATGATGTAATAATATTACATTTTTCAATCATAAATTTGATGATATAAGTTTGAACTCAGTAAATTATATGTGTTTTTTTTAGTTTATATGAAAATTAGTAGATGAATGACTTATTTTAATAAATAATTATGAAAAATTCATATAAAAGTTGCAATAATAATAAAATAGAAAATAGAAAGAAAGACAAGTTAATACTAAACAACTTTTGACCACCATTAAAATAGTTGATTGTTGGGTGATCTTTCAGTAGTTATTCTTAGTATTATCTGACCTCTCTCTTCTGAATTGACCTTACTATCCTCGCTTTTTTTACGCTTGGCTTTCAGTGGTCTCTCGTCTTTGGGTGCTCTGAAAGCATACTGTTGGTTGAGGTCTCGACCTTTATGGAGAAACAAATTGCACCTTCAACAACAGAAGATTCAACTTAAGCACCACAAAGAGGTCACGAAGGATGGCGTGGTATGCCCACCCATCGAGCTCCTCAAAGCAGGTGAGAAAGTTTGGTCTTCTGCTTTGGTTGATCTGAACCGGCATTCCTTGTAATTAATGCCTGGGCTAGTGCTCGATGGGGGAAAAAAGGTTTGCAAAAGACTTTATTAATGGAGGATGTGACAATTTTGTTTAAGTTTGTAGATGTACAAAGACTGACCTTAAATGCGGAAGCGATTGATCGAATCTTTATTTGATAATCCACGCTTTACAGTTGACTACTAGAGTTACCGTTAATCCACGTCTCAAACTCAAACCCTTGTTGGTGTGATTCATGTGAGGAAGAATGAAAAAGTGTTTCTCTTTCGTTCAGATTTAGCAAGATTAAAGAGAGAGAAAAAATAACCAAAACCTATTTTTGGTTTCTAATCTTTTTGTTGTCTTAAGAAAGATTACTTTTTGAGCCAACTTCCTGTTCCTCCTTTTATATGAGGACAGAAGAAACTAGTGGAAGTTATTTTTAGATATACATGGCCATTTGTGTAACCGCCAACAACTCCCACTCGGCCACATAAGTCACGATTTACATCTTCTCTCTAAAATTTCACGTGTCATACTGAGAATGAGGCGTGCGACCATTTAAAAAACCAGTAGTGTTATATTAAGTCACCATCTAACTAACATAACACTTTCACATAGTCATGATATCCCAAATCTTCCAAAATATCACCAAACGCATACACTATCCCTTTATGTTCATAGATATATCATATGATTATACACCAAGTATAATCGCCCGGGCTGATATGGTGATGAAGGAAAATATTCTTCCTTAGACACTCATAATAATCGATCTTAGCTTAACTGCTTTCTTAATGTGCTCCGTTGGGCTGTATACAACTTAGCCATTGGAAAAACACACTAAAGTAGCAACATCAAGATTTGACTTCATATCGCAGTTCTAAGTCGAAGGGTTTCATTCGATTAGACATTAAAGTCTATGGGATCATACAGTGAAAGAGAAAGGGATTTAACTGTCACTCCACAAGAGGGTCATTATATAGCACACACAGTATGAAATGTGTGTCATAGCATAGCTCCTACTAAGTTGGGCATGTCACTCTTTTATGCTATGCAAATCACGAATCTAGCTTTACTTAAAAACTAATCCGAGCCACCAAATTAACATACCTAATGCTAATCTTGACACTCGAGATTTGACTTTAAGGCTTCAATGTGAAATCTGAATCTTTCACATCCGACTCATTAGAGTCTCATCTTAGACTTACTAAGGTGACTATTCAAATATATAAACTTATCATGCATACTACACAAGTATGAAGATAACACAGTATTACATACACTCAGTATTAATATTGTGAAGTCTCATCCTACTCGCTACTCAAGCGTTAGGGCGATTGCCTGTATGATAAGGTCAATCAGAA
>JANVCQ010000008.1:36997923-37012150 GCA_025531925.1 Erythroxylum plowmanianum
ACTTTTAATAGTTATGGATATTTTAGTAATTATGGTGGTTAGGTTTAGTAAAGATATTTTTTATAATTAAGAATAAAATGGAAAAGGGAATAATGTTATTATTAAGTATAATTGAGGGTTGAAAATTTTCTTAAATAAGTCTAACAGAATTTTTGTGATGTTTAAGTCTAAAGGTCAGATTACTAAGTAAATTGGACTATCAATGAGTTAAGTTTGAAACGCCGGTAATGATAACCTTAGATTGTACTCTTAGAAAAGTATATTGCTTATGAAACTTTGCAATTTTTATTAATAGATTATTTTATATCTTAATTATATTTTGAATTATTCATTAATTAAATTAATGATTAACTATTACATTTATAGATTTCGACATTATATGAATTGCATTTATTTTATTTCATAAATAATTAACAAAGTAAAAGATATTTCACTTTTATATTTTGTTACATATTATGAGGTGTATCACTTATTAATTAACAAAAAATATGTTAATTAAATGGAGATTGATTGACAATAAATTAGGAATAAATGGTGTAAATAATGAATATATGACTTGCCTCGGATAGACTACATTTGATAGTTATAAATTGATACGTTATTTAAATATAAGCAAGTGATGGCTAGGTATTTATCCATGGAGCAATTATTGGGGCTTCCTGAATCTTAAAGATGTCCCATGACAATGGCCAAGTATCGAGAAATCCTAACTCTTAGGGATATCCTGTGCCGATAGTTAGGTATTAAAATGGTACCATGGTGCTAACTTAGATTGAGAAATTAAGGTATCCTGTATTGATATTTATACATTTAGTTATATTTCCCACTTTGTGAGAGATTAGGATGAGTATAAATGTGGTGGTAGACTATTGAATGTAAGCCCACTATGTTAAGTTGGGCCTGGACAACTCAATTAATTATGAGATAAAATAATATTAATCTTAATCATTGCTTTGATAAAATTTTGGATGTTTGTTCATTGTTCTGATAGGCTAAATGATATTGTGTATTTTAGTATTATATGTATGCTTTAATCGTTTGATTAATTTTTTATACTTATATATTGAAATATTTGATTTTAGTGATAGGGTCAATTAGGATTACTGAGTTAGTAACTCATCCCTTGCCACAATTTCTCTTAGGAAATAGAGAGATTATCGATAATCTTAGTGCATGTGATTGGCGGAAAAGAATTTAGGTGAGGCCAATAGATTAAATTAAGTAAAGTTGTTTTATTGTATATATTTTTTAATGTGACAGTTTGGATAGTTGTATTCAGACAAAATACTTTCGTGACTGAATAATATATTATTTAAGAATTAATTAGAATTTTGGTAATTAACGTTATCCTTTGAAAACAATTTAGATTTCGATTAAATGTGGATTAAGTGTTCAGAGTGTCATTGATTGGTGGCCTAGAAGGTGTGACGATGTAAGAGCACGATGAGAATGATTGCAGCAGGTGTTATCGGTAATCAGAGACATGGATGAGGGTGTGGATTGCTAGGGTTTTCCTTTAGTTGCTAGGGTTTCCTCGGATGATGTTGACAATGTGATTGCCTTAAGTGTAGATTGGACAAATCAGGAATGGCTGAACCTCAGTGCATCAACTTCTTGACTTCTGGTATCAATTAATATCATTCAATTAATTGCTCATTCAATTAATATCAATTAATAATAATAATAATAATAATAATGATAGTTCATATTTGATTTTCAGCGGTAAACTTTATTCAAACAAACTTCGATTTATTGTTAAAGACAATCTTGGTAGAACAAGAGATTTATTGAAACTACATACATATACTTCAATGTCTCTTTATTTGGAAGCAGCTCTTGCAACTTCAATTCGAGTTTTAATATGAGCAAGGTATTTATCTCTTGGAGGCACGCATGATTTGATCACATCTATATCAAGCAGCCTTCCAATCCATTTGCAAACAACTGGGAATTTCTCTTCAGTGAGGACCTTCACTCCCAAGACTTGAAGGTGCAGTTGAAACCAGTAGGCAACAGAAAACGCAACAATGTCTAGGTACCCAATAGTCTCACCTCCAAAGAACTCCTTTCCTTTAAGTTCGTTCTCAAGAATCTTCATCTGCTCACCAGCTTCTTCTATGATCTTTGGTAGCTCTTCGTCTTTCGCGCCGCGAGCTTTATATAATGTTTGTAGGATCTGCAAATAATAACCACACGTCAATATAAAAACAATATATTGAGACTGGTTTCGTTTAACGGTAAAGAAGGTGGTAAGAATACGAAGATACATGAATTCCTGAATTCACCTTTTCATCAACAAACTTAGCCCAGAACCGAGCTATGGCTCTGTCATAAGGGTGTTTGGGCAAGATGGGATGATCTTTCCAGGTCTCATCAATGTACTCGAGAATGACAAGAGATTCTGCAACTGGTTTTCCATTGTGTACAAAGACGGGGACTTTCTTGTGAACTGGGTTATACATGAGAAGCATAGGACTCTTGTCTGATAGGTTTTCCTCCGTGTATTCGTACTGTATATCCTTCAGTTTCAGAGCTATTTCTATTCCGCGACTAAAAGGATTAGCCCAAGTCCCCAGTAGTTTAACCTCTTCAGCCATTGCAATTAACTACTCGCTTGGAGCTTAATACTTATTTTGTATCTTTGGATGTTGAGATGTGGCTTTATAGGAAAGGGAAGAGATCCAGGTCAAGTTTCTCTACTGCATTTTGGGCAACTATGAGCCTATGTTCATGTAATTATTTGGGTGGAATCAACATCAGTTCGTGTCATATGACATTTGTTTTAGTTTTGGGAACTCCTAGAGGACGACTTCAATCACGAACGTCAGTGATTACATCAATAATACTCACAGTTTTGACCAAGTTCCTCTTAGCCCCTTATGAAAAGTGAATGCTTTACCCAGTACCAAGACGAAATTGCGGGAAAATTGTACTTATTGAGCCCGTTCAGTATTTCTTTTTCTTACATTGGCTATAAAAAACGTAACTAAATGCTTAAAAACATTACTTATTGTTAGCTACGTTTCTATTTTATCACACAAAATGTCATCAAATTTCTGTAACTGAAAACTATAGGCAATATATTCGAAAATCATAGTCAATAGTTTTTGGTTATATTTTTTTCCCGTCAAATCTTTTCAGCTACCCTTTTAGAAACATAGCCAAATCTTTTTAGTTTTTTTTTATAAAATGTAGCCAAATTTTTTAATCCATAGTATTGAACAATATAATTTATATATAATATATCAATATATTTTTATTGTGAATTCATTATACAAATAAATCGTATAAAAATATTACTAATTCAAATTATCGAGCATTATATATAAAACATAAAACTATATAAATATCATTAAATTATACCAAAAAAATATTCTTCATATACAAGATATCAATGACTACTTTAACAATTCTTATGAATAAAACAATAAATAAAGAGACCAATTTACAAAATATAAATGCCCACATTACAAAAATATTAGAGCATAACTCAGATAACTATATAGTGTTAAAGCTTAATTAAAATAAACTAAAAATATTGTGAACTTGTAATAATCTAAAAAGCTTAGTTATAATATAATAAAAATGTTGTGAGTATTGAAACAATAAGGATTAAGTTCTAATTAAAGCAAACATCACAAAACTTTTGTAATAATCAGTCTCCAAAACTACTAATTAAGGGTTAGAGTGTTAGAAGCTTTCATTTACACATAATATATAGAGTAACATGAATACATCATTATAGAATTAATTTGGTACATTTAGGATATGATTTTATGATTTTATTCACATGCGTAATATTAGCACGCACACATGAATCATGATTTAGAAATATGAAAAAAGAAGTGGCAAATATTTTATGTGCACTTAATTGACATGTTCTGGGGTATGAAAGTTGCAAAATGAAGTTGACATATGAAGATTTGGGATGACTGAGTCTATGAAATGATTGACATATGGCTTATAGAACTAAGTGACATATGACAGTCATAAAGGACTTGTGTACCATCTAAAGAGGGGACATGTATCTTACTCTAATACATAACAACTATCCTTTTAAAAAAAAGAAGGTACACTCATCCTACACTATATGACTTATACATTCCATGGTCATTTTGTTTTGTCATTTTTCAGGACGTATGCTCTCCATCTCCTCCCTCTCATTGCCGAAACCTACACCAAACTCACACCTTTGAATTTTTGCCTTAGTTCGGTACATCACCACCCCAAAACCTATGTAAAATCCATCATAAAGATAACTATAGAGGCAGAACATTGTTACATATATTACTGTCTTCTTCTTCTAGTCATGGTCGAACCATCATAGCCCTTCAATGTTCTTGCATGCAAGTGAGGCTAAGCAAGCTTGACATTTGAGGTGGCATTCAAGCTATTCAAGTAAGTGAAACACTAACCTATTGTGGTAAATGTTAGCAAATTTTTATTATGGCTAATTAGGGATGGATTGAATGGGTTGTTGGTGTTAACAATGCATTGGATGAATGTAGAATGAATTGGTTACTTTTCTATCCTATTTTTTGATTTATGAAAAAGGAGCTTATGGGATGTTGCGTGGATGATTTACATTGAGATTTGAAGTATAATTGATGAGGAATTTATGCTAAAGATAGGTGATATAAAGGTGTTTTCAAATTTGGAAATTTAGGGCTGTAACTGTGATTGTAAAAAGTGAATGGTAAAGAATTAAGTGAGCAAAATTTTGTGAGCCTAAGTGTAACTGATATGATGTTAGTTTATACCCTTGTAGCCAATTTTTTGGTTGCAAAATTTATTTGTATGATGATCGCGGTTTTCTAATATAAGTAAGTTTTAATATTTAACCTCGATATTTTGTAAGTGTACAAGTCGTTCGCGTAGTACCTAAGGTGTCGATTCCACAAGGAGGGTTAATCTAATCCTAGAATCTAAGGTCGGAAACTATTAAACAAAAATTTAACAGAAAATGAATTTAAACATGAGAACTAAATAAATCGAACAAACCAAATCAATAACAAAACAATAATTGATAATTAACACTTAATGAAAACAATCAGCGAACAATTATTAACAATTTCATATTAAAATGAATAAAAAATAATAGAAATTGATTAATTTGTTGAACAATGATAGCACACCATAGAATTCAACCTAGTGAGTTAACCAAAAGAGAGAAAGGGAAAATTATTTATCTTTAATGCTAACCTAACTAATTACGATTTATTGAATTAATCGTTCTAGATGATCCTAAGGTCAATTACTCTCTCTCAAGTTATAATTGAACCCTAAAGCATAAACTCTAATAAGATTTTGGAAAGTTGTAATCTCTCAATTAACAACCTATCCAAAACCTAATCAATTCTTAAGTTCTTTAATAAACAATTAGAAACCTATGCGTGATCTCTCTACGTAAGATTTACCAACCTGATTTAATCTTAAATCTATTAAATTATCTAACTCTTGTTAACCCAATTTAATCTTTTTTTCTCGATTCACCCACTCATTTTATTGTCGAGATATGAAGTGTAAAATTAAACCACAATTAATTCAATAAACACATAAAACAATCATATTTTATTAAATAAAAAATAATATCCAAAGGTGAGTATAGAACATCAATCAACAATTAAATTATATCATCAAACTATATATCCCAATTTTATAATCAAATAAAATTGAAATACATAGGTAATAGAACTCGAATAGACGATAGGAGGCTACAACTTCATAAAGCTTCTTATTCTAGGAAGCACGTCAAGTCTGCATCGTCTTCCTCTTCTCTCTTCCTTCTTCTCTTTCTCGATCTCTCAAAGTTCTCTTCTTTAAGGTTTTGGTGTAGTGGTTGATCAACATCTCTCCATTTCTATTCTACTTATTCTATTTATGTTATTTTATGATTAGGGTTGAACTAGGGTTTTTCTGGGGTCCGAAAGGTCTAAAAAATCTCTCGAAATGTGAAGTTTGGGAGTGGCTACGCATCTGTCCGATGCAGGCCATGACGTGGCCTGCATCTAAGCCTTATTTCATAATCATGGCTTATTGTGCCACGATTATGGGCCAAGGCCTGGGCTTTTGTCACAATTGTGGCCTGTTGTGCCACGATTGTGGGCTATTGTTTTAGCTTGAATGTCTCCGAAACTTCTCCGTTCTTCAATGTTGACCCTAAAACACTATCAAACACATCAATGTACCTCAAAAACATCATATTTAAGCTGAAAGGATTGTTCTAACCCATAAAACACTTAAAACACAAATAAATCATAAACTAACACAATTCTACCCAAAACACATACTAAACAATCAAATAAATGACTAAACACATATCAGATTATACCCTAAAACACATACTAAACAATCAAATAAATCTCGAAATGTGTATTAAAAATTAGGTAATTGCCCTTACAGTTGCTACATCTTATTGATAAATTTAAATGAATGGTCAAAATTTAGCGAGATTTCTTATGTCTACATTTTATAATCTAATCGGATCATGCCATATGTCCTCATCCCATAATATAAGAGTCATAAGCAATATAGTTTTAAAGTAGAACATGTTTGTTGCAAGCAATTTGCACTTACTTAAGGAAGTTTTGACTTAATATATTACTTTTTTTTCATTATAGAAAAAGGGTCAAATTGGAACTTAATGCTTTCACTAGAATTCAAATTAAACCTAAACATTTTAGCATGTTTAAAAAGAATCGTAACATTTAACAAAAAAAATCTAGATATACTTTTTCTAATGGAGGGCTAAATGAGATGTCAGGGTACAAATTGAACGTTTAGGTTCTTTTTTAACATGTTTAAACATTTGATTTTAAATTAATTTGGTAAAAATGTTTGTTCATATTTTAGGAAAGAGAAGAAATTAATGTTTCCATTTTATCTCTTGCTTTTATAATTTTCTCTACTTTTTTTTCCAAAAATTCAAAGGTCCCTTCAATAATGGAATCTAGTTACTCCTCTAATAAGTAAGTAATGTGGTTCTTTACGTCTGATCTATTGATTATATTCTTTTAATGGAATCTAGTTACTCCTCTAATAAGTAAGTAATGTGGTTCCTTACTATTGATCTATTGATTATATTCTTTTTTTTATTCTATTATAACTAATATGTACTCTAGTCACTAAGGGATGATGAAGAGCTTATCTACTTGGAGTTTTTGAAGCACATTGAAACTACTTGACGTTAATTTATACTTTATAGCCAATTGATTGCTTTTAATTTTTGTGATATAATTAATTAAAAACATTTTTATATTATGCTTGTTTGTTTAATTAACTAACATATAAGATAAATTCCTTCAAACAAATATATTTTATGTGATGATATCATAATTATGAGATTTATATTACATTTAAATATTATTCTTAAGTTGTTTATAATCATTATACTATTAAGACCAGACATTATCTGAAAGACTAGCAAATGCATGTTTCTTCCTTATGAAAGAAGTAGTTGATATTATAGACTAAAATATGAAAATACTTAAATATATAGGCCCTTGATAAAAAACAAGTTCACTGAACTGATCCAATATGAGAATTTTATTTGGAACATACTTATATATTTATAAAAATTATCATTGTGATGATTGTATAAGGATCATTTAACTTGAGATATCCAAAGTATGTCATATAAGAATTGGCATTTTGTGATACTACTAAGGACCCATCCTAGTCAAGGGTAACCCAATTTATATTGAATATAACATGAACTATATAAAGGTAGTTAATATAGGATTGGACACCTTAAATTAAATTAAGAAGTAGTTGATATTATAGACTAAAACACGAAAATACTTGAATAAATATATAGGTGCTTGATAAAGAATAAATTCACTAAACTAATGTAATATGAGAATTCTATTTGGAACATTATTTATATATTTATAAAAATTATCATTATGATGATTGTATAAGGATCATTTAACTTGAGATCTCCAAAGTAAGTCATATAAGAATTGATATTTTTTGATAATACTAAGGACCCATCCTAGTCAAGGGTAAGTCAATTGATATTGGATATATATATAACATCAACTATATGGAAGTAGTTAAGCGATTAATATAAAATTCATCACCTTATATTGAATTAAGAAATACTTGATATTGTAGACTAAAATGTAGAAATACTTGAATAAAAATATAGGTGCTTGATAAAGAATAAGTTTGCTGAACTGATTCGCTATGGGAATTCTATTTGTAATCTTACTTATATGTTTGCAAAAAATTCTCATCGTAATAATTGTATAAGGATCATTTAACTTGAAATCTCCAAAGTATGTTATATAAGAATTGCTATTTTTCAATACTACTAAGGACCAATATTAGTCAAGCATAACTCAGTTGATATTGAAAATAACATAAACTATATGGATGTAGTTAAGTGATTAATATAGGATTCATCACCTTAAATTAATTAAAGAGTTTTTCTTGTTGTTTTTGTTAATATTAATTTGAAAAATCTTTGACCAAGGTAGAATTAAATTTGAAAATAATTTTTCAAATTTTATGAAATGAAGCAGTTAATAATATAAAAGAAATAATATAATTGGATTTTCGTAAATTAAATATTAATTTCATGTTCTATGTATAATCAGAATATTGTATGGTGAAAATATTAAACTATATAGAGAAATTATACATGGAAAAGTTAGTCAAAAGCCTTTAATATTTGTAATATTTAGGTGGTTATAATTTATTGCTAGACATTAATCTTAATATATGGATATAATTTGTGATATAATTTGTTTAATAAAAATTAAAATAAAAAAATTTAATTTATATAATTAAAAAAAGAGTTATGGTTCAATGGCGACACAAAATGAGTACCATGAGATGTTATGTTTGGAACCCTGTGTTTCTGACGCTGCTTCAACGCTGGGAGGTTGCGATGGTATTGTGGAAGCCTAATAGGAGATGGCTGTAATTTGCATCTGGTTAATGTGTTTATGGCTATCAGTGTTAGTTGTATTGCTTCAGTTTCAAGGAATTCTTGACTGTGGATATTATATTTGAGTTGTCAATGATTGTGGAAAATTTCTAATGTTATGGCCTAAGAAGGTGTGAATAGGAATGTCAATGGTTGGGTCGAGCCGGGCCAGGCCATGAATAGGCCATGGATTAAGGTGGCCCATGGCCCAACAGGCAGTATAGGTCAGCCTGTGACTTAGCTCGTGACCCAACAGGCTACAGGTGTTAATGAACCTTTTATATTGATTTCAGATATATAATTTGCTAGACTCTTGTCCATTTAATATTTAAATTGCACTAATTAAAAGTTATTTATTTTAATTTAAGGCACTTATTGAATTCGGAAGGTTCAAAAGCATCAAGCAATAAAAGCTGTAGAAAACGTTAACTAATGCATGTTTTTGCATACAAGAATACGATTTAATGGACAAGATGGCCACAAAACAACAACTTTCCAAAATGATAGCATAGTTTGAAGAGAATGAAGAAGATATGGTAGTGTTGGAAGGTGGTGTTGGTTGTAAGAGTTTTTGAGAATAAACAAACAAGTGGACTACAAGATAAATTGTCACACATCAACTACAGTAAAAAGAAGGTAATTTGCGTCAGTTTTAGTGGCTTAGGCATGGGCTGTGTGGAGAGAATAGAAGAAAAACAAGGCAACATGGCCTGCGTTGGTGCTGAAGAGGCAGCGCAAGTGGATCAAGAGCAAGCAGCAATTTAATTTGTCACATCACACAAGCAGCTAGAGAAAAAAAAACATTGAAGTGGTGGACGGAGACAACTGTTGAAAAAAAAACGTTGAGGTGTGTTATGCGTGAATAAGCTGGAAAAGGTGGATCATACCCAAATAATTGTCACATCAAGACATAGGACAAAAGAAGGATGCAACGAGTGTAGAGATTGGAAAAAAAATGTGTTTTTATGCGTGAATTTAGGCATGAATGAGGGGCGTGGACATTGAATAGGGAGAACAACAAAAAGAACAGATACTCTCCATCACTTAGGCTACAACTACACACACGTTAGATGGTGGAGAGGAAGATGTTGAAGCTGGTGAAAGCTGGAGAATAACGAAGCAGTTGCGTGGAGGAAAAAAATAAAGTAACGAAGCCAGCAGCTGTGCGTGAATTGGAGGTGGCAAGGAAGGGGAGTACTCCATCACTCACGCTACATCACTCAACACTCTCTACACAACATTGCATGTTGGTGGCTAAAAAACAAAAATCACGTTAAGCTGGTGGCTTAAGACATAGGCAGCAGATGAAGACATGTAGCTATTGGTGGAGATGAAGACACGTAGTTGCTGGTGGAGATGAAGAAATGTAATTGCTGGTGGAGAACAAATCACGTTGGCAATTAGGAGACTATCCACTCCACACATAATGTTGCAGCATGGTGGACATTAAAAAAATAAAGCAGCTATGTTCAGGTGGAAGAAACCAAGACATTAGCTAAGGAGTCGCGGCAAGAGGAGAAGAAGATAGCTGGTGCATAAAAACAACAAGTTTTTGTGTGAGTCGAGGGAGAAGACTTAACATTGGGTGTTCTTAATTTTTTTTATTCCTTATTTATTTTAATTATGTGGATTTAATCAATGTAAATATATATTATGATCATGATTTATGTTACATTGATGGATATGTGTGAGTAAGTTTTTCTTTTCAGTTAAGGTTAAGATTGATATTGGATTGGGATAATTTTTGTAGTATTGATTTTTACTTGATTGAATGCATATTTAGTCCTAATTTAGTTTGATCACCTAGATTAAGGCCTTAGATGCTAGAATGTCATAACCAATGAGATTTAATTTATCGAAAAATTAATCAAGTGACATACTTGAGAGTAAAGTGTAGACCAACCTTAGGATCTTGAGTGAGGACACCTAGGATTAACGATTAGTTTTAGGCTTCTTGTATTGAAAGCTTTTTATTCCGAATTATCTATGAACCAAGTGGGTGATTTGGATTTAAAAGAGAAGGGAATTCCCATGAACATTGGGTTTGACTAACTTCAGTAAAGTAATTCCTATATCAATCCACAGTTACAATTTTTAGTTTCCAATCCAATTGAAATCCGATATCTTAACTGATTTCTGTCATTTGATTAAATCTAATTGTTTTTAATTTATACCTTGCATTTTTCATATTTCCTTAATTTGCTTACTTTATTTAATTTTATTTTCAAATCAATCAATTTTTGATCATCTGGGTAATTTTTTATCGTTTAATTTAATTGTATTGCGTATTAGAATTCCCTTGGGTATGATATCTGATTCTTGTCGTTTTATATTACTTGTCGACGAGGTACACTTGCCTCTAGTTAGTTCAGATAGAATTTAATTTATATTGCTTTGTTTAGACCGTAACAATAGGTTGGTTGAGGCAACTAGCCCATCTTATAAATTTTTTTAAATTGTTGAAAACGATGTCATTTTTGAAGTAACAATCGGGCCACAGGCCAGGCTGAGTTGGTCAGTGCTCATATCACTTTTGACCTGTGACTTTGTCAACCCGAGCTAAAATTGACATCCCTAAGTGTGACGATGTGCGAGTGTGATAAGAATGATTGTAGTAGGTTTTACCAGTAGTTAGTGGCATGGATGACGGTGTTGATTGCTAGGATTTCCCTCAAGTTGCTAGGTCTTCCAAAGATGAAGACAGATGATGTTGACAATTTGATGGCATTATCCTAAGCTTAGATTGGATTCCTTATGTGATGTTTTTGTTTTGTAGATGCAAACTTGTTTACAATAAATTTAATGACTTATTTAACTTAAAAAAAGAAAGGATCGATAATTAATGGGTGGGACGGGTCAAAAAAGGGTTCGGATTAGTAGGGATTTCCCGCAAAATAAAGCCCAAGCGATTAACAAATCAGGAATGATTAACTTGATCCTAAATCATGAAAAAAGTTATATAAGCAAAGATTATATCAACTAAATACTTGTTTTAACTGATAAAACATGAATAACTGGATTCCATGCTACTATAATTAGCTTAAAGGTCCTATTATATAATCTAGTCAGGTTTGTAAAATATTTGATAAGACTCAAGACTTCTTAGTCTATTTCTTCTTGCCCGTTCAAATAATATTAATAAAGTTCATATTTTATTTTCAGCAATTAAATTAAGCGCTGTAGCATTGGCCATCTCTGCGAAGAAATGTGAATAATAAGGAGGATTACTTTATTCAAACAAATTTCGATTTATTGCTAAAGACAATCTTAGTAAGCACACAAATTAACCAACGAGGGATAGAACAAAAGCAAGAGATTTATTGGAACTACATACATATAAATTATTTGGAAGCAGCTCTTGCGTCTTCAATGCGAGCTTTAATATAAGCAAGGTGTTTCTCTCTTGGAGGAACGCATGATTTGAACACATCTATATCAAGCAGCCTTCCAATCCATTTGCAAACAACTGGGAATTTCTCTTCAGGGATGAACTCCACCCCTAAGACTTGACTCTGCACTTGAAACCAGTAGGCAACAGAAAACACAACAATGTCTAGGTACCCAATAGTCTCACCTCCAAAGAACTCCTTTCCTTTAAGTTCGTTCTCAAGAATCTTCATCTGTTCACCAGCTTCTTCTATGATCTTTGGTAGCTCTTCGTCTTTCACGCCGCGAGCTTTATATAATGTTTGTAGGATCTGCAAATAATAACCACACATCAATATAAAAAAAAAAAATTGAGACTGGTTTGGGCAAGATGCATGAATTCCTGAATTCACCTTCTCATCAACAAACTTAGCACAGAAGCGAGCTATGGCTCTGTCATAAGGGTGTTTGGGCAAGATGGGATGATCTTTCCAGGTCTCATCAATGTACTCAAGAATAACAAGAGATTCTGCAACTGGTTTTCCATTGTGCACAAAGACAGGGATTTTCTTGTGAACTGGGTTATACTTGAGAAGCAAAGCACTCTTGTTTGATAGGTCTTCCTCGGTGTATTCGTACTGTATATCCTTCAGTTTCAGAGCAATTTCTATTCTGCGACTAAAAGGACTAGCCCAAGTTCCCAGTAGCTTAACCACTTTAGCCATTGCAATTAACTCTTCGCTTGGAGCTTAATACTTATTTTGTATCTTTGGATGTTGAGATGTGGCTTTATAGGAAAGGGAAGAGATCCAGGTCAAGTTTCTCTACTGCATTTTGGGCAACTATGAGCCTATGTTCATGTAATTATTTGGGTGGAATCAACATCAGTTCGTGTCATATGACATTTGTTTTAGTTTTGGAAACTCCTACAGGACTACTTCAATCACGAACGTCAGTGATTACATCAATAATACTCACAGTTTTGACCAAGTTCCTCTTAGCCCCTTGTGAAAAGTGAATGCTTTACCGAGTACCTAGACGAAATTGCGGGAAAATTGTAATTATTGAGCCCGTACAGTATTTCTTTTTCTTACATTGGCTATAAAAAAACGTAACTAAATGCTTAAAAACATTACTTATTTTTAGCTACGTTTATGTTTTATCGCACAAAATGTCATCAAATCTTTGTAACCAAAAACTATAGGCAACATATTCGAAAATCGTTGCCAATAGTTTTTGTCTACATTTTTATTTCCGTGACTAAATACTATTAGCTACGTTTTCATAGTTGTAGTCAAATCTTTTCAACTACGTTTTTTAAAATATCGTCAAATCTTTTTATTTTTTTAAATATAGCCAAATTTTTAATCCATATTTTTGAATAATATAATTTATATATAATATATCAATATATTTTATTGTGAATTCATTATACAAATAAATCGTATCAAAAACTATTAATTCAAAATATCGAGCATTATATATAAAAAGTAAAATTATATAAATATCATTAAATTATATCCAAAAATATTCTTCATATACAAGATATTAATGACTACTTTAACAATTCTTATCAACAAAACAATAAATAAAGAGATCAATTTACAAATTATAAATGCCCACGATACAAAAATATTAGAGCATAACTCAGATAACTACTTAGTGTTAAAGCTTAATTAAACTATACTAAAAATATTGTGAACTTGTAATAATCTAAAAAGCTTAGTTATAATATACTAAAAATATTTTGAGTATTGAAACAATAAGGATTAAGTTCTAATTAAAGCAAACATCACAAAAGTTTTGTAATAGTCAACCTCCAAAACTACTGAGGGTTAGAGTTTTAGAAGCTTTCATTTACACATAATATATAGAGTAACATGAGTTACATCATTATAGAATTAATTTGGTGCATTTAGGATATGATTT
>JANVCQ010000008.1:37012250-37022953 GCA_025531925.1 Erythroxylum plowmanianum
TGCGTAACTACTAACGTCTGAATTCCTCGTGGGAACGATCCCGACTTTCCACTACTACATTAATTTGTGTTGCAGGAGGTTGGATTTTTTTTAATATATATTTGGTTGCAGGCGACAGCATTCACCATCGCAGTTTTCCAATATAAGTAAGTTTTAATATTTAACCTCGATATTTTGTAAGTGTACGAGTCGCTTGCGTAGTACCTAAGGTGTCGATTCTACATGAAGAGCTAATCTAATCCTAGAATCTAAGATCGAAAACTATTAAACAGAAATTTAATAGACAATGAATTTAAACACGAGCACTAAATAAATTAAACGAACCAAAATCAATAACAAAACAGTAATTGACAATTAACACTTAATGAAAATAATCAACCAACAATAATTAACGATTTCATATTAAAATGAATAAAAATAATGAAAATTGATTAATTTGTTGAATGATGATAGCACACCCTAGAATTCAACCTAACGAGTTAACTAAAAGAGAGAAGGGAAAATTATCTATCTTTAATGCTAACCTAGCTAATTATGATTTATCGAATTAATCGTTTTAGATGATCCTAAAATCAATTACTCTCTCTCAAGTTATAATTGAACCCTAAAGTATAAACCCTAATCAGATTATGGGAAGTTGTAATCTCTCAATTAATAGCCTATCTAAAACCTAATTAGTTCTTAAGTTTTCTATTAAACAATTAGAAACCTATACGTGATGTCTCTATATAAGATTTACCAACCTAATTTAATTTTGAATCTATTAAATTACCTAGCTCTTGTTAGCCCAATTTAATCATTTTTTCTCTATTCACCCACTCAGTTTATTGTCGAGATATGAAGTGCAAAATTATACCATAATTAATTTAATAAACACATAAAACAATCATATTTTATTAAATTAAAAATAATATTTCAAAGGTGAGTATATGACATCAATCAACAATTAAATTCTATCATCAAACTATATATCCCAATTTTATAATCAAATAAAATTGAAATACATAGGTAATAGAACTCGAATAGACGATGGGAGGCCACAACTTTAGAAAGTTTCTTATTCTAAGAAGCACGTTAAGTCTGTGTCGTCTTCCTCTTCTCTCTTCCTTCTTCTCTTTCTCGATCTCTCAAAGTTCTCTCCATTAAGGTTTCAGTGTAGTGGCTGATCAACAGCTCTCTGTCTCTATTCTACTTATTCTATGTATGTTCTTTTGTGATTAGGGTTGAACTAGGGTTTTTCTGGGGTCTGAAAGGTCCAAAAAATCACTCGAAATGTGAAGTGTAGGAGTAGCTATGCATCTGTCCTATGTGTCTAAGCATTATGTCACGATTGTGGCTTGTTGCGCCACGATTATGGACCATATCCTGGGCTTTTGTCATAATTGTGGCTTGTTGTGCCATGATCGTGGGCCATTGTTTCGGCCTCAATATCTCTGAAACTTCTCCGTTCTTTGATGTTGACCCTAGAATACTAACAAACACATCATTGTACCTCAAAAATATCATCTTTAAACTGAAAGGATTGTTCTAACCCATAAAGCATTTAAAACACAAATAAATCACAAACTAACACAATTCTACCCAAAACACATACTTAACAATTGAAAAAATAGCTAAACACATATCAAATTATACCCTAAAATATGATGCATTTCACACCTATCATATGCCATTATTTTTATTCAATAAAAAGGCATTCTTTATCTTTTTGTATTTGTTAATTAATTAATTATTAATCGTAAAGATAAAATTCCTAGAATAATTGATATGCAATTATAATTATAAGATTCGAATTGCAATTTGTATTATTCCTAAAATGTTCTTAATCATAGTTTCATTAAGACGAGGAATTAATGAAATGGTTAGACTAGCACATGTTTGTTGTTTTGGCCATGATTATAAATTAGGGTTATAATTTATAATCATGGTCAACATATTATGAACATAATAGGTCATATATAAAAGGTATATAAAGGAGAAAGTGAAATTTGAATTAAGTTGGATTTAATTGAGAAGTTTTAGAAACCTTAATGATCAATATGTAACATTTGATCTTATAAGGACTAATTCATAATTATGACTAAAGTTTGACTTTAGTTGTAATTTTTGATAAAATCCAAGGACATGAAAAATATGATTTTTTTGTATAAAAGGAAAATTTAGAAAATTTGGAGCTAGCATTTCTTACATTTCTCCTCTCAAATTAGATTTGAGTTTTTTCTAAATAAATCTGTGGATACCATTAGAGATCGGACGATTGAATGGCTTGTGGATTGGCAGATTCAAGGCAAAAGGAAAATTACAACATGAAGTCAAAACATGTTACTATAACTTTGTTAATTTCTTGTTTTATGTTTCAAATTAAAATTTGTTAAAATTGATTATATGGAAAAAAATTTTAAATTCGTTCCACTAGGCTTAGATACGATCTTGTGCTTATTATCCAACACTAGTATCAGAGCCACCTTTTAAAGTTTTAATTTTGATTGATCAGCTTGATTTAATTTTGATTTGATTTTTATATGCAAAAGTTGCATATATAATTTTTGGAAAGCTTTTATGGTGTGTTATGAAATGTTTCTACACAATTACTACCTAGATAAGTGTTTCTAATACTTACGATTTGTTGTATTAATTTTTAGGATTGTTTTGTAAGCATCGCTCATGCTCTAAGTGATTTTTTTTCTTGTTTTTGAAATGCTCCATAAATTTGTCTTCAATTTGTTGTCTAGAAATGTTATGGAATGCCTACGTTTGTTCTTTAAAAATGAAACTGGAATTTTTTATTTTCTAGAAAAAATTTTCTTGTTCTTGTTCATCTAGAAAGTGTTTCTAGATATGGAATGATATTTTTATATCTTAGTTTACTGCTGCTTTTAGCTTACATTAACTATTTCTGGAAATGATGTAAAATGGTTACATTGTTTTTTTGAAATGTGGAATATGATTCAGGTGTTTCTAGAAATTATTTTTATTTTGATATTTGTTGTGTTCCTTTTTCACTTGTGCTATGTTTCTTGAAAAACTAAAGAGTGCCCTTCATTATTGTTGTCTCTTCAATTGCATAACTGAAAAAACGTTTCAGATGGTCTTCATAAAGTCAAGTATCTCTTGATTTTCTGGTTTTTGTCCATTAAATCAAACTTCTATTAACATGTGGTGGCCATTAAATTCAATATTTAAATGGGTAACATTTGTGTTTGAATTTCTAGTTTGTGTTATTATTCATTCAATGCAAATTTATTCAAACTCAGATGCTTCAATGACTGTTGATGTATGTTTGGTTAATGGGATTAATTGGGCTTAAGGATTGTCAAAATAGAGACCACTAGCGGCAGGTGTAATCGCCAGCAGTTGGAGAACCACCGCCTGTGGCAGTGATTGTTTCTTTCTCTACAGAGAGTTGTCTCTCTAGAGATTTATATGTATACAAATTTGTGTTTTTCATATCTTTGGAGACGGTGTAGAGCGTAGACTAGAGGCAGAGCAAGCACAGGCCAAGCAGTGTAGATAGCAGACCAGAAAATAAAAGGAAAAAAAACCAGTGATGGTTTCTAGAGAAGGAGGGGCGCGTGCGCACGCAACAGCTGCTTCCCTGACGCCTTTCTTTTTTAATTAATTTTGTTTCTTTTTATTACCTTAATGAGATTAACATTCATTTGAAAAATTAAATTAAATTAATTATCAAATCAATATTTAGAATCAAGCAAAGTGCTCAATTTATTTTTCATAACTAGATTATGTCAGATAAATTAATATAATTAGAATATATTATTTATAATGAGACATAAATTTTAAATCCCTCATTAAAATATTAAGTACATGTTTAGAACATGAATAATGTCTTCTATTGTTATAGGATTAAACTAGAGTTTTGTTTATTGTTAAGCTTGGCGAGTAAATTCAAGGCTGCTTTAACTCGAACATGTTTAGTCTTATAACGATAGGTTTTACTTAACTAAATTTATATGATTTGGATGAGTAAACTCAAGATCATATTAAGTTAGAGGCAAAGTTAGGAATCGTGTATTAGATATGCTTTTGGTAAATAGTTGTCCCCTAAAAGATCTAGGGATCACATAGGATGTGATTGATAAAAAGTTATCTACCTAATTTTAATTTAGTTGGTTTGTTGAGCAAACTCAAGATCAATTAAATTAAAATGGGATCTTAGCCTACTAGGAAATTATGTGATAATTTCTCAAATTAATAGTAAGGGCTATTGATTTGTTTAAAATAGTGGGAGTAACTAAATATTTTTTAAAAGTCCTTATTTATTTGGTTTTACGGCATAAACTAATTTTTCTCTCTTTGATGTTTCAGTTTTTGAACAATGAGTACGAACTTGTGCCTGAGGAGTATCATGGATGCAAACAATTTTACTGGACCAAACTTTTCAAACTAGTTACGTAACATTAAAATTGTTCTAAGGCAAGAAAACAAATTGTAAATTCTTAACACTGAGCTTCCACTTGAACTTGCACAAGATGCTGCCAATGAGGATTAGGAATATTATCAAAGTCATATTGATGACAATGAGCAAGCTATGTTTGTGATGCTAGTTAGCATGTCTCCCGATCTTCAGAGGCAACATAAAAATATGAATGCAAGGGAAATGTTCCTATAACTTTAAGAGTTGGTTGGTGCATAGAGTCGGGTGGAGAGGTTTAAGACCATGAGAGCTTTATTTTAATGTCAAATGGCTTCTGGATCTTTAGTGGAACTTAATATTCTATAGATGATTGACTATATTGAAAAATTAGGCTAACTAGGGTATGAATTGAATCTCAAGTTTAGCTTTGATTTAGTGCTCCAATCTCTTGCCTTGAATTTTTCACAATTTATTACGAACTTTCTCATAAGCCAAAAGGAATTATCATCGGTTGAATTACTCAACATGCTCAAGAATGCTAAGAGATGCCTTAATTGTCAACTTTTCTTCTTCCAAGAATAAGGTTAAGACCCTTAAGAAGAAGAATAAGAGTAAGAACCAAAAGGCTTCTGCTAAATCAGCAAAGCCAACAGGTAGTGTCAAGAAGAATAATGATAAGGGCATTTGTTTCCATTATGGCATAGGTAGACATTAGAAGAGGAACTACAAAGCTTATCTTACTAGCTTGAAGGAAAAGAAGTTAAGCGTAACTTCAATTTCAAGTTTGTTTATGATTGAAATCAATCTTTCTACTTATGTTTCACAATATTGGGTATTAGATATCGGATGCGGTTCTTACATTTGTAATAATGTGCAGGTACTGACAGACAGTAGAGTGTTGGGAAAAGGAAAAGTGGACTTATAAGTCGACAATGGAGCAGGAGTTGCTATATTAGCTATAGGAACTTATAGTTTAGCTTTGCCTTATGGCCTTATAATTGAACTAAATAATTGTTATTATGTTCCTATTACCACAAGAAACGTTATTTCTATTCTATGTTTGGATATGAATGGATTTGTCTTCATTATTAAGAATAACAATTGTTCTTTTTATAAAGATGATGTTTATTATGGATCTGGTATGCTTGCAAATGGTTTGTATGATTTAGATCTTAAAAGACCAATTATAAACATAAATAGCAAGAAAAGGAGATTCAGTGATCAAAATCTATCGTATTTATGACATTGTAGATTAGGTTATGTTAATGAAACAAGAATCACTAAGTTACATAAAGAAGGACATTTAGATCCTTTCGATTATGAATTATATGAAACCTGTGAATCTTATTTAATGGGTTAGATGACCAAACTACCCTTTAGTAGAAAGGGACAACATGTTAATTAGTTGTTAGAGCATATACATTCAGATGTATTTGGCCCTATGTCTACTCAAGCTAGAGGTGGATTTTCTTATTTCATAACATTCGCAAATGACCATCCTAGATATGGCTATGTGTATTTAATGAAATACAAGTCTGAAGCATTTGAAAAGTTCAAAAAATTGAGACTTGAAGTAAAGAAACAAACTGGTAAGAGTATTAAGACACTTAGATCTGGTCGAGATAGTGAGTCCTTGGAACATGAGTTTCTTGGTTACTTGAAAAAGAATGGGAATCTCTCACAATGGTCTCCACTTGGAACTCCACAACATAGTGGGGTTTTTGAAAGGGGAAACCATTATTAGATATGGTACGTTCCATGATGAGATGCAATTCTTCCAGTTTCATTTTAGGGATATGCTCTTAAAAGTACTGCTTACCTATTAAATAGAGTTTTGTCCAAATTAGTTAACAAGACTCCATATGGGATATGAACTGGTAAGAGACCAAGGTTGTCATACTTGAATATTTAGGGATGTGATCCTTATGTGAAACATGTAATGTCTGATAAGCTTCAAGCTAAATTAGATAAATGCATGTTTGTGGGGTATCCAAAAGAAAGTTTTGGATATCAATTTTATCATCCTCTTGAGCAAAAGATATTTGTATCAAGACATGCTACATTTTTAGAAAGAGATTTTATTCTCAAAGAAAGTAGTGAGAGTGATGTGAAACTTAGAGAAGTTCTAGAGCCACAAACACATATCCAAGAGGAAAAAGAATCATAAGTTAATAAATTAGATGTACAATCAGTGGTTTAAGAAACACATAGTCTATGAAGCTCAGTGATAGAGATATTAATAGATTTTTATTTGATGCATTAATATAGGTAAGTTTTGTAGTGTTTTGGAGTAAGATATATGCTAAATTGGTGTTTTTGTATTATCTTTGAGTGTTAGGAGTTTTTGGAAAAATAGAGCAAAAGAGGAGAGGGTTTAGTGTGTTTTGGAAAGAAGAAGCCTCCACTCATGAACTTAAAAAGAAAATAGCCTCCACTATAAGATAAAGAAACCTCCATTCCATAGCTAGCATTCAAGAGAAAAAAACAAAGGGCTGCCTCCATTTTATTCAAGACATGCAACAGCCTCCACCGAAAAGCTCACATTAGCTCCACTTCACTGTAAGACACGCAACAGCCTCTCCAATCAAGCAGCCACCGGAAAAACTCACTTCAGCATTCATTTTAGTCACAAAGCTGTAGCCTTAATTCATGGCAACATCAACACATCCTGCCTCCACTCCATTTATGCAAACAGAGACTCATGCATCAACCTAAAAGGCATCTACCACTCACGTACAAAGGAGTCTTCACGGCCCCATTTTCATGTCAACAGCTAGCCTCCACTTACTTCCATCAACGTACGTAGCATCTATTAGAAGCATTTACATCCACGCAGCCTCACTCCACTCCACAAGAGCAGACTCACTTCGCTCCAGCCTTCAACACACACATAACTCATCCACTAAATGCAGCAGCCTCCATCAGCAAGAGACAACACATGCATAACCCTCTATTCACGCATGCACTAACTTTATGTCATTCACTAATAAAAATCACCTAGCCTCCAGTTTTCACTCCAGGCACAAGAGACAAAAATCACCTAGCCTCCATTTACTGAAAATGCAGAAACCCTCTATCCATTGACACATAGAGTAGCCTTCACAAGCAAGAGACACGCCTCCACTCCACTCTCAAACTCGCAGCATCTAAGGAACAAATACAACCCTCCACCAACGCCAGCCTTCCATTCATGCAACCTAGAGAACAAAATCACGTCTCCACTCCAGTCAACTCCACTCACTCCAGTCAACTCCACTCACTCCATTCAATTGACAGAAAATTTCTTTTGTTATTTAATTTCTTCATGAGTTTCTTCAGAGTTTTTGCTTATGGATTGGTTGGCATAATGATTTGTGGCTAAAACCTTAATTTCTCTTAGGGATTTGATGTTTTATTGATGCTTTAATATTGAATTTTGCTTAATCTATGGCTTAATATTCATATACTTGTTTATTTTTCCTTTAGTTTATTTGTTCTTCCTTTGGATTATTGGAAATTGCCTTGGTATAAATTCGCCTTTGGAAAAAGAGAGTTTTTGCTAAAAGATTGAAGGAATTTCAGCTAGGATTTTCTTGTAAGTTAGGAGACCCAAGAAACTTAGGAAGTGAAATTAGAAGGTTAGGTTTGGAATTTAAGAAACTCTAGGAAAAACTTGAGTAAGGGATTACTAAGTGATATCTGGAGTGGATAGATTAATTCATCTTTGGGAAAAGGGGATTAATTACTCTTAAAATTTACCTACAAGATTAGGATATTTTATTTGTGGAGAATAGCTAATTTAATATTGAGGTAGGCAAAAATTTCATTTACTAAGAGAAAGTTATTCCCCATTGTTGTTAATATATTTTTTATTAGTCAATTGTTGCACTCTTTTCTTAATTAGTTATTGCATAGATTTTTCATATTCATAGTTATTTTGGTTTCATTAAATTGTGTAGTTGCTTAGAAATTTCCTTGAGTTTTTAATAATTTGTTACATTGTTTTAATTTTCTAAAATTTCATCCAACCTAATTTCAAACACTGTTAGCTAGCATAGATTTAAATTTTCTCATAATCCCTGTAGACACAACTTGGTTCTTACTGATTTATTACTCACTTCGACAACCGTGCACTTGCAGTTTACGAACAAGTTTTTGGTGCCGTTGTTGGGGATTAATGTTTGAATTTTTTATTTTTATAGCTAGTTTAATATTTACTTGTTGGTTTTCTTTTTATCCCAAGAGAAAATTATTTGTTTCATTTTCTTTTTGTATTTTTGTTTTCTAGTGCAACTTGTGTGTAAAAGGATTGTATGCCCCAAACCACTAGAGGGCAAGAAAGACAGTTTAATCCAGAGTTGGAAAGAACAGTAAAGTCAATTCGTCTGCAAAATAAAATGTAAAATCAAGCAGAAGAACTTCAGAGAATTCAAAGAGGGAGGGATGAAATGGCTCAAAGATTAGCTCAGTTAGAGGCCAGACTTGGTTTAGCTAATTTGACTGGAGGAAATTTAAGAGGAGATAATGGAAATGAACAGGAACAGTTACAACAACATCCTATCAGGGAATACTTTTAGCCTATAGTGGTAGACAATTTTCACGGTATCCAAAGGTCAAATGTTCATGCTTAGAATTTTCATATTTCACCAGGACTCATCAATTTGGTTCAAACAAATCAGTTTGGAGGAGCACCAATAGAGGATCCAAATGATCATCTTGCAAGCTTCTAGAAATTATATGACACTATCAAGACTGAAGGGGCAACGCAAGATGACATTAGGCTCACTTTGTTCCCATTCTCTCTTCGGGACAAAGCAAAGAATTGGCTTCACTCAATATCTGCTGATAGAATGTGAACTTGGCAGGAGGTGGCAGAACAGTTCTTGATTAAATTTTTCCCACTTGGTAAAGCTGCGAAGTTAAGAGCAGAGATTAGCACATTTAGACAGCAAGACTTAGAACCATTGCGTGAAGCTTGGGAGAGGTACTAAGACCTTTTGAGAAAATGTCCACATCACGGATACCAAGACTGAGTACGAGTGGAAATGTTCTACAATGGGTTAAATGGCCAAACTCAAACCATTGTGGATGTAGCAGTAGGTGGTACTCTGATGAGAAGAACATCTCAAGAAGCATGTACATTGCTGGAAGATATGGCTTCAAACAGTTACCAGTTGCCCTCCGAGAGAATTAGTGGAAAGTGAGGAATTTTAGAAGTGGACCAAGTAACTCAGTTATCTTTTCAATTGGCAGCCCTGTCCAATCAATTTTCAAAATTCATGTCAAAAGAAAGACAGAATGAGTAGGTGGCAGCTACTAGTCATTCATTCTACACCAATGATGAGGGGGTGGAATAAGCCCAGTTTGTTAACCAAAGAAACTTGGGATTTAAGTCACAACCAATGGGAAATCAATATGGTCAAGGCTACAACTATAAGGAGCAATATAATTATAGTATTCAAAGGAACATGCCCCACCCACCTAGATATGGACCACCATTGATAGAACGGAGACCCTTTTTGGATGAAATAATTGGCACTTTTGTAACTAAAACAAAAAACCGTTTTCACAAGAATGATAAGGAGATGGATTAGCTAAAGATACAAGTAACCAGTATCGAGACTTCAGTGAAGGGTTTGAAAGTTCAATTGGGACAACTTGCAAATGCTGTTGGGAATTTGAATAAGATGACATTTCTAAGTAATACTGAAACTAACCCAAGAGAGCAGTGCAAGGCCATTATTCTGCATAGTGGAAAAGAAGTGGAAGAGGTGAAATATAAAGAAAAAAGCTCCACTCAGTCCAATGATAATGAAGGAAAGAATATTTGTCAAGAAGCAAGTGCATCCACACAAGTTGAGAAAGAAGTTAGTTCAGAGAAGAAACTAAAAGGGGAGCTGCACACAAAAATCATTCCCAAGCTACCATATCCTTAAATATTTCAACGAAAGAAAATCAATGATCAATTCGCAAAATTCCTTAAAATCTTTAAGAAACTTGAGATCAACATCTCCTGGATTGAAGTTATTGAACAAGTACTGAATTATGCAAAATTCATCAAGGACATTGTTACCAAAAAGAGAAGATTTGGAGACTATGAGATAGTATTGATGATTGAGGAGTGTAGTGCAGCCTTGCAAAGAAAGTTACCATAGAAACTGAAAGATCCAAGAAGCTTCACAATTCCTTGTGAGATTGGCAACACATATTTTGGTAAAGTGCTTTGTGATTTGGAAGCAAGCATAAATCTCATGCCTCTTTCGATCTTCCAAAAGCTGGGATTAGGAGAAGTCAAGTCGTCAACAATTTGCCTCCAACTAGTAAACCATTATATCACTTATTCTTGAGGTAT
>JANVCQ010000008.1:37087451-37103513 GCA_025531925.1 Erythroxylum plowmanianum
ACACATAACCTGGAGCTAGCTGCCATAATTTTGCCTTGAAAATATTGAGACATTACCTATATGAAGTCACCACTAAGGTATTTACAGACCACAAAAGTCTTAAATATTTAATGATCCGAAAGGAGTTAAATCTAAGGCAAAGAAGGTGGTTAGAACTACTGAAAGATTATTACTTGATGATAGACTACCTCCTAGGGAAAGCTAATGTAGTAGCGGGCGTGTTGAGTAGAAAATCTACTACAGCACATGTGATAATTAGCCAAACTTAAGGTGACATTAAGGCAAGTCAAATCTAGTTATATATTAGCTAATTTTAGAACAAGGTCAATATTGAATGAGAAGATTAAGGAATTATAGGAGCAAGATGGGTATTTGAGCAAGCTTAGAGAAGAAATTCAAAACGGTAAGCTCTCTAAACTAGAGATAAGAGAAGATGGATTGATGGTAGGTAACAGACTATGTATTCTAGATAAGTTAGAGTTAAAGGATGAAATTCTTGATGAGGCATATAATGCTCCATATGCAATGCACCCGAGGAGTAAAAAAATATAAAGATTTAAAATAGCACTTTTGGTGGCGAGGAATGAAGAAAGATGTTGTAGAGTATGCTAGAAAATGCTTAGTGTGCCAGCAAGTTAAAGCAGAACATCAAGCACCTACTGACAAGCTTAAACCTTTATCTATTCCTGAATGGAAGTGAAGGAAGATTACAATGGATTTCTTGATGGGATCACCAAGGACTAGTAGGAAGCATGACACAATATAGGTGATTATTGATAGGCTAACTAAATCAGTACTTTTCCTGCCAATTAAGCAAGTGGATTCTTTGAATGCCTTGGCTAAGAAATACATAGATGAAATAATCAAACTTCATTGGATTCCAAGTTCTATAGTCTCAGATAAAGATCCAAAATTTACCTCCAGATTATGGGAAAGCTTATAAGAGGTTTTGGGAACTAAATTGCATTTTAGCACAACTTTCCATCCATAGATTGATGGCCAATCAGAGAGGACAATATGGACAATGGAGGCAATGTTAAGAGCTTGTATTATGGACTTCAAAGGCTTATGGGATGATCATCTACCTTTAACTGAGTTTGCTTACAATAATTCTTACAACTCAGGAATTCATATGGCACCTTATGCAACCTTGTCTGATAGGAGGTTTAGAACTCCTATATGTTGAGATGAGGAAGGTAAAAGAAGACTTTTAGGACCTGAGTTTGGTACAAGCTACAGTTAACAACATTAAATTGGTGAAGCAGAGACTTAAGGGAGCTAAAGATAAGATGAAGAGCTATACAGACGTACATAAAAAGGAGATGGAATTTAAAGATGGAGACAAAGTATTTCTTAAAGCCTCTCTATAGAAAGGAGTCTTAAGATTTGGTAAAAAGGGCAAACTTAGTCTAAGATACAAAGCCTTTATGAGATTATAGAGAAGATTGGGCCTTTAACCTGTAAGTTAGCCCTGCCACAAGATTTATCTAAGATTCACAATGTCTTCCATGTATCAATGTTGAGAAAATACTGATCAAATCCTTCACATATAGTCCAACCTTCAGAGGTTCAATTAAGGGAGGATTTGACTTATGAAGAACAACCAGTAGAGATTCTAGATTCAAAGGGAAAGGTCTTGAGAAACAAGACTATGAAGCTGGTTAAGTCTTATGGAAGAACTATACAAGAGATGAGGCAACATGGGAGCCTTTGGAAGCCATAAAGGAGAAGTGTCCACACCTTATTGCATACTCAGGTACGAATTTTGAAGATGAAATTCTGTAAGGGTAGGAAAATTGTTAGACCCCATATTTATTTATTTATTCATTTATATATATTTATTTATTTATTTATTTATTTGTAGAGTTAAGTCCATTAATTTAGCAAGCATAAATAGAAATTAGAATTTTTGAATTGAATTGTTAGAATTAAGCTAGAGTATAATAGGCATAATAGACTAAAGGAGTAAGTAAGCATTACATTAAATGTGGAAGGTTAAATTTAGAAAGACAAGACAAGAAGTGGTCTTGAATAAATGAGAAAGGGAAAAGACCATGGAAAGAAGCAAGAAAGAAGAGAGAAAACATGGAAGCTAAGAAAGAAGGAAGAAGAAAAATGTGGAGAAGGAGAAGGAAGAAGAAGGAAGAGGAATCAACTTGTTTAGGTAATCTCCATCATCTTTTTTTCTTGCTTAGGTAGAAAAGGAAATAGAGAAATGAGTTTTGTGATGGAAATAAAGGGAGAAAAAAGAGAACCAAGAAACCTAACTTAATTTCCATGGATTTTTAAACTAGGTCTCAGTTTTTGTAGCCTAGATAAACTATGAGTAGATTAAGTCTAAGCTCAATTTTCATTTATTTTATATTTTTGGATTATTGAAGCTTTATGGATTTTCTATTGGAATATTGGTTTAAATGAAAATTGGTTTGTTTGAAGGAAACCAAGAAAAACCCATGCAAGAGAAAGAGGAAAGGCAAACTTATACTTGGATTTACAAGCAATTAGGTGGGTAATATGTTTATAGTTATTGTAGAAGATGGGCTAATTTTCCTTAGTTGTGTATTTGAGCTAAATTGCTTGACTTGAATCGTTGAAATTGTTGGAAAATGCTCTAAGATTTATTATCATGTTATGTCTTGAAAGATGGTACAACTTCTTATATAATTAAAAGAGGAAATAGCATAAGAAGCATGAAAGTATGAACATGCGATTAAATGAAATGAGCATAAAAGTTTGCTTATGTATAGGCAATAGAGATATCATTTCATTCGTCACTTGTACATTGACTTAAAGCTTTCTCCTGACTACCCGCTTGTGGCATATGAGCTCCTAAAAAATGAATCCATTTAGTTTATGGTGTAAACTTTGATTTCTCCATTTTGATCTATGGGCTCAAGCCATTATGTTTGTGCATTTCATTTTGATTTATTAAGCCTGTTACGCAATTGAGTGTTATGATTTGATAATCAAATATACCAGATATGTTTTATGTGATAACATCCTTAACTATGAGTCCTTTGAGCTAGAATTGTTGATGATTTAGTTGATACATTTAAAATGAGATATAGATGTATATATATTCTTGATTTCGTGCTTGTTACCAATGACTACAAATATATTAGCCACTGTGCTTCGCAGCTCAACCCTTTATTTTTCACTCCCCAGGTGTAGAACAAGAAGGTTACTGATCCTTACAAAGCATTGTCAAACTCCAAGATAACTATCTTTTGTAACTAAGTTAGCTCGCCTTTATTGTTGAGTAGCTTTATATTTTGTATTAAGCTATTGATATGGTCGTTGATATGTAATTAAAGCTAGGCTCAAACTCTGTATTATTTTTAGTAATGAGATTAAGAGCTGAAGAAGTTTCTTTTGCACATGGTTATATCTTTGTTGAGTTATCAAATTGTTGTTGGAAATAGATTTGTATGTTGTTGGATGTTCAATTATGGGTTGCTGAATCAAACGCTTCACTACGACGAAGGAAAGACTTTGATCGCGACAAACCTTTCCTGAGAGGTGCTTTTATTTGATCTTGAAACTTTGTCACGGTAAAGCTAGAGTTTGATCACGACAAACTTTTTCTGAAAGGTCCTTGGTAATATTCCCTAGTTTCACCGCAGTAAAACATTTACTTTGTCGTGGTTAAGTCTGCCAGTGCTAACGCTATTACTCTTATCACAATTTGAAGTTTTTGGCCTTCCTCTCACACAATCTTTACCTGATCGTCTCATATAATGGCCTCCTAATAAGTACTAAGACCTGAGCCCAACATTTTTGGTATCAGAGCCTATGGTTTTTAAGGATTCCTAGGCTTAGAATACGTAGTGGTATAAATTATTATGATGTGTGAGTAATTGTTGCATTGTTGAATTGATTGATTGCATTAAGTGACTTGTATATCATGCATACATGTACAAAATATGATTAAAATGAAACGTAAGCTAAATGTTAATGTATAAATTGAAGGAGTAAGATGCCACCTTGTAGAAGAACACGACGATGCAAGGATCTGTTGCACCTGACTCTCCACCAAGAGAGGAGGGTAGAGGAGGGTATTGATGAGTCTAGAGCCCCAGGAGATGCTAAGGCTTCTATAAGGCATGGTAATGGGCCCTCTCGATCACGAATGTAGGAGTCGCCTCTTTCGCAAGAACAAGTGCCTACTCCCTTAGATCCTAGACTGTTCTAGGTCTTTGTTCAGGCTTTTTTCTAGGCCATGGGTCAGATGCCACAAACTTCTACCCTATCCCTAACTAAGAAAGGAAAGCAATTTGATAAGCTTAGGAATATGGGGCAGTGGATTTTTATGGAACAGTTGATCCAGAAGAAGCTGAAACATGGTTGAAGAAGACAGAAAGGATATTGGAACAAGTGGACTGTGATGATAATGAAAAGGTTGAATATGTTACAAGTTTCCTACAAGGAGATGCTCTGCCTTGGTGGAAAAGTTTATCGAGGAGTCAGATGAAACTACCAGTGTTGACTTGGAAGGGCTTCCTAGCTGGTTATAAAAAGAAACATTTGTCTGAGGTATATTTCCAATAAAAGCAAAGGGAGTTTCTGAGTCTCACCTAGAGGGAGGTGAAAGTGAGCAAATATCAGTGCAAATTTACGCAACTTTCCTGATATGCAGCTGAGATGATGATGAGCGAAGCCGCTAAATGTTGTCAGTTTGAAGCGGGATTGCATTTAGCCATCAGGAAAAAAGTGGTGGCACAAAATTTCTGTGACTTTTAATGGTAGAAGTTGTGTTAAGGGTTGAAAATGTGGAGAATATAAAGATCGTAGTAAACAGAAAGAGAAAAGGGAGAGAATAGTTTAGGAGGGGAGGTAGTGCTCCTATGTTAGAGAAGAGTGCTAGGACTTTCCCTGTATAGTCTGAGGATAGGAGCAATAGTGCAAGTAGGTACAAACAGAAGAGAACTATTTCTCATCAAGCCTCAACGGCAGAAGGTAGTAAAAGGGGAGAGGGTGATAAGCCATCCATTCCCAAATGCAACCATTATGGCAAATTCCATAAAGGGGAGTGTCATAGGCTAACTAGAGTTTGTTTTATTATGGAGAAAAAGGGCACATGGCTAGAGAGTGCCCACAGTATGTAAGATAAGAGAGAACTCAGATGTAAGTCTAAAAAAGGGCTGAGGCTGTAGGACTCATGACTATGACTGAAGTGGGAAGTTTTAAGGCAACTATCAAAGTGAATCCTTTAGGAAGACTGAGGGGGCAATCACCAGCTAGGGTATTTGCAATAACGAGGGAGGACATAGAAATAGCTCCAAAGGTTGTGACTGGTATGGTTAAATTGTTTAAAGACGATATTATTGTTCTAATTGATCTAGGGTTTACCCATTCATTTATTTTGTTAATTAGAATTATGCAAGGTAGAATTTTGAGCCCATTAGATAGTCCTTTGATGGTAATATCCTAATTGGCCAATGTATCATTATTAGTCAAGTTTGTAGAGATTGTGAAATATACATTGGTGGAGAAAAATTAGTGGTGGATTTAATGCCATTGAAGATGGGGGATTAGACGTGATTTTGGGCATGGATATATTAGAAAAATATAGTGCCAATTTAGATTGAAAACAAAAGACAGTAGAGTTTAAGTTGGAAAAAGGTAGAAAGGTAGTGTTTATTGGAGACAGGAAAGTAAGCCAACCTAGAATTATTTCGACTCTAATAGCAGAGAAAATGATGAGGAAAGGATGTGAAGCATTCTTGGCATATTTGGTAGACACAAAGGTAGATGGAGGTAAGTTAAAAGATATTCCTATGGTCATAGAATTTCCTAATGTCTTTCCAGAGAAATTACTAGGACTACCAGCACTTTGAGAAATTGAGTTTCCCATAGGGCTTCTTCCAGATACTACACCAGTATCAATTCCAACTTATAAAATGGCTTCGGCATAATTGAACGAGCTTAAAAGGTAGTTAGAAGAGCTGCTGGGGAAAGGTTATATTAGGCCTAGCTCTTCACCTTAAGGAGCTCTAGTTCTTTTTATGAGGAAGAAAGATGGATCATTGAGAATGTGTATGGACTACATGAAGCTTAATCATGTCACTATCAAGAATAGATATCCGCTTCCACACATAGATGGTTTGTTTGATCAATTGCAAGGGGCAAAAGTCTTCTCCAAGATAGACTTGAGATCAGGTTACCACTAGTTGACAATAAAAGAATTAGATGTGTCAAAGATTACTTTTAGAATACGATATGGGCATTTCGAGTTCTTCATCATGCCCTTTGAATTAACAAATGCTCCTGTAGCCTCAATAGACTTACTGAATAGAGTCTTCAAGCCTTTCTTAGATCTATTTATCATAGGCTTTATTGATGATATATTGATTTATTCCCAGAGTGACAAGGAGCATGAGGAACATTTAAGGATTGCTTTGAAGACACTGAGGAAGAAAGAGTTGTATGTCAAATTTAATAAATGTGAATTTTGGTTAAGGAAAGTAGTATTTCTTGGACATGTAATTTCAGAATAAGGAGTACATATGGATCCAAGATCAATAGAAACTATAGTTAAATGGGAAGCACTTAAGAATATAGTAGAAGTGAGGAGTTTCTTGGGTTTAGCTGGTTGTTACAAAAGATTTATAAAGGGTTTTTCCATGATAGCAGCCCCACTTGCCAAATTGAAAAGGAATAATTAAAGTTTGTGTGGACAGCAGAATGCCAAATAAGCTTAGAAGAATTATAGAATAGGCTCACAACTGCACCAATTTTGACCTTGCCTTCTAGTAGTGATGGGTATATAGTATATAGTGATGCCTCAAGGAAGGAATTGGGGTAAGTGTTGATGCAAGGAGATAAGGTGATTTCTTATGCTTCTAGGTAATTAAAACCCTATAAGATGAATAATTCCACACATGACCTGGAGCTAGCTGCCATAATTTTTACATTGAAAATATGGAGACATTACCTATATGGAGTCACCACCAAGGTATTTACAGACCACAAGAGTCTTAGATATTTGATGAGCCAAAAGGAGTTAAATCTAAGGTAAAGAAGATGATTAGAACTACTGATACATTACGACATGATGATAGACTACCACCTGGGGAAAACTAATATAGTAGCCGATGCATTGAGTAGAAAATCTACTATATAGAATATGCAAAGGCAGTATACCTTCTTTTGTTAGGGGAATTAGCCAAGCAGCTGACATTGAGGCAAGTCAAATCTAGTTATATATTGGTTAATTTTAGAATAAGGCCAGTGTTGAATGAGAAGATTAAGGAATTACAGGAGCAAGAATAGTAGTTGAGCAAGCTTAGAGAAGAAATTCAAAATGGTAAGCTCTCTAAAATAGAAATAAGAGAAGATGGATTGATGGTGGGTAATAGACTATATATTCCAGATAAGTGAGAATTAAAGGATGAAATTCTTGATGACGCATACAACGCTCCATATGCAATGCATCCGAGGAGTACAAAAATGTATAGAGATTTAAAAGAGAACTTTTGGTGTGCTTAAACCTTTGTCTATTCCTGAATGGAAGTGGGTGAAGATTACAATGAATTTCTTGATAGGATTGCCAAGGACTAACAGGAAGCATGACACAATATGGGTGATTATTGATAGGCTGACCAAATCAGCACTTTTTTTGCCAATTAAACAAATAGATTCTTTGAATGCCTTGGCCAAGAAATACATAGACAAAATAATCAGACTTTATGGGCTTCCAAGTTCTATAGTCTCAGATAGAGATCCCAGATTCACCTCGAAAGTTTGGGAAAGCTTCCAAGAGGTTTTGGGAACCAAGTTGCATTTTAGCAAAACTTTCCATCAACAAACTGATGGCCATTTAGAGAGGACAATACCGATAATGGAGGCAATGTTAAGAGCTTGTGGTATAGACTTCAAAGGCTCATTGGTTTATCATCTACCTTTAATTGAGTTTGTTTATAATAATTCCTACCATTTAGGAATTCAAATGGCACCTTATGAAGCCTTGTATCATAGGAGGTTCAGAACTCCTATTTATTGGGATAAAGAAGGTGAAAAGAGATTTTTAGGACCTTAGTTTGGTACAAGCTATAGTTGACAAGATTAAATTGGTGAAGCAAAGACTCAAGTCAGCTAAAGAAAGGATGAAGAGCTATACGAACGTACACATAAAGGAGATGGAATTTGAAGATGGAGACAAAGTATTTTTTAAAGCCTCTCTATAGAAAGGAGTCTTAAGATTTGGTTAAAAGTGCAAGCTTAGTCCAAAATATATAGGCCTTTATAAGATTATGGAGAAGATTGGGCCTCTAGCCTACAAGTTAGCCCTGCCACCAGAATCATCTAAGATTCACAATGTCTTCCATGTATCAATGTTAAGAAAATACCGATCAGATCCTTCACACATAGTCCAACCTTCAGAGGTTCAATTAAGGAAGGATTTGACTTGTGAAGAACAAGCGGTAGAGATTCTAGATTCAAAGGAAAAGGACTTAAGAAACAAGACTGTGAAGCTAGTTAAAGTCTTATGGAAGAATCATACAAGAAAGAAGGCAACATGAGAGCCTTTGGAAGCCATGAAGGAGAAGTATCCACACCTTATTGTAGACTCAGGTATCAATTTCGAGGATGAAATGCTTTAAGGGGAGGAGAATTGTTAGACACCAAATTTATTTATTTATTCATTTATATATATATATATATATATATTGAGAGTTTAGTCCATTAATTTAGCAAGCATAAATAGAAATTAGAATTTTTGAATAGAAATGTTAGAATTAAGGTAAAGTATAATAGGCATAATAGACTAAAGGAGTAAGTAGGCATTACTTTAAATGTGGAAGGGTAAATTTGGAAAGAAAAGACAAGAAGTGGTCTTGATTAAATGAGAAAGGGAAAAAACCATGGAAAGAAGAAAGAAAGAAGAGAGAAAACATGGAAGCTAAGAAAGAAGGAAGAAGAAAACGTGGAGAAGGAGAAGGAAGAAGAAGGAAGAGGAATCAACTTGTTTTAGGTAATCTCCATCATCTTTTCTTCTTGATTGGGTGGAAAAGGAATTAGAGAAATAAGTTTTGTGTTGGAAATAAAGGGAGAAAGAAGAGAACCAAGAAACCCAACCTAATTTCCATGGATTTTTAAATTAGTTCTTAGTTTTTCTAGCCTAGATAAACTATTGGTAGATTAAGTCTATAATCAATTTTTATTTATTTTATATTTTTGGATTATTGAAGCTTTATGGATTTTCTATTGGAATATTAGTTTGAACGAAAATTGGTTTGTTTAAAGGGAACCAAGAAAATCCTATTCAAGAGTAAGAGGAAAGGCAAACTTGAACTTAGATTTACAAGCAATTAGGTGGGTAATATGTTTATAGTTATTGTGGATGATAGGCTAATTTTCCTTACTTGTGTATGTGTGCTAAATTGCTTGACTTGAATCATTGCGATTGTTGGAAAATGCTCTAAGATGTATTATCATGTTATGTCTTGAAAGATGTTACAATATTTTGTATAATCAAAAGAGGAAAAAGCATAAGAAGCATGAAAGTATAAACATGCATTGAAATGAATTGAGCATAAAAGTTTGCTTATGTATGGGTAAGAGAGATATCATTTCATTCGCCATGTGCACGTTGGCTTAAAGCCTTCTCCCGACTACCCACTTGTGGCACATGAGCTCCTAAGAAACTAACTCATTTAGTTTATGGCGTAAACTTTGGTTTCTCAATTTGGATCCATAGGGCTCTTAAGCCATTATGTTTGTGCATTTCATTTTGATTTGTTGATCATGTTACACAGTTAAGTGTTATATTTTGATGGTTAAATATACCTGATATGTTTTATGTGATAACATCCTTAACTATGAGTCTTTAAGTTAGAATTGTTGATGATTTAGTTGCTAGATTTAAAATTAGATGTAGATTTATATATATGCTTGATTGCGTGCTTGTTACTAATGGCTATAAACATATTAACCACTGAGCTTTGCATATCAACCCATTATTTTTCACTTCTCAAGTGCACAATGAGAAGGTTATTGATCCTTGCAAGGCATTAGCAAACTCCAAGGTGACTATTTTTTGTTACTAAGTTAGTCCGACTTTATTGTTGAGTAACTTTATAATCATATCAAACATGAACATCCATTTGTATTTTGTATTACTACATTTTGTTTTTAGTAATGAGATTAAGAGCTAAAGAAGTGTTTTTGCACATGTTCATATTCATCTTCCTTGTTGAGTTATCAAATTATTGTTGGAAATAGAATTATATGTCCGGGTCTGGGCTGCTGAATCGAAGGCTTCACTGCGGCGAAGGAAAGACTTTGGCCATAGTGAACCTTTCCTAAGAGGTGCTTTTGCTTGATCCTAAAACTTCGCAATGGCGAAGCCAGAGTTTAGTTGCGGCGAACTTTTCCCAAAAAGTCTTGGTAATATTCCCTAGTTTTACCGCGAAGAAACATTTACTTTGCTGTGGCGAAGTTTGCAAATGCTGACGTTGTTACTCTCATTACAATTTGAAGCTTTCGGCCTCCTTCTCACACGATCTTTACTTGATCATCTTGTATAGTAGCCTCGTAATAAGTACTAAGACCTGGGCCCAACGATCATGATCGTGGCCTTCCCTACTCACTTTTGTCAAGATCATGGCCCTAGATCTTCCTCTAAGCTTCCTCCAGAATCTCCTCTGTTATATAATATTTGATCTCAAACATTAATAAATACATCTAGGCACCTCATATACATAAATTAAAGTTCAATAGCTGTCTTGACTCATAAAACTCAAAACGTAAATATCTAACCAACTAACACAATTCTAACCCTAAACATACATAAATCAATTAATTAACCACTAAAAACATACTAAAATGTCTACTAAAACATCATGCAACCTATAACTATTAGTATCACTTGTTAATTCAGTGAAAAATGTGTTAATTAAGTATAGATGGACTAAAAATTAATTGCTAATGAATGGTGTAAATCATGAATTTCTGGCTTATCTAGGATAGGCTATATTTGATGATCATAAATTGATAGGTTGTTTAAATATGAGCAAGTGATGGCTAGGTATCTACCTATGGAGCAGGTATCGAGGCATCCTAAGTTTCAAGGCTGTCATATGTTGATGGCTATGTACCAGAGTGGTATCAAAAAATCCTGGGTCTTAGAGATATCCTGTATCAATGATTAGGTATTAGAGTGGTACCGGGTACCAATTTAGATTAAGAAATTAAGGTCCTATGTTTTGATATTTATATATCTTATTATGTTCCACTTAGTGAGAGATTATAATGAGTAGAGATGAGTTGATAAACCATTGAATGAATGTTTACTAGGTTAAGCAAGGCCTTGACAATCCAATTAATTATGAGATAAAACAATATTATTCTTAATCATTACTTTGAATAAAATTTTGAAATATTAATTGTTCATATAAGTTGAGTAATGTTTTGTATTTTAGTATTATATGTATGTTTTAATCACTTGACTATTTTTTATATTTATATATTAAGTTATTTGATTTTAATGATATGATCAGTTACCTTTTACTAAGTAAGCAGCTCGCCCCTTGCCACTATTTTTTAAAAAGATGGAGAAATTACTAATACCCCAATGCATGTAATCAACATAATGAATTTTAAGTGGAACCAATCGATTAAATTGAATAAAGTTATTCTATTATATATATTTCTAAATATGAAAATCTGGGTAGTCGTATTTTTATAAAATATTTTTATAATTGACAAATATTATTTTCAGAATTAATGAAAATTTTATTAATTAATGTTATATTTTAGGAACAATTTGGATTAATCATGGATTAAGACTGTTTGGAGGGTCACATTGGTGGCTTAGAAGGTGTGACGATGTGAGAGCATGAAAAGAATGATTGCAGCAAGTGTTACCAACAATCAGTGGCATGGATGAGGGTGTTGATTGCTAAAGTTTTCCTTTAGGTGTTAGGTTTTCCTTAGATGATGTTGACCATGTAATTGCCTTATCCTAGGATTAGATTGAACAAATCAAGAATGGTTAAACCTCAATGCACCAACTTATTGATAAAGAGAAGATAGCACTCTCCAACTACTTGCAAACAGTGAGCAATCACTCTTCGCTTCTTCAAGAGAGCACATATTAACTAGTTATAAGACGGGGATAGTTGCACCATGTTATTTTTCAACTTGATCTTGCTAGGAAAAACCACAATAATATCTTCTCAATCACTTCTCAAAATAGTGTATTACTCTAAAATCCTTATAGCATACAAAATCAAGTCGTCAGGCTTTTCTTCTCTCTTCTTAGAACTATTGTTTCATCTAATGTCTCAGTCACAGATCTAAGGAAACTTAATCTGCAACAAATCTCTCCTATTGATTTTGATCTTCTAACAAAACCAGTGGATGAATTTGAGATCGAGAAGATTGTTTTTGGTATGAATGGAAAGGAAGCATAAGGGTCAGATGGCTTTAATGGATATTTTTTCTAGCAATCTTAGAATATTGTTATTAGTTTTGTCAAAAACGTTATCCATGAATTCTTCTCAAATGGTGTCCTTCTGAAACACATTTATAAAACCTTCTTGTGCCTGATCCCTAAAGGCTTAAATCCTTCCACTTTTAGGGATTTTCACCCTATATCATGCGCAAACTTTCTCTAAAAAATCATTTCTAAAATCCTAGCCATAAGGTTGAAGAAGGCGATTGCTCCTTTGATAAATGAAAACCAAGGCGCCTTTTTGAGTTATAGAAATATTAGTAACAATGTTCTCCTTGCACAAGAATTGTTGAAGGGATGTTCTACAACCAAAATCCCCCTAATTGTACATTGAAAATTGATTTCCCCAAGGCTTTCAACAAAATGAGATGAAAATTCTTATGGAAAATGCTTACAACATATGGGTTTCCCACTTAGTTCATGAATTGGATTATGGAATGCATTACATTTCCCACATTTTTCAGTTATGATTAATAACACTCCTTATTCTTTCATTAAAGCAGCATAAGGCCTTAGATAGGGGGATCCTTTATCCCCCTATCTCTTTATCCTTTGTATGGAAATTCTTAATGCATTAATCAAGCACGAGGCCCTTTATAATCTCAGATTTAAACACTATACAAAATGTAAAAAAATTGGCCTAATTAACCTCTGCTTTGTAGATAATCTTCTTCTTTTTTACAATGCTAACTTGGATTCAATCCACTCCTACATGTAAACTCTTGAAATTTTCAAGCAATTCTTAAGCCTACAAATCAATGTACATAAGAGTCACTTTCTCCTATCCAAAACTGCTTACTCATTGGAACCTTTTATAGTTGAAGCTAGGGAATGCAACTTAAATGTCCCCCTCTACTATATCTTGGTCTCCCAGTGTCGATAAAGAGGCTTAACCATTTTGAATGTAGGCCTATCTTAGAAAAGATCCAAAAGAGAGTCAATTCTTGGGTGAACAAATCCCTCTCCTACGCAAGTAAGTTGCAGCTTATAAAATTTGTCCTCATCTCTTTACATGTTTATTGCAGTTCCCATATTTTTTATCTCAAAACATCATCAAATCAGTTGAAAGGATTCCAATATCATTTTTATGGAGCAACTCGAATGGCAATCCTAGAGTAGTTAAGGTTAAAGAGTCTATCCTTTGTTATCTAAGAGAAGAAGGCAGTCTCAACATTTATCCATCAAAATCACAAATCATGTTTTGATTCTTAAGAGGTTTTGGTGGATATTGGAGGACAAAAACACTCTTTGGACTAAATGGTTGCATTCTTACTTCCTTAAAGGTAATTGCATTTGGGATATCAAGCCAAAGGCTTATCACTCCCACCTCCTCACTCAGCTTTTAAAACTAAGAGACGCAGTATAATAGGAGGTCTCTTGTAAAATAGGCAATGGTAAATTGATCTCACTCTGGTATGATAATTATTCAGGCCTTAGTCCACTAATACACTATCCTCAACATTTGAGGATGTCTTCACTACATTCTCGACACACTAGGCTTTGCTTATTCATCAATGGTAATTCTTGGAACTTTCCATGTTGTCTTCAGTATCTCCAGTAGCCCTAGGATATACGCTCATCCAACACCTTTTTATGGAAGGATATTCCACTTAGCATCCTTACTAACAAAACTATGATTAACTTGTCACTTAGGTGGGGTTGCAAAGTCTCCAGTTTCATGATGGTTTGGAGTAAGGTTTTTTTTCCAAGAATTTCATTTATTTTTGGTTGACCTTACAAAACAAGCTAATCACCACTAACAGAATGTCCTATTTGCAAGTTGATAAATCTTATTTGATGTTCTCATTATATGATGAATCATATAACCATTGTCTATTCAAATGTCCCTTTAACAAATCCATTTGGGATTATATTACTGCTAAATGTTCATGGTCTGATCTAAGGGAATCTCTCACAGACATTACCATAGAATCTCAACTCAGATTGACTACTCGAAACCAAATCTTCATATTCATACTATCGCACTGCAGAGTTGTATCTACACGCTTTTGAGAGAATGCAACCTGAGATGTTTTGCTAGTAAACTTTCTTCCAAGGAAGCTTTGATATTTATGATCATCACTAAAGTCTGAGAACTCATTTTGATGAACTTACACCTGACTTGCAGCTCAAACATTCGTTTCCCATTGCATATTTAGCGTAACTTTTCTGCATGTATTTTTAGTTTGTTTTTCTTGTTCTTAAAGCTTTGCCTTGAAAGGTAAGGTAGATAGGGGTACTTCCTCTCATTTTTAGTTCATATGACTCTCTTATTTATTAATTAATTCTATTTCTTTTCAATAAAAAAAATTCTCGACGTCTAGTATTTTAAAATAGCCAGATGGTTTGGTGGGGCATAATAGAAGCAACTCCTACTCTTATCACGAATTACATTTCGGGCAACTATATTTAGCTTACAGCTCCCGTTATATAATCTGGTCATGTTTGTATAGTATTTGACTTTGATAACACTAAGACTTCTTAATCTATTTCTTGTTTCTCATTCAATTATTAATAATAATAATAATAATAATAATAATAAAGTTCATATTTTATTTTCAGCAATTAAATTAAATGATGTAGATTTTTCCACCTCTATTAAGAAATGTGAACAGTAAGGAGGATTGCTTTATTCAAACTAACTTGGATTTATTATTAAAGACAATCTTAGTAACCACATAAACCAGCAAGGGAAAGAACAAGAACAAGAGATTTATTGGAACTACATACATATACTTCACTGTCTTTATTTAGAAGTAGCTCTTACATCTTCAATGTGAGTTTTAATACAAGTAAGGTGTCTCACTCTTGGAGGTACGCATGATTTGACCGCATCTATATTGACTAGCCTTCCAATCCATTTGTAAACAATTGGGAATTTCTCTCTAGTGAGGAACGTCACTCCCAAGACTTGAAGGTACAGTTGAAACCAAAAAACGTAACAATGTCTAGGTATCCATGAGTATGTTCCCTCACTAGATCTATGATAAAGATCTCTTATGAAAGTGGGCTCTCAAGATCCAACAAGTGGTATCAAAGTCGATGGTTCGACAAGGGACGAATATGGAGGCGGTAGTCGAATCTCTTGGTTGCCTCCTAACGAAGAAGAGCAAGGAGACATTTGGTGGGGTCAGACTAATGGAGTAAAAGGGCTCTTGGTGATGCCATATACTCGAAATGTTAAGCAAAAAGGCTTTTGCTTAAGGGAAAGTCCAAGCCCAATGTGGAACTTAACACTTAAGGGAGAGATTGTTGGGATGTCAAGTATGAGTAGGAATCTCACATTAGAAAGAGATGGAACTAATGAAGGGCATATAAGTGAAAAGGATTCATAAACCTAATGTTTTAATATTTTGGGTTGAAGTGTGGTCTCAAAGCCCATAAGTATGTTCCCTCACTAGATCCATAATGAAGATATTTCATAAAAGTAGGCTTTCCAAATTTAACACTGACACCTTTTTGGCATTGGGAGGTTGCGAAGGTACCGCGAAAGTTAGGTGGACATTAACTAAAAGACTAGAAATGTATGTTTTTCCTTGTGAAAGAAGTAATAGATATTATATACTAAAATATGGAGATACTTAAATAAATATATATGTGTTTGA
>JANVCQ010000008.1:37131437-37146657 GCA_025531925.1 Erythroxylum plowmanianum
GGAGATAGACTTTTCCTGCCGTGCGAGCTGCTGGCAAGAGAAGTGATGGCACACAGGTCGGTCAGCTGGGTTGGACTCTTGAGGATGACTTAGGATAGATGCTTGTATCAGTTTCCTTTTTGGTTTTGTTTAGGGAACTGATAGACTTGTCTATTTTGACATTAGATGACTGTACCAGATTATTATTTTGGATTTTTAATTTACTGATTTCGGTATATTGTGGTTTAAATTATTGCGATGCTATTTGGATTATTAGCAAAAATTTCTGGTGGTGCACCTTTTTCGTGGGATACGTGTCGGAGCGACCCTCGGGTGTCCCGATATGTACCCTATGGTGAGAGGGCGCTACAATGTGTATTGATGTGATGCATGAATTGAGTGAACCATCGATGATGGTTATCTCGTTGAGTTCGCAAAACTCATAAAAATTGCAACATTGATTTTTCAGGACTGAGAGACAATATTAGCTTCTGAATGACACTACAAGCAGTGTAGACTTGTACTTTTGGGAAAAAAAAGAAATAACTTAAAGGTCGGTTAGCTGTATATAGATAAATTAGACAAATTTTGTGTAAATTCCTCTTTTATGTAGCATATTTTTGTATTAGGTTATGACTTTATATAAGTATGAATGTTAAAAGATACATTGTAGACATTCGGTTTCTATAAAATGAAATGAGGAAATTTTGATTTTAAAATATTGGGACTTTCTTTATGACGTTTCATAAGAGAATAAAGATAGATGATGCCAGATTATATGAATGTTGTGATTGAACATAGTGTGTTATTATCATAGGTTATGTACTGAAATGTCCTTAGGGTGTTCCGGTATGTACCCTACGGTAAGGGGGCGCTATAATTGGTGGTATCAAACCATAATTTGGCATCTATAGGGATATCTAGGAATGTTAAGCATGAAATATCGTGAGAAATATGGATAATGATTAAAGTTATTGTTTGTTATAGGTCATCTGCCTTGGGTGATCAATTAAGGGAACCAGCTGACCTAGGATTGATAGGAGCCAGTAGGGAGTCCTTAGTACCTCGATCAAAGGAGATGTCTTCGAGAGTTCCCGAGAGAAGGGAGAGGAGGTATGATAGGCTGTGGAAGCAGGGGGTTGTGGAAGCAGGGGGTTGTGGATTTCTATGGCAGCACAGACCCTGCTGAGGTCAAAGCATGGTTAGAAAGGACGAAAAGAGTTTTTGATTAGATGGACTACGAGACGGACGAGAGGTTCAACTATACAATGTCCTTACTATTGGGCCCAGCTTACCAGTGGTGGAAGATTGTCCTAGGCAGTACCACCAAGCCTTGCTACTTGAAGTGGGAAGACTTTCTAAAAGTCTCTAGAGAAAACTACATGCCCAAGATCTACTAAGACCGGAAGATGAAGGAGTTATTAGATTTGAAGCAGGTAGGATGTTAGTGGCAGAATATGAGATCAGGTTCAATGAATTTATGGGCTATGCCATTGCTATGGTTCCTACTAAAGAAGACAAGTGTAGGAGGTTTGAGAATGGACTTAATATGGAGATTAGAACAAAGATGGCAATTTCTAACTTGAGTAGTTTCACCGAGTTGAGAGCTGCTTCTATCAGGATTGAGTAGCTACTGAAAGAGAGACAAGCAGAGACTAAGCAAGGGTCCATAATAAAGAGGTCTAGTAATAGTCAAAGTGGTTCTGGAAGAAAATTCAATAAGTGTCAGAATAGAATGTTTAGACCACCGACTAGATCAAGGCAGTCAGGATTCAGACAGAAGGGTGGTTTTACATAGGCTGGAAGTGGAAGAGGTATAGTACAGAGTCAGTGGCCCCCGTGTGAGCATTGTGGGAAGAGGCATGGTAGAGAGTGCTGAACTTTGTCAAGAGCTTGTTTTTGATGTGGCTCTCTAAAGCACAGAATCAGAGATTGTCCTGTTGTTGCTGGAGCCCAATTTGCTATGAGTGGGAGATCTGGGAGTGATGATACGGTCCAACAAAGCAGAGGTAGTGGGTCTAGATAGAGAGGTTGAGGTAGAGGCAAAGTGAGCCTTAGGAGTCCTTTTATAAGGACTGAGGTGTGGAGCATCCGACCGTTGTCCCAGGCATGAGTCTATGCTATGACCAGGCAAGAAGCTCAGGACTCTCCAGATGTCATTACAGGTGCGCTTCTTATTTATGACTTTGAAGCATTTGCATTGCTAGATTCAGGATCTACACATTCATTTATTGCACCGCATCTAACATCTAGGTTGTATTATGATAGGGAGCTATTATAGTATGAATTAGAGGTAAGTACACTAATAGGTAATACTACAGTTATAGGAGAGGTCTGCAAGGGGCGCTTGATTCGAATTGATCAAGTAGAGTTGGAGGCAAATATGATTATATTGCAGCTGAGAGAGATAGATATTATCTTAAGCATGGATTGGCTCACTACTTATAGGGCTATCATGAACTTTTATACCAAGGAGGTAGTACTAGAATCTCCTGGTTAGTTGAGGGCAGTATTCAGAGGAATTAGTCAAGCAGTGCTAGCCAGGATGATATCCTTTATAAGTGCATTAAGGTTGATGCAAGGTGAATGTGAGGCCTATCTAGCCCACGCCATTGATACTAAAGCTGAGTAGAATGTTCAGGACATTCCCGTAGTTAGGAAATTCTTAGATGTATTTCCCGCCGAGCTACCTGGTTTACCTCCAGATCGGGAAATAGAGTTCACCATTGATCTAGTTCCAGGTGCTACTCGTATATCTATTCCTCTATATAAGATGGCACTTGTAGAACTGAAGGAGTTGAAGGCTCAACTATAGGAGTTGTTGGAAAAAGGTTATATTAGACCCAGTGTTTCTCTTTGGGGAGCTCCAGTATTGTTTGTAAAGAAGAAGGATGGGACTTTGAGGTTATGTATCGATTATAGGCAACTGAATCGGGTGACAGTGAAGGACAAGTACCTGTTGCCTAGAATTGATGATTTGTTTAATCAGCTACAGGAAGCTCAGGTATTCACTAAGCTAGATTTGAGAACTGGGTACTATCATCTAAAGATAGCAAAGGCTGATGTGCCTAAAAGTGCATTCAGGAGTAGGTATGGGCACTTTAAGTTTTTAGTTACGCTGTTTGGGTTAACTAATGCCCCAGCAGCATTTATGGCCTTGATGAATAAGGTGTTTCAGCCCTACCTGGATCGATTCATGACTGTATTCATCGATGAAATTTTAGTGTATTCCAAAAGTAGAGAAGAGCATGCTAAATATTTGAGAGTTATTTTACAGATTATGAGGGAAAAGTAGTTGTATGCCAAATTCAGTAAGTGTGAATTTTGGCTAGATCAAGTAGTGTTTCTGGGATATATAATGACTGGATAAGGCATACAAGTGGATCCAAGGAAGATAAAGGCAGTGATGAATTGGGAAGTTCCAAGGAATTTGTCTAAAATTTGAAACTTCCTAGGATTGGCCAGATATTACCGAAGGTTTGTCGAGGGGTTTTTTCTGATCTCAGTCCCTCTGACAAAACCTCTAAGGAAGAATGTAGTGTTTAGACGGAATGAGGAGTGTCAGAAGAGCTTTGAGGAGCTGAAGCATAGGTTGACTACAACACCGGTGTTGACTATTCCATCGAGGACCAGAGGATATATGGTATATAGTGATGCTTCGCATCAAGGACTGGAATGTGTATTGATGCAATACGACAAGGTGATCGCCTATGCATTGAGATAATTAAAGTCTCACGAGATTAATTATCCAGTAAATGATTTAAAGATAGCTGCAGTTCTCTTTGATCTAAAGATTTAGAGACACTACTTGTATAGAGAAACATTCTAGATTTATATATATCATAAGAGTTTGAGGTATCTACTGAGTCAGAAGGAGTTGAACTTGAGGCAGAGGAGATGGATTAAGTTACTGAAGGACTATGACTGCACAGTTAGGTACCACCTGGGTAAAGCTAATATGGTGGCTGATGCTTTAAGCAAAAAGTCTAACACTAGTGCAGCTCAAATTTAGTTATCGAGGTTACCCAAATTGATTCATTTGAGAGCTCTAAATATGGAGTTGAATCCAAAGCAAGATGAGGCACTGATTGCTACTTTGAAACTGAGACTGATGCTGCATAATAGAATCAGAAAGGTCCATGAGAAAGATCCTGATATATTAAAGTTTATGGAGAAAGTGAAGATAAATTGAGTTGAGGGATGAGACATTATGGTTGAAACAGAGGCTGTGTATACCTAATGTGGATGATTTGAGGAAGGAAATTCTTGAGGAAGCTCATATGGCCACCTATGATATGCATCCCGGTACTACCAAGATGTATAACACGCTTAAGCAACATTTCTAGTGGCTCAAAATGAAGAAGAAAATGGCAGAGTATGTATCTAAGTGTATGATATGCCAACCAGTTAAGGCTGAGCACCAGGCTCCAGTAGGGAAGCTACATTCGTTGCCCATTTTAGAGTAGAAATGGGAACACATCACTATGGACTTTATTATGGGATCGCCTAAGACTCCAAGGCATAATGATGTGATATGGGTCATAATGGATCGATTGACTAAGTCAGACCACTTCTTACCAATGAGAAAGAATAACTCACCAGATCAGTTGGCCTGGAGATATATAAATGAGGTGGTGAGAATGCAATGGGTTCTAGTGTCCATTGTATCGGACAGGGATCCCAAATTGACTTTAAAGTTTTGGAGTAGCTTGTAGTCTGCTACGAGTACTAAGTTAAACTTCAGTACAACATTTCATCCTCAAATAGATGGACAGAGTGAGAGGACAATAAAGACTATTGAGGATATATTCAGAGCTTATGTATTGGAGTTTCGAGGAGCTTGGGATCAGTTTATGGAACTGATAGAATTTACATACAATAACCATTATCATAGTAGTATTGGGATGGCACCATATGAGGCACTGTATAGTAGAAAATGTTAGCCGCCATTATATTGGGATGAAGAGGGCTTAAGAATAGTTGAAGGCCCAGAGTTGATATAAGATACAGTAGATAAGGTGAAGTTGATCTGAAGTCGAATTCAAACGACCCAAGATAGAAAGAAAAGTTATGTGGATCAACATCGAAGGGACATAGAATACGAGACAAAGTATTTATGAGAGTGTCACCTTGGAGAGGAGTATTGAGATTTGATAGAAAGGGCAAGTTGAGCCCTAGGTACAATGGTCCTTATAAGATCATTGAGAGGATAGGACCTTTGGCATATAAGTTGGCTTTATTGAATGAAATGTCTCAATTGCATAATGTGTTTTATGTGAGCATGCTCTGAAGATAACGATCGGGTCCAAACATGTGATACCAGCTCAGGAGATTGAGGTTGCTAATAATTTAAGCTATGTTGAGGAGCCAATCAAGATAGCGAGATCTCATATCAAGCAGTTGAGGAATTGAGTCATTCCATTGGTGAAAATCCTTAGGAGGAATCACTCAACTGAGGAAGCAACTTGGGAAACAAAGGAGCATATGAGGAGGCAATATCCCCACCTGTTCGAACAATCAGATAAAAATTTTGAGGATGAAATTTCTTTTAAGGAGGGGAGAGTTATAACATCTCGTTACCTAAGGGGAGAATAAAATAGTAAATATGAAAGATTACTGAGAGATTAGAAAACACATTTCATGCTCATACATAGTATGATATACACATACACGTAAATAGTGAACTTTTGGCACATGAAAATAATTGTATAGGCATTCATAGATAATTCCAGGTATAATTGAATTGTGATGTGATGTTATGAGAATTGTGAATTTGTTGTATTGAAAATTTAATTGGTGAGTGTATTTGTTAATTTTGAACTTTGGGGAATTTTAGGAATAATTTCCGAAATTGTTGGATACTATTGTATTAGGAAAAATGCCACTTGGCAAATAAATTGATGTATGGAAAATAGTAATGAGTGTAATGATATTGAAGAAACTTGTGAGGAGATGACTGGGAAAACATTCAACATAACTAAAATGAAAGGATGAGAGTTAGGGAACTAGTTCAATAAGAACTAGCTAGTTAGGAAATTAGCTAAGAGCTTAAGAAGTGGACAAGCGTCCAAGTTTTAAGTTAAGTTTTCTTAACCTTTAAAGACAAGTACTATACTCTTGTCTTCATCTCCCTCTAGCTTCTTTCTCAAATTTTTGATTTACACAGAGTTTTCCATCAAGCCTTCAACTAAGTCACACCTCATTTTTATCTATTCATTTCTACTCCCAACTTTGGTTTCCTTCCCTTTTGCCTTAAGAAAAACTCAAGCTTGCCAACCTCTACAATGGTGTACATGAATGGCATGGCAACCAGGGCTTCTTGAACTTTTATAGATTTTGGAGCAATATCAAGTCAGTATTGTGTAAATCCTTTAGAGTTGTTGGTTTATAAAACAAAAATGATGATTTATTTGTCATTGTATGATCATGAAGAAAAATGGTCATTTTTCATAAACACCGTGGGTTTAAGATATGAAAATTCTTGATGTGTGATTTTGAATATTTCATGATCTAGATGTCTTAAGATAGTGTAGAAATGATTTATAAGTTGAAAGATGATAGGAAACGTGTATGATTAAGTGTAGAAAAATTTAGAGAGAAGAATAAGTAAACGCTCTGTTTATGGTTATGTATTCACTATATACGTGAGTTTATAGTGTTTTTAAAGATGAATGAAAGAATGAATTTAGAGTAAAAGAATAGTTGTATGATCATGTTTGGAGATGAGAAAGATTGTTTAAAATGAAAGTTAAGAAGAAAAATAGAGAATGTACAGAAAAGTTGAAGTGCAGAGAATGGTGAAATGCAGAACATGACTGATATTTAGTTTTTAATGATTTTGAGTAAACTTCACTGTTTTGAATGATTTGAATGGAAATGGAGTAGAAAGAGAAATGAACTGGAAATGTAGGATTTAGTGAAAGAAGATAAGTTAGAAAAGTTGGTTTAGAATAAAAGAAAGAAAAGAGAAAAAGGAGTAAAAATGTGGTTTAAAACTTTCATGATTAAACTGTATTGATCTAGGAAGATTTTGACAAAATTTGTCTTCATAGAAGTTGTGGATCTTTCTTTTAGATTTTTAAGAACATAAAGTTTGAAATTTTTTTATTTTCGAATTGAAAGTTATAGAGGTTAGAAGTGAGGGAGTGTGACTGGAAAGTCACGATCGAGCTACGAACTTGCGATCATGCTTATGCATGATCGCGCCTTCTAAGGTTGGAACATCCTTTGATCTTTTGACTATATCTCTTTCGTCCAACCTCCAAATGATATTATACTTAAACCATTGGACTCATAATCCACTAATCTACATCTCCACAAAATATCTTAGCCATTTGAAATCATTTGGGAGAGATGGAGTGAAAAATGTGGGACGGGTCTGGTTGAGTGTTCACAGGCCTGAGTCCCTCACCCTCATGACTTTTTTCCTCACACCCATGACTTTTTCTCCTCACACCCATGACTTTTCTTCCTCACACACATCATTGTTTATTGTTGGACCACGATTTTAATTGTCACATCATGACACTGTGCTCTCAAATATTTTATGCACTTGAGAGCACCTTGCAAACTGAACAATGTTGCTTCTTTCGACCATAACTTCTTCTCTAGATCTCAAAATGACTTGATTCTTGAACCAATAGGTTCCTAACACATTATTATACCTGTCCATTACAATTGGTAGCATTCTAGATTGATTTTAAAAATATTGATTGAAGGAAAGTGAGGGAATCTGTTAGACTAGTATGAACTAGTATGATTTTGCTGAACATACTTGGGTATTTCAAATATATCTTATTCTATAGTCATCCAAATGGGATGATGTTTAATTAAGAGTAACCTAGAGACATAGGTCTATAGCTTTTATGAACAAATTGAATTTTAATTCAGTATCTAAGACTTTCAATTTCTGGATGGAAATTGAGTATAGTGTACTATTTCAAAATGAGAATAACCCAAGAATGTTTGGTGTATAACTTTCAGATTTCTGAACCAAATTGATTGATTTTGGTGTCATTGGAAACTTAATAGATAGTATTGCCAAATTACTTCATTTTTATTGTCTAAATGATCAAGAACAGTGGACCCAAAATTTAGTTTTTGGAAAAATATGAAAGTGATTCAATGAGTTATGAATTGTGATTTTAATGGATTTATTGAGGTATAAACCTAATTATAAATCATACTTAGGTGAGCTTTGACATAGGATTGAATGAGGATAATGGAAAATTACCTGGGATTGTCATGAACATGCATTGTATATATTTTATTACATACATGTGCATTATTAAACTCTTATAATTGTGCAAATTGTGATATATGTGTATGTTATTTGATATAGAGGAGCAACTGGAACATCAACCTCTAAACGTTGTCAAAACTTCTAGGCATTAGCTTCGAGAGTGACTTATGAGTAACCTAGATGGTCTCACTTAATTACTTGTTTGCTTTATTTTATGTGTGAATTATTGAATGAATGTGAATTGAATGTGTTGATTTCGAACAATGAAGGTCCGATGATTTTGGTGTATGAATGAGTTATTGAAGTGCTCCTTGTATGTGAATGTGATCAAATAAATGTTGCTCAACAATTTTGTTGAATGTTGGACTAAGGTCCGATGATAAATGTGATTGACTGAGAATATGTTATATGAAGCATTCAATACATGAATGCATGTAAGATAAAGGAAGTTGTGACTAGAGTCACTAAGATAAGGAGCTTAAAGCTCGGATTGTGATTAGTGCCTCAAGCTCGGCTGTGAATGTACCCAGTATCCACTAAGGGATATGGGACATTATGTGACATAGCTCAATATCCACTAAGGGATATGAGCTAGTAAAAAGGCACTTAGTCACAATGACATTAATAAATGAAAGTGAGTCTCACGTGTATTACATTTATACTTGATATGTGTATTGTATCTGAATGAAAGGATTATGATAATTGTTCTGAAAGTGAAATGTAACATTTTATGAATATGCAAAAATATGTGAATAATATGTTACGTGTATTGATGTGATGCATAAATTGAGTGAACTATCGATGAAGGTTATCTCATTGAGTTCGTAAAACTCATCAAAATTGCAACGTTAATTTTTCAAGACCGAGAGATGATATTAGCTACTAAGGGCTACTAAGGGATGCTATAAGTAGTGTAGACTTGTACTTTTGGAAAAGAGAAGAAATAACTCAAAGGTCGGTTAGCTGGATATGGACAGATTAGATAGAATTTATGTAAATTCCCCTTTCATGTAGCATATTTTTGTATTAGGCTATGATGTTGTACAAGTATGAATGTTGAAAGATACATTGTAGACATTCAGTTTCTATGAAATAGGGAAATTTGGATTTTAAAATATTGTGACTTTCCTTATGATGTTTTATAAGAGAATAAAGATAGATGATGCCATGTTATGTGAATGTTGTGATTGAACGTAGTATGCCATTATCATAGGTTATGTACTGGAATGTCCTCTGGGTGTTTTGGTATATACCTTATGATAAGGGGGTGTTATATAAGGCATCACTATATACTACATATCCTCCAAACCCTGATGGAATAGCTAACACTGGTGCTATAGTCAATCGATCTTTTAATTCCTCAAAACTCCTCTGATATTCATTAGTTTATTGGAAAGAAACCTTCTTTTTCAAAATTTTTGTCAAAGGGGCTGAAATTAAAGAAAACCCCTCAACAAACCTGCTATAATAACCAACTAATCCGAGAAAACTCTAAATCTCAGATACATTTCTCGAGGCTTCCTACTTAATCACTGCCTTAACTTTCCTTAGGTCTACCAGAATTCTTTTTCCAGATACTATATGACGTAGGAATACTACTTGGTCGAGCCAAAATTCACACTTACTAAACTTTACATACAATTATTTCTCTCTTATAATTTGTAGAACTAACTCAAGTGCTCATAATGCTCCTATCTGCTCTTCGAATGCACCAAAATATCATCAATAAATATGATCATAAAATGATCTAGGTCAGGTTGAAATACCTTGTTCATCAACGCCATAAAAGTTGTTGGAGTATTTATTAACCCAAAAGACATCACCAAAAACTCAAAATGCCCATATCTAGTTCGGAGTGCACTCTTTGGTACGTCAGCTTCTGCTATCTTCAATTGACAATACCCTGATCTCATATCCAATTTAGGGTTTTGTTGTGTCTGTTTGACATATGACTATCCTCCCGAAGCCAGTCCTCTACCATCAGAATAAACAAAACCACCTCTCGACTTAAACCCTGACTGTCTCGATCTTTGCTATGATCATGATGGACTACTCTGGCGTTTACTAAACCTTCTGCCAGAATCAGCTTGAAATTCACTAGGCCTCTTCATTATGAACTCATGCCTATATTCTCCTTGCTCATCTTCTAATAACTATTCGATTCTAATTGAAGCGGCTCTCAACTCAATGAAACTACTTAAATTAATAATTGCTAGCCTTATCCAAATCTCCATATTCAATCCGTCTTCAAATCACTTGTATTTTTCCTCCTTATTCGGAATCAAGGTAGTAGCATACCTCATTAACTCATTAAATTGCTCTTCGTACTCAGGCACAGTGAGACTTCCCTACTTCAGATCTAAGAACTCCTTCATCTTTCTATCTAAGTAAATCTTTGGCATGTAATTCTCCTTAAAAACCTTAAAAAATCTTCCTACGTCAATCTATAGGTCAGACCGAGCTACCAAGTACAGTCTTCTACCATTGGTAAGCCAGATCCTAAAGTAGTGAGATTGCATAGTCAAACCTCTTATTAGACTTGCAGTCTATCAGGTCAAATAATTACACTGTCCTCTCTAACTAACCTTCTGACTCAATAGGGTCTGTACTTCCATAGAAGTCCACAACCCCCTATTTCCTAAGTTTGTCATACCTCCTTTCTCTCCTCTCAAATACTCTCTAAGGCATTGGCTCAGACTGGGGAATAAGAGACTCTCTGTTGGGTCTTATTAACTCGAGGTTAGCTGACTCGATGACTCAGTCTCTTACGATGGATGACCTATAACAACCAATAATCATGTTCACTATACGAGTTTCTCGCTAAATGTCATGCTAAATTGTTCTTACCATGCTCTAATATCAAAATTATAACACGCCACTGCCATAGTACATATGACTGAACATCCATAGATTTTTTGAGCACATACCTTATAGAAACGAAATGTTAAAGCAATCACATTCACTTATTAAGTCATCGTAAAGAACATAAGTATTTTAAGTTTCAACTCACCCCATTTCATTAATAAAACATAATTTACATTGTCATTTCATTACACACCAACCATATTTTTACATTACAAAACCATCTGTGAGTTTACAATTTTATACAACAAATTCTACATGATATGAGATACTAAATAAAAGCATTCTATCTAACTCTTCATATGTCAGCTAACCAGACCTTTGAGTCATTTCTTATTCCAAAATAGACAATGCTAGGTTGCTACTAGATTATCTTAGAACTAGGTTATCCTAGTACCTAAAAATTAACGATGCAATTTTTATAAGTTTGCGAACTCAATGAGTGAACCATCATCGATATGCTCACTTATATCATCACTCATTAACACATATATAGTCTATTTTACCAAATATTTCATATAAATGAATAATTCACATCACATCACTTACTTCATCGATTTTAACCATTAAATGATTCATTTAAGTTTAATGGGCATGTTAATTCAATTAGTCAATAAGGTATATCCATTCAATCATTTCATAAATGAGGATGCGTATGTAAATGCACATGTGACTCACTTCATTTTTTCTTTGTTGTGATCGAGCCCCTATTTAACTGTCTCGTATTTCTTGTAGATACTGGGCTCATTTTATATACTGTCCTGTACCCATTATGGATACTAGGCTCATTGATAACTAAGCCTGTGGCTTTTGTGCACATTTATGAGCTTTAAGCTCTTTTTCACTTAGGTCACTTCGATCACAACTCCTTTATCTGTTCATGCATTTCAACGTAATGAGATGCATCAAGTCACATATAATACATTCATTATTTCACATTCAATATGTTCCAGTCATGTATCACATTTTTCATATCTAAGTCTGGCATTCAACATTCAGTTGAGAACGCTTATTTCCATATTTACATACAATAAGTAAGTGCTTCCAATATATTCCCGAATATCAAGTTCCTCTGAAAAATAATGTCTAGAATATCACAATTATATAAGTAGCAATTTAGTAATTGAAATTTAATCAAAAACAATTCAGTTGTAGTGAGGATCATCTAGGTCAACTCACAATAAGCTCTAGATAGCTATTACTTTGACGATCTAACAATTTCTGGATGCAATCGGTCAATTTGTGCTTTTATATCATGCAATACACAAATATGTATACATTACTAACTTGTTTAATCAAATGAATACCCAATCATACACATGTATATGTGTTATGTTTAATGCATGCTCAATCGACTATCCTGGGTATATATCCTTATTCACAAATCTTGCTTATTCATTTGTCATATGTTGTACATTATTTATTGATTAGATCAATTCCTTAAGACTTCTCGATTACTTTAAAATCATTCAATCATATATTTATCTATCCCTTCCTAACATTCCATACTCACACAACTTCCCAATTCTCATTTAGCCATACCTATTTCATAACTTATGCATCACATTTGCATTCATAAGAACACCTTCATTTCTTTAACAACTCATACTTTCCAAATTCATAAACATTGATATCAAACAATCCATTCCTTAATTTTAACATCAATATCAACTTAAACTTATCAAACCCTTAATCAATCAATCAAATAACCATCTAGGTTCATTTCAAACCTTAATCAAAACCAGATACACCAAGGTAAAGTAACTTATCCTTAGTTGGTTCAATAATTACACAAAATAGAGTTTTCACTTCCCAAGCATTTCCCATGATCGTGGTTATCTTTTCAAGATCGTGGAAAGACAAAATAGAAACTTTTCTTCTCCAGGGCATTTTCCACGATCGTGGAATGGGTGAATAGGTGGTTCACCATCCCTTTCCTTCAAAATTTTTCAAAATTTTAACACCATCATACTAATCTATTGATCATACCTCAATTATACCTAAATTTTACTTCATTTCCTCATCAATTTCATCGTCAATTCCAACTCAAAACTATTTAATTGATAATTCATAAATCATAGTCTTTCATGTATCATAATCAAAACAGAATTATCGTTCACCTTCATATATATAACCTTAACTTATCAATTTCTGGAACACTCCCAATATACCATTTTTCTGCATAGTTACTTCATCATTTACATTTCAAATCTCAACCTAAACCATCCATATAATCCACTATTTTTAAGCATTAAAAACAAAACAGAAACCATACATTCATTCATCAAATTCCATCACAACTTTAACATCAACCTTACATATAACTCATCTCAATTTAATCACCATGAATGTTTTTATTTTAACAGGCCATAGAGATAAAAAATCACATACTTGTTTAGCTCAAAACCTCCTTAACCTTCAAGCTAACTATCCCCCCAAATATGCAAGGACAAGGTATACTCTAAAAACAAGGTGGGAATATAAGGGTTTCAATTACAAGATGAAGGTTACGAAAATTTGGCAAAAATTCTAGGGTAGGGAGATTATGTGAGTTTGTCACTGGTAAGAGAAAAAAGGAGAAAACATAAGACTAAAACATGGAAGAAGGTGGTCTTGTAAGTGTGAGAGACGTGGGTGCAGGTGTGTGGAGGAGAAGTGGAGACATATCATGCCAAGTGTCATGCTAAGACCTAGCCATATGTCTTTTACTTCAAATTCCATTTGTCACTCCATAATTAGTCCATTTGTCTCACAATCACTAGGCCATTTGTCACCTAATTAAGTCACCATTTGTCACCAATTTAATCAAGCCATATATCACACTATTACTTATGCCATATGTCACTATTTCATAGGCTTGATCACCCTAAGTTTCCATATGTCAATTAGTCTTGCCAATTAATATTTTTCCTAGACTAGATGCCCATAAAAGTTCATCAATCACCCAATTGTGATGAAAATTCCAATTCACTAATTGTAACCCATCAAAACTAGAATTCAAGACATGTTCAACTCACAATCACAAATTCATAACATAAACATTTAAAATCTTTCATACCCCGGAATAAATCAATTGAGTGCATAAACTGTTTTTACAATGTGTGCTAAATCATAATTCATATATGTATGTGAATATGATGCATGTAAATGAAATGCATTTCATGTATTCTCATATGATATGACTCATATGACTTCATATAGCAGATAAATTCCTAAGTGTAGGAATGGACTATTACAAAATCAATGAAATATGCTTAATTAGGGACTAAGTCGAGATTGAATCAAAGAATTGGGTCCTACCGAATTTTCCACTTTTATCATTTTTTACATGTTTTCTTTATTTTATTTTCAATAGTATAGTTTTATTTTATTTTCTTATTTCAAAATCCAAAACCCCCTGTTAAAAATAAACACTAATTAATTTCATTTCAATAACTTTACACGCATTCTCTATAGATCGACCTAGACTCACCACTACTATAGTAGTAGTTTAGTTTTTATTTTGACTAGCATTACGACACACTGTCAGAAGCTCTAATGCATTTTATAATATCCAAATACAAGAACACTAGTCCCAATTGATGTTTGTAACTTAAATGAACATAGCTTTCTCATTTTAATGCTCAGGAACACTCAATCACTTCATAACAAATGAATGAATGCTTGAAATTGTGAAAAAAAATTCTTGTAAATATGTTATTGCAACCTTTAAATGTCATACAAATTCTCAACAATCAAACTCCTAAGTATTCATACTCATACTAGCTCCAACATATCGTGAGACACAAAAATTAGTTGTTATAACAGCTAATAATAGTGATATTAGTTGACTAATGTATCAACCAATATTATGTGCAAACTTATGGTACATAATTTTTCAAAACTCCTAACGCATTAATCGATCACACCTAAACATTATATTTAGAGATAAAGAGGATTTTTTAAATAAAAACGTTAATTTTTTGATAAATAAAAGTATTTATGCATGAAGCTCAAAACAGCATATGCTTATGCACCAAAAGCCTCTAAAGCATTAAAATAAACAAGTAGTTGATGTAAGTGATCGGCGGCTTATCGTTCAATCCTAAGATTGATCCTTGGAAACCGGTCAAATAAATTTGTACCAAGGATTGCAAT
>JANVCQ010000008.1:37146757-37161052 GCA_025531925.1 Erythroxylum plowmanianum
ATTCAAACAACATTCAAAGGAAATTCATAAAGCTTCAATAATAAAAATGCTAAAATTGACTATAATCCTTTCAAAACTTAGACTTTCGGGTCAATTTTTCATGATCGTTATGATCAGATAAATGAAGAAATTTGGATACACTTCCTTCTAGAAAAATGTTCTTCATTGTCTTAAGTTTCCAATGACACCAAAATAATTAATTTGGTTTAGTAATCTGAAAGTTATACTCCAACCATTTTCAGACTGCTCTTATACTGAGACAATATTCTATGCTCAACTTCCTTCCAAAACTTTATATCCTTAGAGACTAAATTTGAACTTAATTTCTTTATACAACTTGTAGCCCTATGTCTCTAGTTTACTTCAAATCAAAACTCACTCCATTTGGATAACTACACAAAAAATTATACTCAAAATATCAAAGCATGTTTGGTGCTAGAAAGTTTGCCGCGGTGACTCAAAAAGTTCGTCGCGGCGAACTTTTCCAGAGAGGAAAAGCTTGCATCAAAATGCACAAGTTCGCCGAGGCAAACTTTCCTGGGTTGGCCGTGTCGAGCTTCACCCTTCAAATTGGCCATGGCAAACCAAGGAAAGTTGGCCACGGTGAACTTTGACATAAACAGAATATGTTTCGACTTCAAATTCTAGATTTTCACTTCTAACATCTACAACTAACACATCTTATACCTCAACCATCATTTCTACTTCATATTCAACTCCATTTCATCCCCAAAATCATTTACAAATACATCATAATCTATCTTTGATCATTAACCCTAAAAGATTAAAACATTTACCTATATCATTCATCAATAACTTCCTACACACATCCAACTTCATATAACCATACTCATGATATTTAAAGCATAACTTACTTGATTAAGCTCCAAATTCTTCAAACTCTTCAAGATCTCCAAAAACCCTAGCTTCCTTCTTTCTTTTTCTTCTTTTCTTCTCTTCTTTTCCCTCTTCCACGATGCTTCTCTCTTCTCAAACAAGCCAAAATTTTCTTCTTCTAATTCTACACTATAATAATCATCAAATGTCCCTTTTTGCCCTCCAACATAAGCCTTATGTCCATTAACCCTAAGTGATCTTCCAATTCTACCACTTCTTTCATTTAATCCATCTACTTACCTTAGGCCATAATCTAATACCTTAACTCAAACAATAAAATCTTACTAACATTGGCATACTAATTAACTTCAAATAAAATGGTTTATCTAGCAAGACAACAAAATTTATTCAAATCATGCTTAATAAATAATAAAAAATTCAGGGCCTAACATTTCTCCCCCTAAAAGAATTTCGTCCTCGAAATTCTTACCTGAGTCCACGAAAAAGTGTGGATACTTCTCCTTCATTGCTTCCAAAGGCTCCTGTGTTGTCTCCTCCATCGAATGGTTCTTCCATAAAACTTTAACTAGCTTCACAACCTCGTTTCTCAAAACTTTTTACTTTGAATCTAGGATCTCCACTGGTTGCTCCTCATACGTCAAATCCTCCCTCAACTAAACCTCTGAAGATTGAACTATGTGTGTAGGATCGGACCGATACTTCCTCAACATCGATACATGGAAGACATTATGAATCTTAGACAATTCAGGGGGCAAAACTAACTTGTAGGCTAAAAGCTCAATCTTCTCTTATCTCTATTTCAAAAGGTTTACCATTTTTAATGTCTTCTCTGAGCCTTCTCAAGTACTCATCCTGTGCCTGGAATTCCTTAATCTTCTCATTTAGCACTAGCCTTACCCTAAAGTTAGCCAATATACACCCAAATTCAGCTTGCCTCAATGTCACTCGAAGTTTGGCTAATTCCTTCAACAAAGGAATATAAACTGTCTCCATATGTGCCATAGTCGATTTTCTGCTCAATGCATCTGCGACTATGTTAGCTTTCCTTGGGTGGTAGTCTATCATCAAATCATAATCTTTCAGTAGCTCTAACCATCTTCTCCATCTCAAATTCAACTCCTTTTGGCTCATCAGATACTTAAGGCTCTTATGATCTATAAATACCTTAGTAATAACTCCATACACGTAATGTCTCTATATTTTCAATGCAAAGATTATAGCAGCTAACTCCAAATCATATGTAGGATAATTCACCTCATAAGGCTTTAATTGTCTAGAAGCATAAGCAATCACCTTATCTCCTTGCATCAATACACAACCCAATCTCTTTCTTGAGGCATCACTATATACTATATATCCATCACTACCCGAAGGCAAAGTCAAAATCGGTGCACTCATCAATCTGTACTTAAGCTCCTCAAAACTCTTTTGACGTTCATCTGTCCAGACAAACTTCTAATTCTTCCTTATCAATTTGGTGAGTGGAGCTACTATTATTGAAAAGCTCTCCACAAACCTCCTGTAATATCTGGCTAAATCCAAGAAACTCCTCACTTTAGCTACATTCTTAGGTACTTCCTATGTCACAACCGCTTCTATCTTTCTCGAATCTACGTGCACTCCTTGCTCTGAAATCACATGTCCAAGAAATGTCACTTTCCTTAGCCAAAATTCACATTTGTCAAATTTGACGTACAGTTCGTTCTTCCTCAATGTCTCCAAGGCAATCTTCAAATGCTTTTCATGCTCCTTATCACTCTTGAAATAAACCAATATATCATCAATAAAGACAATGATAAATTGGTCTAAGAAGGACTTAAAAACTCGATTAATCAAGTTTATGAAAGCTGCAGGTGCATTCGTTAACCTAAAAGGCATGACCAAGAAATCAAAGTGGCCATATCGTATTCTAAAAGCAGTCTTTGGCACATCTGACTCCTTTATCCTCAACTAGTGATAACCTAATCTCAATTCTATCTTAAAAAAGACTCTTGCCCCTTGCAATTAATCAAACAAATCATCTATGTGTGGGTGCGGATATCTGTTCTTGATGGTGACATGGTTAAGCTTCCTATAATCCACACACATCCTCAATGATTCGTCTTTTTTATTCATAAAAAGGACCGGAGCTCCCCAAGGAGAAGAGCTCAGCCTTATGTACCCTTTCTCTAATAATTCTTCCAATTGTTCCTTAAGCTCCTTCAATTCTATCGGAGTCATTTGGTAAGGCAGAATTGAGATCGGTGTAGTACTTGGAAGAAGTTCAATGGAAAACTCGATCTCCCTAGGTGGGATATTCCTGGTAATTCCTCATAAAAGACATCTAGGAATTTCATGACCATAGGTATTTCCTCTAACTTTCCTCCATCGGCCTTTGTGTCTACCACATAGGCTAAAAATGCTTCACACCTTGTCCTCATCATTTTCTCTACTGTTAGAGCCGAAACAACTCTAGGTGGGCTTGCTTTTCTGTCTTCCACAAATACCACCTTTCTACCATTGTCCAACCCAAACTCTACTATCTTTCGTTTGCATTCCAAATTAGCATTATACTTCTCTAACGTGTCCATGCCCAAAATCACACCCAATCCTCCCATCTTCAGTGGCATCAAATCCACTACTAACTATTCCTCGCTAATATATATCTCACAGTCTCTATAAACTTGACTAATAACAATATACTGACCGATTGGAGTACTCACCATCAGCGGAGTATCCAATAAGGTCAAATCTCTACCATACACAGTTCTACCCAATGAAACAAAAGAGTGGGTAGACCCCGGATCAATTAAAACAATAACATTAGCATCAAACAATTTAACCGTACCAGTCACAACTTCTGGAGCAGCCTTTGTATCCTCCCATGTCATTGCAAATACGCTAGCCGATGCTTGCCCTCTTGGTCTCCCTAGAAGACTCACCCTTTTGGCTGCATAAGAACTGCCCACTTCAGTTGTAGTCTTGTGTCCTACAGTCTCATTTCTCTTCGAACCTTGTATCTGAGTTTTCTCCTGTCTTGCATGCTGAGGGCCCTCTCTAGCCATGTTCCCTTTTTCCCCACAGTTGAAGCAAGCTGCTATCATTCGGTAGCACTTCCCCTATGGAGTTTCCCACAGTGATCACATTTGGGGATGGATGATGTATTTCCCTCTCCCCTTCTATTGCCTCCAGCTGTTGAGGCCTGCTGAGAAACGGTTCTCATCTGTCTCGATCTACTTGCACCACTTCTCTTCTCCTCAGACTGTGTAGGGAAGGTCCTGGCACTCCTTTCAGACATAGGAGTACCACCTCCCCTCTTGTGTTGTTCTCTCCACTTTCTCTTCTTGTTCACAGCGCTCTTTATGTTTTCTATGTTTTCAACCCTTAGTGTTGCTTCAACCAGCTGTTGGAAGTCACAAAAGTTCTGCACCACTACTTTTTCTCTGATGGCTAGGTGCAGTCTTGATTCAAACCGATGACACTTAGCCGCCTCACTTAGTGTCATCTCTACTGCATATCGGGATAATTATGTAAATCATCGCTCATACTCGCTTACCGTCATCTCCCTCTGGGTGAGACTCAAAAATTCTCTCTGCTTTTGCTGAATATACACCTCAGACAGATACTTCTTCTTGTACACTACTAAGAAATCTTTCCATGCGAGCACTGGAGGTCTCATTTGGCTCCCTGGCACACTCTCCCACCAATGCAAAACATCTCCCTGAAGCAAGCTAGCAGCATACACAACCTTCTCACCATCCTCACATTCGATCTGATCCAGTATCCTCTTGGCCTTTCTCATCCAAGTCTCGACTTCTTCTGGATCCGTTGTTCCATAGAAGTTTACTGCCCCATTCTTCCTCAACTTATCAAATTGTTTCCCCTTCTTAACTGGGGCTGGAACATAATTCTGTGGTATCTGACCTATGTCCTGGACAAATGCTTAAGTAAAGGCTTGGAACATCCTCGGATTTAATGAAAGCACTTGCTCCTACGAAACAGGTGACTCTTGAGTCGGCGATTAAACGGACTCACTACCTCACCCCACAGAAGCCTCAGCATTTCTTGGGGCTACTGACTCATCTTGGATGGAAAGTTATAGAGGTTAGAAGTGAGGGAGTGTGACTGGAAAGTCGTGATCGCGACAAACCGCAATCACGACTTCTCAAGTTGACAACCAACTCGCGATCATGTATATGGTTGGAGGCTGATGCAACATCCTTTGATCTTTTGACTATATCTCCTTCTTCTATTCTCCAAATGACATGAGACTTAAACCATTGGACTCATAACACACTAATATACATCTCCAAAAAATATTTTTGCCATATGAAATCGTTTGGGAGAGATGGAATGAAAAACGTGGGACGGGTCTGGTTAAGTGTGCGCAGGTGTGAGTCCCTCACACCCGTGACTTTTCTTCCTCACACCCGTGATTTTTTTCCTCACACCCATGACTTCTCTTCCTCACACCCATGAGTTTTTATTGTTGGACCATGGTTTTAATTGTCACATCATGACACTGTGCTCTCTAATAGTTTGTGCACCCGAGAGCATCTTGCCAACTAAACAGTCTTGCTTCCTTCGACCATAACTTCTTCTCTAGACATACAAATTTCTGGATTCTTGAACCAATAGGCTCCTAATACATTATTCTATATCTTTATAAAAATTTGTAGGATTTTGAATTGATTTAAAAAATGATTGATTGAAGGAAAATGAGGGAATCTATTGGAATAGTATAAACTGGTATGATTTCACTGAACATGCTTGGGTATTTCGATTATATATTATTCTCTAGTCATCCAAATGAGATGAGTTTTAATTTCGAGTAAACTAGAGACATAGGGATACACATTACCTGAAGAAGTCTAATTTTGATTCAGTCTCTAAGACTTTCAATTTCTAGATGGAATTTGTATATTGTTCCATACTGAGAATAGTCCGAAAATCTTAGCATTTAAGTTTCGGATTACTGAACCAAATTGAATTATTTTGGTGTCATTACAAGATTAAGAGATAGGCGAACACTTTTTTGGAGGGATTATTGATAAATTACTTCATTTTTCATTTTTTAAATGATGAAGATAGTGGACCCGAAATTCAGTTTTTGGAAAAACTTGAAAGTGATTCAATAGGCTATGAATTGTGATTTTAATGGTTTTATTGAGTTATAAACCTAAGTAGAAATTATACTTAGGTGAGTTTTGAGATAGGATTGACTATGTGATGGGGATAATGGAAAAATACCCGAAATTGTCATGAACATGCATTGTACATATTTCATTACATACATGTGCATTATTAAACACTTATAATTGTGCAAATGGTGATATGTGTATGTTATTTGATATAGAGGAGAAATTGAACCGTCAACCTCCAAACGTTGTAAAAACTTCTAGACATTGGCTTTGGGAGCGACTTATGAGTAACCTAGACAGTCTCACCCAATTACTTGTTTGTTTTATATTATGTTTGAATTATTGAATGAATATGAATTGGTTATGTTGATTTTGGACAATGAAGGTCTGATGATTATGGTATATGAATTAGTTATTGAAGTGCTCCTTATACGTGATGTGATGAAATCAATGTTGCTCAACAATTCTATTAAATATCGAACTAAGGTCCGATGATAAATGTGATATAAATGTGAATGTGCAATCATGTGATTGACTGAAAATATGTTATGTGAAACATTCAATACATGAATACATGTAAGATAAAAGAAGTTGTGACTAGAGTCGCCAGGATAAAGAGCGTAAAGCTCAGATTGTGATTAGAGCCTTAGGCTCAGTTGTGAATGTACCTGGTATCCATTAAGGGATACGGGACATTATTTGACATAGCTCGGTATCCACTAAGGGATATGAGTTAGTACAAAGGCACTCGATCACAACAACAATGATAAGTGAAGTGAGTTTCACTTTCATTACAATTATAATTGATATGTGCATTTTGCATGAATGATATGATTGATATGATTGTTCTGAAAGTGAAATTTTATGCATATGCAAAGATGTAAATAATATGTTATGTGTATTGATGTGATGCAAGAATTGAGTGAACCATCAATAATGGTTACCTCATTGAATTTGTAAAATTTATCAAAATTGTAACGTTGATTTTTCAGAATCGAGAGACGATATTAGCTACTAAGGGATGCTATAAGCAGTGTAGACTTTTACTTTTGGGAACAAGAAGAAATGACTCATAGGTTAGTCAGCTAGATATGGATAGATTAGACATATTTTGTGTAATTTCCTCTTTCATATAGCACATTTTTATATTAGGCTATGATGTTGTACAAGTATGAATGTTGAAAGATACATTGTAGACATTCGATTTCTATGAAATGAAATGAGGAAATTTGAATTTTAAAATATTGTGACTTTCCTTATAATGTTTCATAAGAGAATAAAGCTAAATGATGCCATGTTATGTGAATATTGTGATTTAATGTAGCGTGTCGTTATCATAAGTTATATACTAGAATGTCCTCCAAGCGTCTTGGTATGTACCCTAGGGTAAGGGGTGCTACAGTTTCTCTGTCCTTCATGTTTCTGTCCCTACTTTGTTATTCCCCTCTATGTTTATGGCCTTGTTATTATAAATAACATTACTTTGGGTCCCTTTTTTTTTTTATCTAAGATAAACTCCAATGAATTCATATCTTGCTCAGGGTATTCCTCTGCTGTTGCTTCCCTTTATCTGTCAAGTTCACCCCTTCCTAAACCTTACATTTTCTAATCAGAGTATCTCCTGACGCTTCTTTTCTAACTATATTATTCTCCCTTTAATCTAAGGCATCCTTAAACCCTTGTTGTCCCTGTTGTTTTTCCTCTTTAGATTTAGGTTTCCATATATATGTAAACCTTATAGAAGAATCTTCTTCTAGTTCTCCATTCTCTTTTAGTCTCATAATTCTCAAAGAATCTGGGAGTTTCTTCAATATGTCAACATCAAACACACCTTAGCATACCCAATTCTCTTCATAAAAGCATTACTCTCATCTAATCCTAGGGGTTTCCCTATTTTACTCGCAATATAGCTCATACCCTTTGTGGACCAATATTCCAAGGGCACCTTGTGAATATTAACCCATAGGGGAACGAAGTTTAGTTTTCTTCTATCCAGTTTCACCCTCGGTTACCACCTCTTGATGAGTATAGGGTGTCCCATCACTTCTTATGGCCCTACCTCCAACACACTCTATGCTTCTCCTCTTTACTGAACTTAAATACAAAAAGTTCATCCTTGTTCACCATGGCATTCTCCATTCCCCTTTTCCTCCAATCAATCATAGCCTATTTACTAAGGAAAATGTCAGACACTTCTCAAGGAGTTGCCACCAGTGAAGCTACTAGAATCATTTCTTTTAACTAGATATAGATTTCATCTAAAATATTTTTGAAAAGTTAAATCCCATGTTATTGTTCAAATAACAAAGGTTAACTAGTTTTTAGAAACTTAAATGCACCAGACACTCCACCAGTAATTACACTTGGTTCACATATGAACAATAAACCATTTACCTTATGATGAATTCAATGGCGAAATAACATAGGAATAATATGAAGGGCATTTAATCTTTGCCTTTCTTGTGTTTCTATTTTTCACCTAATTCTATTAAAATTAAAGTTGTTAGTTCTTTATAACTATTTTGGTGTGAAAACATATAATAGTTTCTCTAAGTAGTCATGTGGTGATGACTTGTTAGTGACATACGACGATTATCAGGTCTCATTTGGAAACTAGTAATGATGGAATTGGAATAAAAAAGAAAGGAACGAGAATATAAAGTAGGAATTGAAACAGGAATGAAATTACCGATTATGTGTGTTTGGTATAATATTAAACAAAGTTAATACTTATGTAAATATTTGATATTAACTATTAAAAATGATAATGAAAATTTTTTACCGATATTTTGTTACTATAATTAATTAAAATATTTATTTTTCATATAATGAATTAAAATATTTAATTTTATAAATAATTAATTAAAAATTCAATAATTTATAAAATTATTAATTTTAAATAATTATGAATTATTTTTATGATAAGAATTAAAGCATCAATAAAAATTAATTATTAAAAATTAATATAAAAGATAACTTTGATGATAATGTTACAATAAGAATCAATATCTTGATAATGTCTTGATAAAATTTTGATAATAACTTGATAATATTCTAATAATATCTTTTTTCTCTTATTCTTGATTTTTGATTCTAGCTTATACACACACCTTGACTGTGCATCGTAGCGCTAGTAAAAAAAATTAAACTACTACTATAGCAATGGTGAGTCTAGGTCGATCCTATAAAGAGTGTGTGTAAAGTTGTTGAAATGAAATTAATCAGTGTTTAGGTTTAGAGGGGGGTTTTGGATTTAGAAATAAGAAAATAAAATAAAGCTAAACTAACTAACAAAAGCAATATAAAGAAAACATGTAAAAAATGACAAAAGTTAGGAATCTGGTAGGGATTCGGCTCTTTGATCCAATCTCAACCTACACTCTAATTAAACATATTTCATTGATTTGTTATGCTCCAACCTCTCCCAACAACTTTTAATGGTGGGTTAATAATTAACCTTAGTGGGTTAATAATTAACCTTAGTTTTCTCTTAGGTAATGTTAAATCAAGATACGATCGTTAATTAAACTTAACTATCGAATAACCTAGGATACCATCTCTAGATTCAATTGGGTAGTAGCATTACGAATTAAGAAAAATCAATTAATCAAGGCAATAATCATATACGATGCATCATTTAACCTAGGTTATGTTATCCCTAATGATTACATATCATTAGTTGCTACACATGAATTTCAATATAACAATTACAAATTATATCAAAATTCTAACAATGGGTTTGTAAAAAAAAGATTCAATGAACGCATTAAGATCATCTTTATATAATACCCAATGGGTTCATACATAAATAACCAAAAAATAACGAGAATATGATTATCCATACACAAAACCCAAATCAATTAAAATAGGATAACACAATCAATTTTTAATGAGAGAAGAAAACAACTAAAGCAAGGAGACTTCTAGCCTTTCATAGGTCTCTCCTATAACAAAATGTTTCAACCCCTTTATGAATATCCCAGTCGAAGACTCTTTTTGCTAGCACCTCCCTCTCTTTTGCGCTACTGTTCTATCTATTTCTTGAATTAATTTCTACTCCACTAGTACTGTTTACACCCTTTAAAAACCTACGCACATTCATCCTAGCCAATGACTACATTTTGCTACTGTATTGCTCTCCTTCTCCTGCTGTTGTGTTGTCATTTTCTCTCCATGCTTCCACCTACTATGCTGTGTTTTGCTCCTAGTTGTTCCTTGCTTATGAGCTACGTTTTGGCCTTGGAGTGCTTCCTATTTGTTTAGTTTCTGGTTGCAGCATTTTGCTTTGCATGAAATACACATTGATTGTATGAAATGCCCAACATCTGCTACCATTTAGCTCCGTGTGATGCTGCGTTTTCTTCATCTTGTAATGTTGTTTTGCTCCTTTTCCAATTGTCCATCTTTATTCTCTCCAACAGCTGTGAGATTAATCATGCAATACATTAATTTCACGTTAAAGATAATTTGCATGCATAATCTATGCAACTCACGTTCTTTCCATTTTTTTCTTCTTTTTGTCTTATAATTTTCTTCTTCTTACTACATGAAGACAAGTGAAAATTAATCTTCAAAAAATGGCCCAAATATTGTGCTTTTGACTCATTTTAACTTTTTTGTTTCCAAATTGTGCCTAAAATCATATATGAGTCAAAGTGAGTATCATAAACAATTTAATGTCATTAAACGCTAAGTGTTATGAAATAATTAAACAATCAATTAAGCACATATCAATTTCCCCCACAATTAGCTTTTGACATACCTCGGGCAAAACATCAAAATTAAGCTCATTAACCCAAAACATTTACTCATTTCCCATATGTTCTAAGAGTACATAATCATAAACAAAGATGAATGATTTTCAAAAATCATAGCAAGAAGTCAGCATTCCAAGCTTTTACTTATGACTAATCAACATTCACCATCTTCAAAAACAAAGCAATCTAATGGTAGACTTGAAAAATGTGTTCAATTAAAATATATCCATAGGTACACTCAACACCATTCATGTTCATGTCATTTCATAACTTTGTATATCATTTCATTTCTCCACCACTAATGTTCACATGCAAAATCATGGATCAAAGGACTTTTCAAGGTTGTAATGTGGGCAAAGGTAAGGTGAGATGTGTTTAGGTCAGGTAGCATAGCAGCCATCAAAACTAGTGATATAAAAGTAACACTCAATATACTATCAAGTGCAAAAACCAACATTCACTCACAATTGTGTACATCAACTATGATGAATGCAAAAACAAGTTTCATAACTCAAACTCAAGCTCGCATACACAAATGACAAGAAGGATATACCAATCTGAAGGCATCACTCATACAATTAATGACAGTACATTGACACCACAAAGAGTGATACTTCCAAGCTAACATCTATCTCATATTCAACATACTCAAATAACCCATTTAACATAACTTTAGGAGGATACATTAAATATGTATGCACTTCATCCTTAATACATTTATGTAAATATTTTTTCTTTCTTTTTTCTTTTTTCTTTTTTATAAACATTAAAATAAACTACATTAACATTGGAACTTCAATAATAAGACATAAAATAACATCCCAATAATTATAGCCAATCCACACATATATACACCCCAACACTTAGAATTTTGTACATCCATAAACTCAACAATCATAAATGTTCCGCTAGCTTTATGCCTTGGGTAGAACATTTGGTTAAGTATAAAGCATATAGTGTGGTTGATACAAAAAGAAAGGCTAGTAAGGCTCAAAGGGGGCTTAACAAGAGAAAATTCATGTTAATGGGGTAGGCTATTTGGCTAATGTAGCATATGAAATAAAGAATGCCTAATCATTCTCATGTTAATGCATGTGATAAAAATGTGGCCTTAAATAAAAACTGAAATCAAAGTCAGGATGTACATGTCATGAAGGTCACACATTATCAAAAGAAAATGAGATTGTTGTGGATGTATTAGTCTAATAAGGCTCAAAATCTCGCTGGCTTTATCTATTACTAGTCACTACTCTTCTAAAGATAATGCATATTGACTAATCATAAGAATAAAAATACCTGATAAAGTTGAAATTCTTTAATTAATTCACACTTTAATCATAACCCTAAAAGCAACAAAAAATGATAAAATGTTTGTTTGTTTGTTTTATTCTTTCTCTCATTTTGACTGAAAACTTAAAACAAGTAAAAAAAACAAATTCAAAAGCACACATGCATAAAAAAAGTAATGCGAAAATGTAAAGAAAAGAAATTTACTTCCCTTAGGTTGCCTCCTAAGAAGTGCCTTTGTTTAGAGCCGTTGGCTCGAATCTTTCTTCTCCTCATGTGACAAAATTGTGATCTTTAGATGTTGTAATTAGCGTCATCTCCATGCAAGGTTGTTCTAGATAGGGCCTCAGTTGATCATCATTGTCATTTAGTATCCTCCCTATCCTTAGACTTTCGATCTTTACTGAGTCTATACTTTCTTAAAAGATCTCAAATTTCTCTTCATCTGTTTCTGCCTCGTTTAATTCCTCTAACCTACTAGGTAAAAGTAAAAAGTCATTCTCAATAAGAAAATGGAACTCATTATTTACCTCTGAGCTACAAAATATAGCTTTTTCTGCCTCGAGCTCTTCCTCAACTTCTTCCACACAAGCAACTCCTTGAGTACTACTCTCAAAATTCTCAAGCACTTCATCACTTTGTAAGATTTTTGCACTTACATCCATAGGATATGCCTCGAGTTGATATGACTGCTCCTCTTCCATCTGTGATTCTAGGCGTTCAATCCTCGCTGTCGTTTCACCCATTTGGCTTAACAAGTTCTAGTTTCTAGATGTTATATGTCTCATTCCCTGCTGGAACCATTGCAACTAATATTGTAGGCTTTGTTGAAATTGGAGATTTTTAGCAATCACAACATTCATCAATTCTTTTAGAGATGTACCTGAGTTTTGTTGGCTCTCTACATCTTGGAAACTAGACTAAGATTGCCTTTCATCCTGCTAGAATTGTATGGTACTCTGTTGAAGTTGTTGCGTATAGGTCTTGATATAGTTGTCCAGAGGCATACCTGAGTTCTGATAAGAAGTTTTTGGTCAATACGGGAATTGTTGTGCGTCCTACAAACTATCATAGAAGTAATTTTGATGGTATGCTATCCATAACCAAAGTTAGGTTGAACAGTCTAACCTTGGTTATAGGATTGAGAAAACGAGTTACAAAAGAAATTACTTCTACTCATGTCAGCATTTCTTTTTCACATAAATATCAAACAAAAAGTAAAAAGATCAAGAAATAACTGAAAAAAGTTAAGAACAAATATCTACAAAACACCAATTAAAATCACAAATAAAAAATAAAACACCACAATCCCTGAAAACAACACCAAAATTGTCAGCATGTCGTAATGCTAGTCAAAATAAACTAGATTACTACTATAGTAGTGGTAAGTTTAGGTCGATCCCAGAGAGAGTGTGTGTAAAGTTGTTTAAATGAAATTAATAGGTGTTTAGGTTTAGCGGGGGTTTTGGATTTGGAAATAAGAAAATAAAATAAAGCTAAACTAACTAACAAAAGCAATGTAGAGAAAACATGTAAAAAATAACAAAAGTGGGGAATTCGGTAGGGATCCAGTTTGTTGGTTCAATCTCAGCCTACATCCTAATTAAACATATTTCATTGATTTGCTATTATCAAACCTCTTTTAGCAACTATTAATTATGGGTTAATAATTAACCCAAGTTTTCCCTTAGGTAGTTTTTAATAAAGATATGATCGTTAATTAAACTTAACTACCAAATAACCTAGGATATGATCTCTAGATTCAATTGAGTAGTAGCATTACGAATTAGGAAAACTGATTAATCAAGGCAATAATCACATACGATGTGTCGTTTAACCTGGGTTATGTTATTCCTAATGATTACAAATCATTAATCGCTGATCGTGAACCGCAAGTGCACGGTTGTCGAAGTGAGTAATAAATCGGTAAGAACTGAGTCGTGTTCACAGGGATTATGCGAAAATTTAATTCTACGCTAGCTAACGATATTTGAAATCTAGTTGGATGAAATTTTAGAAAATTAAAATTAATGTAAAGAATTTTTTTTCCTTTTTTTTGTTTAAAAACCAAAATTAACTTAAATAAATTTTGTTAACAACTACCAAATTTAATGTGACCAAAATAACTATGAAAATAACAAATTTGTGCAAGAACTAATTAAGAAAAGATTTTAACAATTTTACTAATTAAAAGCGTTAACGACAAAGATGAATGACTTTCTCTTAGGGAATGATATTTTTGTCAACCTTAATATTAAATTAGCTATTTTCCA
>JANVCQ010000008.1:37169803-37182971 GCA_025531925.1 Erythroxylum plowmanianum
AGTCCTATGCAATCCCAATCTATCCCATCATGCCAATTTTACCATTTTACCCTTCCAGTAGGGGGTGGGATGTTACAAAATGGGCAGGACATCCTTGAGTAACTCGTACATTGGCCCTTATTGAGAGCGCACATTATTGTCCCCAAATGCGCAATAACATCAGGCTTTATGTAAGGACATATCTTTTATGCCAGCAAGACAAAACAAATCAGCACCAATTAGCTGGTTTACTAGAGCCATTACCAATTCTAGAGAAGTCATGGGAGAGTACCTCTATGGATTTCAGTACTTGCTTACCAAAGTCTGAAGGATGCGACAACATTATGGTAGTGGTATACTGGTTTAGCAAATATGGTGTTTCATCCTATACCAATGAAATTCACAGCTAAGGATGTCATGCTCTTATTTTTCAAACATGTGTTGAAGTATTAAGGTATTCCAAAAACAATTGTAAGTGATCGAGATACTCACTTTATGGGAATATTTTGGATGGAGCTATTCAAGCTAATAAGGTCTAAACTCAACTTCTCCACAACTTTCACCCCCCAAAAAGATGGGCAAATAGGGAGAGTAAATTCCTTATTGGAGTTGTATTTGAGGCACTATATGATTGCCAATCAAAGTGATTAGGAAAAGTTACTCGATGCTACGTAATTTTTATACAACTTACAAGAGTGAGTTGAATGGAGCTAGCCCATTTGAAATTGCAAATGGCGAATAACCAATGACCCCACACACTCTTGCCATCACATATAAAGGTCTGAGTCCTATTGCATTCAAGTTTGCTAAAGGTTGGCACGAGAAGGCTAATATGGAACAAGCCCACTTAACAAAGGTCGTGAAGAGAATGAAGAAATAGGTTGATGCTAAGAGGAGGCATGTACAATTCAATGAAGGAGACATGGTTAAGGTGAAACTTCTCCCTCACCAAAGCCGAAGGTTTACAAAGGTGTATAAAGGGCTAGTGAGGCATTATGAGGGACGTTTCCCTATAGAGAAGTGAATTAGAAAGCTCGCATACTGTTTAACATTGCCCTCTCACCTAAATATGTACCTTGTATTTCATGTGAGCCTTCTTAAACCTTATTATAATGATAACGATGAACCTAGTAGCGGTGAATCAAAGAAAGCCCCTACTGCTATCACTATGATGCCCAAAAAGGAAGTTGAAGAGATACTATTGCATCGTGTTATACTGAGGAGATATGCCCATCTAAGTTATGTTGAGTGCTTGGTTCAATAGAAGGGCTTACTTAATAATGAAGCAAGTTAGGAGTATAAGCTCACATTGTGGAACCATAAAGACAAAATCAAGGCTTACAAGGAGGACACATCGAAGACGATGTCAAATTGAATGGGGGAGCATGGAATGTTTTGCATGTTTCAAAGCCCACATGAAGAGGTTTGGCCCAAAAAAATCTTATAGAATTCTCCTCAAAATTCTAGAAGAGGAAAAGAAGACTTTAGAAACTTCTAAAATGTGACGAAACCTTATGGAAGACCCTGGAAGCTTTTGGATATGGAAGAAGGTAGAATGTTGTAAATAGTGTAAGATGTAAGTAGAATAATATAGAATATTCTAGAGATTCAATGTAAGCCATTAGATCAAATAGATCATAGCCATCTATTTAGAAGATTGAAGGCTATAAATAACCTTAGAGACATCATTTGTAAACATCCTACGTTCAATATTCAAGAATAAGATTTCTTGTAAGCACTCTCCAAACTTTTCTTTAGTCTCTCGAGTTATTTTCTAATTGTGCTAGTCTTATACCTAGCATTTTTGAGTAAAGCTGACATAATGTATTAGAATAATACTCAAGTGTTGCACGGTTCGTTAGTAAAAAGTCCAAGCTCGTGACATCAGGCAATGGGGTCTTTGCATGGCTATCTTGTAGAATAATTAAACCAGATCATTTGATATTAAGGATAAAAGAAAATTGTGATAATTTTTTTAACATGCCAAAAAAAATAAAAATGTTAAAAAACTTCTTTCATGTTTATCTGAGTCTCTCTCTACACACTCTTATAAATAACTTTACTACTGACACTAGAAATGTTCATGACTTTGATACTACTAAAAAACCCTGGCTAAAGGGTTATGATAATAATAATAAACTATTGACAATATGATAGAACAAACCTCTATAAGAGCTTTAAGATAAACAAAGATAACTATAGTTAAGATCTCAGATACGTTGAAAGAGACACAAGCTCTTCATGTCAAGGAGTGTCAACTCTCAAGGCCTACCTCTTAGGGATTTAAGTTGACCAATCCTCCTTATATAACTTAAAACTCAAACAGGATTATAGGTCTGATACCTTTTAATACACAAGATCCTTATATAAAGGCAGGTGCAGAGCATAGTTATATCTTTATATGACAGAAGTAAATTTATTAAAGACTCAAGCTTTCAGAGGAGAGAGAGGGATTTTAGAGAGAAGCCATATGAAAATGCCCAACTTTTATTAAATAGTAATATTTCTTGGATACAATAAAGTTTAGATTCAATGAAAATATACTTTACTTATATAGGTAAAATAGATTAATAAACATATATGAATAAGAATAATGCTATATCACACTCTAAATGGATAAGAACATCACATCAACTATTCTAAATATGAACAACTTTATATAAACTATTCTAGATAAGAACAATATCACATCTCACAATAAATAGATAAGAACAAAGTGACATAATAAATACATCTGAATAAATAACTTTAAACAAAAGGACTCATAATACTAATAATAGGAATCCTAATCATCATCCTTGTGGGATAAGTTCTTATCACAATTTTGGATTTCATAGGGAAGCTCCTTCACTCATGTTTTCATTATCATCATTGGTTCTTCTCCGTCTTTTATCGGGGATCGCTTCCTCTATGCGTAAATCTTTTAAAAATTTATTTAGCTTCTCTTCATCAATGATGGGAATATCAATATCTAGATCTTGGGCACCCTAGAGGGAGACATGGGTCTGAGATGGTTTAGCAGTGTCTAGGTCTAAGTCTATAGGGCTGTCTGGGATTTCAAAGTTTGGCATTTAGGATTATTTAGGAATAAATTCTCCTAGGTAAGCTCTAATAGACGTAGATACAGCTAATGGTGCATATTTAGGAAAATGATTTAGGTCCTTTAAAAAATGCCCAAAGCCTTTAAGGAAATTTTCCTTGTATCTTGGCCATTGGAATGATGTATGCTAAAAATATGCCTAGTTCTCATAATAAATGGATCTATGATGTGACGTGCTATAAGGTTGATGAAGGATAGAAAAGGATTGAGTGGTTTGCTTCTCTAATGGAGTCTTCACAACCTAAGATCCTTAATAATTTGTGAAAATTGTGTCCTCCTTCTCATTAATGGTTGGTACAACTAAAGGAATGTCCATAAGAGGAAACCTTCGTTTTCTCTGTCACACAAATGTTGATAGATCTATAAGGGAGGAAGAGAGATAGAGCATGCATAGAGGGTAAAGAGTGCCCATAAGTACCCCAATGCATTATTTAAAAGCAGATCATTAATGAAAAATACAGTAAGATATAGTGTCTGAATGTTAAACAATGATAGAAAATAATGTAAGTTTCCTTGGTTGAGAAAGATATAGAGGTAATAGAAAAGGCTTAACTAGGCAAGAGAAGCTATCTCATCAATAGTAATGGGTGCGCTTGTAATTGAAGGAAAGAACTTCTTTAGCTTGGAGTACTAGGTAGGTCGGTTATTGAAAGGACAAAAGGAATAGTTCTATAAGGAGTGATAAGGTTGATATGCTTTTGAGAACAAAAGAGGATTTTCTAGTGATGTAATTAACTCTCTGGCAAAAGTTTTTTGTTTGGATCTAGTATCTTTGGGAAGGACATACTGTCTATTTTTATTGTAAAAAGATAAGGGCTGAAGTGGAAATTAAAATTTTCTATACCTCTTTTAACTACTAGAATCTCTTTATTGATTGTGTTATAATACTTTTTTTTAGGGTTTAAATTGTTCATTAGCATGTCCATAGTAAAATCACTTTCCTTCTATCTCCTCTACTAAAATTGCTCCCTAGAAATCTTCACTAGCATCAGTCTATAAGATTCATTTTCCTTTATTAGGAATCTTTATTGGAGGTGGATGCTGACTACTCTTCTTTAATTACTTGGTTGCCTTTGTCTAGTTAGGGCCCTATGGTGGTGACTTTTTATTCAATAGTTTTAACAACAGGCTAATAAGTTTTGACATATAAGGGATGAAAACCCTAATATAATTGACAGTTGGATTTGTTTAACAGTATGATTTATGTTGGACCCCAAACTTTGCTTGGAAATTAGAAAAATTGTATGTGAAATGTTGGAAGTCATAAGCTGGAAAATGTAGTTTGAAACATGTTCGCTGAGTATGCTTCAGTGTTTTAGCCATAACTTTTTCTCTAGTTATCCAAATGAGATGATTTTTAATTTGGAGTAAATTAGAGACATAGGCTACAAATTGTTTGATGAAATCAAGTTTCAATTTAGTCTTTAAGAATGTCAATTTTGGATGGAAGTTGAGCACAAAATATTGTTTCAGTATAAGAATAGTTTGGAAATGTTTGAGGTATAACTTTTAAATTTCTTAGCCAAATTGAATGATTTTGGTGTCATTAGAAACTTAAGACAATGAGGAAAATTTTTCTAGAAGGAAGTATTATGAAATTCCTTCAATTTGTTTTTCCATGATCATTAGTTAAGGAGTTAGAAGTATAAGGTATTAGTTATAAAAACAAAAGAAGGGTATATATGGAAAGCCTAGTTAATTATGAGGTTTTGATGGATTATTTTTGGAGCTAGTAGTATGTAAATGATTGTAGGATTTTATCATATGGTTCAATTGAAATAAAGTAGTCTTGTAAGAGTATATATGTATGAGGGCATTTTGGGAAGAACACTTAAGCATTAAGGTTATAAGGCTTTGAAGGAAGGGCAAAGTGGTCATTGCACAATCATTAATGGAAAAATGGGAATAAGAAGTGGTGTCTTGCTTAAGAAGGCGAAGCAAAAACGTGACTTGAAGATGAAAGAAGAGAATAATGAAATTAAAGAGAGAAATGAGAGACAGATCGTGGAGAGGAGGAGAAAAGAAAGAAGAAAAGCTAGGTTTCATCTTTGCTTGGCTTTCAAGAGGAAATTTGAGGTTGCCCAAGAAGGGAAAAAGGAAGAAGACGATGAGAGCTTTCATTAGAGCCAATAAACTCTTCATTTGGTGAAGATTCAAGGTAAGTTGGATTTTAATCTTTGGATTTTTAAGAGGATTTTGGTTCATTTAGCTTAAGAAATGTATGGGTTTAAGGATTCTATGATCAATTTTATGAATATGCTCTTATGGGTTCTCCAATTGGAATTCCTATTGAATGGAATTTTTAGCTTATGTTAAAGGAAATCAAGGAAGGAAAGAGGAGCAAAGGGAGAGGTCTCTTTAAGCAAGTTTATGAGCAAGGAAATAAGGTGGGTTTCATGTTTATAATTGTGTAATGAGCCATTGATGTTTTTGTCCAAATCAAGAAAGAAAAAATGATTTCCATTACTTCATAAATGTTGCTTTTATTGCTTTTGAATGATTTGTGAAATTGCTACATGTTTTGATGTATGAATTTTGTTGATGAATTGTGAAATGATGATAGAAAAGCGTATGAAATATGTGATGCTCATGAAAGACAAGTTTTAAAAAATGTGCCATTTGGGCAATTGATTTTCAAGTCACAAATTACATATTATGTGGGTTTGTGGTGGTCTGTTCTGTCAGTCAAGTGCACTTGTCTAAAGACTTCTCCCGCCTGCCCGTTGATAGCATGGAGCTCCTTTACAGACTCCCATAAATTTATGGCTACGCAAGACTATTTTGTGGGATTACGATAGTACGTTCTGTTCACGGCTACACAAGATCCTTATGGGAAATGTGTAATACGTTATGTTACAGATCCACCCAAACCATTCTAATGTGCTTATGCGTTTATGATTTGTGAACAAGTTGAAGAATGCAAAAATTGTGTTGGTTGTGAATTTGATTACATGACAAGAATTTTGAGAACATGTGTTTTATGATTCAGCAAGAATTTTCTATGACAATGAACTTTTTCAATGGTTTTGCTTGTTTCTCGGTTATAAGCATGTTACCCACAAGCTTTTAAGCTCACCCCCACTCTCCTTCCCCTATTCAGGTGATGAGCAAGAGACTAAGTGAAAGAAAGTCAAGACATTCCTCTGAATTTGCATGTTTTGTTTTGTTTTAGAGTAGTTATGTAAAACAAAGCTGTAATTGCGTTTTGACCAATTATTATTCAAGTATCTTGTGTAATTTGAGGATTTTGGAATATTGATGTAATGTAGCTTGGAAATGCCATTAAAGTTTGTAAAACTCTTATTTTATGATGTTAATGAAATATGAATTTATGAATGGATGATTGTTAAGTTGAAATGTGAATTTGTGCATGGATGATTGTTGAGTTGAAAATGTGAATTAATTAAGAATGAGATTAAGTTGGAACTAGGTACACTTGTGGAAGTTACCAAATTGAGATGATAAATTTTGAATACAAATTATTGTTTCATATAAGTGAGATGTATTATGGAAAGGAAAGATAGGAATTGTGTTTTGACTTTAGGGAGAAAACTGCATTAATATAGATAGAAATAGATAGAGTTATCTTCTAGAAAGTTATAATTTATCCTCCTAGCTTTCCGATGATATAAAATATGTAAATTTTGGGTATCAGGGTTGAGAGATATGAGCATTATAAGTGATGATGCTGCATGGGAAGTATGAACATGATAGCTATGGTGAATGATGAGAATTGTTGTATGAGACGAATCATTTGAGTTGAGATTTGGGAGATTGATGAAATCATTTTGGTAGTTGAATGTTTGAGGAGTGTTATTGCATTACAAGAAGTGAAATTGGGAAGATTATGAGTGAATATGATGTTAAAATGGATGTAGGAAGCATTGGAGGAGCTTTGGAGGGGTTTAGGAAACCTCCATGTCCGTTTAACGAACTTTAGGTCCATTTAATGGACCTTCTCGGGTCAAAAATGACCCCCAGCATCGCCCATGTCCATTTAATGGACTTTAGGTCCATTTAATGGACCTTCTTGGGTCAAAAATGGCTTCCAGGCCAGTCTATGTCCGTTAGGAGAACATGTATGTCCGTTAAATGGACATTCATAGGATAGCTACAGTATATTATGATTTTTGACCCTTTTAGAGGTAGAATCTTGCTGTATGATCTTCATGAAAGTTGTATATTTAGAAGTATACTTTTAAATAGTCTAAGAGCAAACTCAATACGTCATTTATATTGAAAGTTATCACATTTGTGCCAAGACAGGTATAATATGAATGAGGACTTAAACATGTTGGATTCTTTTGGTCATAACTTCCTCATCCGGCTCAAAATAAAGTGATTTTTGAAGCGATAGATTCCTAAGACATTTTCCTACCTTTCTGTAAAAGTTGGTGGCTTTTGGGTTTGGTATGAAAAAGATTTATGGTGAGAAAGTGAGGAAATTGATTAGAAGAGCATGAATTGGTTATTTACTAAACATACTTTGGTATTTTACTTATATCTTGAGCCATAGAGCTCCGAATAAGATGATTATTGTTTCAAAGTAAACTAGATACATAGAGTTAAAATTTTTACAAAAAATTCAAGTGGTTATTTGGGCGTTTGACTGGTTTGGGCTCGCCCTTATGATTTGAGATATTATGAGAATGATGACTAAAGAGGGTTCATTGAAATAACCCTACAAGAAGACTCGCTCAAGCTTTATAACTTCGGAATGGTCGTTGGACTCCAGAATCGGGGTCCAATATGTTTAGTATCAGAGAAAGAAGATGAACCAATAATGGTTAAGGTGATTTTTTGGAATATGCTCACGTTTTATGGTTCAAGAGTTTGGGCTCTTAATCCCGGGACCCAACATGTATGGTATCAGAGCAAGAGTTGGGTTCCAAAAATGTTGCCCTATAATTTATGTTTGGGAAGTTTAGTAGTTCACTAGCTATATGTGGGTTGGCCTGGTGAAAAGCATTATGAAATTTTATACCTAAATAGTTTAGATGGGCTTATCCAATTTGGTTTTTATAGGCTAAGAGCATAATTCCATACTTCTTTGCAAGATCTGAAAAATGTTTTAATAGAGCTTGATGCTCTTGCTGAGTTTGAGAATAAAGTAGGATATCATTAATGTAAATCAAAGAACTTGATAAGATGTCGTCATCCTTGCTACGACTTTGAAATAATGATGAGGCAATTTTTAACCTAAATGGCATGACTGTCCATCAATACTGGGCATTAGGAAAGCATAATACTGTCTTATGCTAATCTTTTGGGTCAATACTCAATTACCAAGATCCAACTTTTAAATTAAACTTTGAGAACATTTTTGTTTCTTTCAGAAATAAGACCTACTTATTTATCTTGGGGAGAGGAAACTCATCATCTTGAAGAAAATTATTTAAAGGCATGTAATCAATAACTATCCTCTTTTTTCCTATGTTATTTTCTACTCTTTTTTCCACATAAAAAACTTGACATATCTAATCTGATTTAACTCGTTTGATCAGTCCTTATTTCAAAAGTACCTCTTGTGCCATCTTTAAGTCATATGGATTCAATCTTAGATGAGTGACCTATGTTAGAATAATTTCCTCGTTCTTTTTTAATGGCAATTAGACATAAAATTCTAAATTCTTACATAATAGATGTTGTTGGCCCCCAAATTTTGTTCTTGATGAATGAGTATGATTTAAATAATTTTGAGGTTTTGATAGATTAATCATTTTGTAATTATTTAACTATGTCAAAGTTAGTAGGATTTATTGAATAGGTGAGTGGAATTAAAGTGTTGAAGTTATAAGAATATTCAAGGGTATTTTTGGCAAGACACTTAAGCATAAAACAACATAAGCCTATAAGGAAGGGTAAAATGAACTTTTTGAACTCATTAAAGGTAGAAATGGAAGAAAAAAATGTTGTCTTGTTCTTTTAAGAAGGGAAAAACGTGAATTGAGAGAGAGGAACAAAAATTTAAGAGAGAAAGAAGTGAGTTTCAGTGGAGAGGAGAGAAAAGAAGGAAAGATAGTTAGGGTTTCATCATTTCTTGGTTTTTAAGAAAGATTTTGAGGTTGTTCAAGAAGGAAAAAAGGAAGAGGAAGAGAAGAGCTTTCATTAGAGCCAAGAAATTCTTCATTTGGTGAAGAATCAGGGCAAGATCATTTTGAATCTTTTGGATTTTTGAAAGGAATTTAGTTCATAGAGTTTAGAAAATGCATGTGTTTAAGTATTCTAGAATCAATTTTAGTGATTATCCATTGTGGGATTTTCAATTGGATTCCTATTGAATGGGGTTTTGTCATTGATCAAGGAAATCAAGAAAGGCAAGAGGAGTAAGAGGGGAGGTATCTTTGAGCAAGTTTATAAGCAAGGAAATCAGGTGGATTACAAGTTTATAATTAAGTAATGAGCCATGACTATGTATTCAAAAATAAAAGAATTAAATGTTTTCAGTTGTTTTATAAATGTTGCATGATTGCTACTTGAATGATTTGAGAAATCTTTATATGTTTGGTATATGAATTTTTGTTGGTGAATTTCGAAATGAAAAAGGAAATGCTTTGAAAAATTTTATGTTATCCCTTGAAACATGTCATGGCATTTTGTATGAATGAAAAGATGAGAAAGCATGAAAGTATGAGCATATGATAAAATGATTTGAGCATGATTATGTGCTTTTGTTTGGGCGAGAGTAGAACGATTCTATTTGTCACGTGCACGTTGGCAAGAGCCTTCTCTCGGCTGCCCATTTGTGGCTTATGAGCTCCAAAATTGGACTCATTCTGTTCATGGGGTAAACTTTGTTTTCTCCATTTTGTTTTCATGGAACCCTCAAGCCATTTGTCTATCCATTGTATCTTTGAATTGTCAAGTATGTTGCATAATTTGAGTGTTCCGCATTGATGGTTAAATGTATATGATATGTTGATGTGATGATATTTTAACTATGAGTTTCGAGGTAAAATTGTAAATTTGATTGAGAATTTGAGGATAAAGCATTTTATGAATTCATTATGACTCTCATATGACAAATGAACACTTCAATGATTTTACTTATTCTTCGTTAAAAACTTGTGGATCCCTTTTCATCCCATCTTCAGGTGAAGAAAATGAGATCGAGTAACCAAGAATCTAGAATTCATTCTAATTTTGCAATGTTTTGTAAATTAAGTTAGATTTTGTAAAAGTAAGACTTTAAATGCAATTCAAGAATTATTAGGGTTTTGTATCGTTTGTATTTTGGATTTTAATACCGATGATGTAATGTGGCTTGGAATGCCATTAAAGCTTTGTCAATTCTTATTTTGTTGTTAATGAAATATGAATTGTGTATGGATGATGTGAGTTGAAATTAGATATACTTGAAGAAGTTACCAACTTGAGTTAATGATTTTTGAACATGAATTGTGGATATATATATATACACACACACACATATATATAAGTGACATGTTATGGAAAAGAAAGATAGGCATTATGACTGATGAGATGTAGTTGAATGTGACGAGTCAAACGAGTTGAGATTTGAGAGTTTAATGAAGTCAATTTGGTAGTTGAATGGTTATGCTTAGGACATTCAAAGTTTGTACAATGCAAATTTCAAGTCTTCCATAGGGATAAAATTTGTGTTTTGACTTCAGGAGAAAATCTGGATTAATCTAGGTTGAATTAGACAAAGTTCTCTTCTAGAAAGTTGTAGCTTATCTTTCTAGTTTTCCAACGATATATAGTATGAAATTCTTGCACATCAGAGTTGAAAGTTATGATCTTTATAAGTGGAGATGCTTTGAAGAGTGTAGTTAGTGATTTAAAACTTTTGGTGATGTGAGGAAGACCCAGTAGAAATACCTTCGTCTAATGCATCTCAGACTGAATCGTCTGATTCACTATAGACTGAATCGTCTGATGCATCCCAGACTGAATCAACTTACCTTTTATATGGTTCAATTTTGGCCCTCTAAATAACAAAATCTAGCTTCAGTGTCTTCATAAAAGTTGTATATCTATAAGTCCTCTTTCAAACCATCTAAGAATGACCTTGAACCAATATCTCTATAGAAAGTTATGTCAAATTTTCCAAAATAGGTCTTAGACTAAAGCGTTTCGTCTGACCTTTCATCTGGTATCATTTAGCCTTTTGTCTGGCTCAATTTTGACCCTCTAGATAACAAAATCTTGCTTCAGTGTCTTCATACAAATTGTATATCTATAATTCCTCTTTCAAACTGTCTAAGAATGACCTTGAGCCGATATATCTAGAGAAAGTCATGCTAATTGTTCCAAAATAGGTCTTAGACTAAAGCCTTTCATCTAGTATCATCTGGCCTTTTATCTGGTTCAATTTTTACCCTCTAGATGACACAATCTCACTTCTTTGTCTTCATAAAAGTTGTATATATATAAGTCCTCTTTCAAACCGTCTAAGAATGTCCTTGATCTGATATCTCTAGAGAAAGTTATGCGAATTGTTCCAAAATAGGTCTTAGACTGAAGCCTTTCATTTGACCTTTCACCTGGTATCGTCTGGCCTTTCTTTTGGTTTCATTTGACCATTTTGATGAAAAAATCTCTCTTCAAGGTCTTCACAAAATCTGTATATCTCTAAGTCCTCTTCAATTTCATCCTAATATGACCTTAATTAGACATCTATAGAGAAAGTTATGCCAATTGTCCCAAAATAGGTTCAATATGATTAAGGACAAAACCTTGTTTGATTCTTTCGGGCATAACTTTGTTATCCGACCTCGAAATGAAATCATTATTCAACCAATAGATTCCTAACACATTTTCAGCCTTGTAATGAAATTTTATAGCTTTTGATATTGATTTGAAAAGGATTTTTTGAATCAAAGTAAGGGTATGGTTTGGAAGAGTATGAATTGGATATTTTACTGATCATATTTTGGTATTTTGATAGTATCTTGATCTGTAGAGCTCTGAATGAGATGATTTTTGTTTCTAAATAAACTCGAGATATAGAGCTACAAATTATCTACAAGAATAGAAGTTTAATTCAGTCCCTAAGACTTTCAATTTCTAGATAGAAGTTGGGTATAGTGTATTTTTCAGTTTAATAACAGTCTGAAAATGTTTGGATCCTAACTTTCAAATTTCTGAACCAAATTGAATGATTTTGGTTTCATTAGAAACTTAAGACAATGGGGAACAAACGTTCGGAAGAATTCAAATTGTAATTCAGGTTTGAGGTTTCCTAAAATTTGTCCTAAAGTTGAAGAAATGTGTTTGCTCAGGTTTTATAACTCCGAATGTTGGGCTCCAGAATTAGGGTCCAACATTAATTCCAGAGCCCAACATTGTTTTGGTATCAAAGCACCTAGGTTTAGTACCTTACATATCTTTTTTGGAAATATGTATCAAGTTACATGCACTCTGACTGACATGTCTTAGCATGCAGCAACAACCAATCCTTAGTCTGAGTTGCATGTGTATAAGTTACATGCATGAGTAATTGTTAAGAGTTTGAGTTAATAGAAATAGTAAGAAGAGAATGATGATCTGGCAGAATGTGAGAAAATGAAAGTTTGTGGATACTTAGAAATGGGAAATAGTACATAGTCAGATATGATAGCTAATGATTCAATGTAATTGTATTGGAAGATGTATTATTGAATGCGGCATCAATACTATACTGGGAAGGTATACCCTTGAATGTGATATAGATGTGAATATATTGTCGTGGATTGTTTTTAAAAAAAATAAGGATATAAGTAGAAATGATGAGATTAAAGTGTACAAGTATAATGTAAGGAAAACATAAATTTTTATGATCTTAAGAAGATGAAATTGGAACCGAAGTGGTTGTTTGATTACTGTGACAAGAGTTATGATCCACCATAAGCATATATTAGTGGAATTGAGATTAGAATTTCATGATGATTATACATCTATAATTTTGAATTGATTGCAGATATACATATGGAAGATGAGATAGAAATAAGAAATGTAACATCCCATTCTTGTGGGAAGGTTAAAATGGGAAATGTGAGTGATTAATGACAGTTAGAAATGCATTTCCATGTTCATGCATATTATGTCATGCACATGCATATGAATAGTAAAGTTGTGGCACATGAA
>JANVCQ010000008.1:37193776-37217909 GCA_025531925.1 Erythroxylum plowmanianum
TTAAATCTCATAATTATAATCACATTATAATTTCTAATTGCATAACAATTATTCCAGGGATTTTATCTTTATGATTAGTAATTAAATAATTAAAATGCACAAAAATAGAAAATGTCTTTTATTGAATAAAACAAATTTTATACAATTAAGAGTACAACTAAAATTGGCTGCATGGGCATAAACTAACAAGACCAAGATGGGTAAGGAATAAGATAAATTATAAAATCAGGCAAGGTGCTTATTTAATGATCAAGAGAGTTTGTGGTCAAATGGATTAATGACAAGTACCCAAATGGTAACAAATTTTGGATCATAAAACGTAAACCTGACACCTTTTAGATTATTAGCCAAGTTTTGAAACATATAGAACCTATTTCTACGAAGATGAAAGCTAAGATTGGCAATGGGAAATCTATTATCTTCTAGTTTCATAATTTATCAAACTCGAGTCCTTTGTACTTAATTCCAGCTTTTCCCTCTATTCAATTAGCAAACCTACAAATTCTAAAATTAAAATAGTTATCAGGGAAGACAAGTGGTGTTATGTGTTCAGGGGATTGACTCGTATCCTTAACAAGGTTTCTAACTATAGGCCTAACCCTCCAAAGAGGATTTCATCATTTGGCTTAAACATAATTCAAAAAATTTCACCAGCTCCGTATGTATCACTCTATTCAAGCATTCCCTATATGAAGTTCCTTATAGTAAGTTAGTTTGGTTTAATGGCAATGTACATAAAACTTCCTTCATATTTTGGATGGAAATAAGACAACATCTCATGAATTTTGATATAATTAAGTGGAGATCTTCTATAAACGATTCATATGCTTTCTGTTAAAGCATAGACCACCTACTCTTTTTATATCCTTATGCTTTATACATTTGGAGACAAATGCTATGTTGGTGTAGTTACAAACTTAGGAACATTTATGGGAACATATGATTAACGTTTTAGGAGTTCAAATATCACATCAAATGTGATACGAATATATTCAAATTGTGATTCAACTATAATATACATGAGGTATAGAGATAAAGGAACAATAAAATGTTCCTTAATTAGAAAACTAAGCCTTCTAATTTATGTAGATACATATATTATAGGCTACGTGAGATAATATTATCAAATCACTTTACCATAAATGCAATGAATGTTATAAAACTAGACTAAACCTTCCTTAATTTGTTTTGTTTAATTTGTGGATTAAAATAATCCTTAATGTTGAATAAAGTTGTTTTAAATAAGGAATTGTATATCCCTAACTTAAAATAAAAACTCAGTTGGAAACGGATGACTTAAAATTTCAAATTATTTGATTTAGTTGAGAAGAATTTCTAATTAAATTTTATAACATTATTTTCTAAAATTAAAAGTAATTATATATCAATAAATTAGAATTTATTAATTAGACTCCTTGATGATAAAAATTGTTTTCTTAAGTAATTGGCAAATGTGTTTTAAATTAAAATTATTAATTTCAATTTGATTGACGTAATTTAAGCTTATTATTTTATTTAGACAATTGTTAATCTATTTATTAAGAAATCATTTCTTTATTAATTTGAATAATGGCTTTTTTAATTTACTAAAAAGATATTTTTCTTGATTAAATTTTAAACTTTTTATTTATTAATTAAGAAAATTGAATGTAAGGAACTTTTTAAATTAAATTTATAATAATTTTATTTTATTTTTAAAGTAGTTTCCTTGATATTAGAAAAATATTTTTTAATTAAATTTTATTTTCTAATTAAATTGGAAATGGTTTTATAGTTGGTTTAGAAATATTTTCTAATTATATTAAAAGATCTTCTTAAGCTTTGAAAAAGAGGATTTTAAATTATAAAAAATATCAAGTGTACTTTGCTGAAAATTATTTTTAATTAAATTTTGTTAATGTGGTCAAGATAATTAGAAATGATTTTCAACTTGAATTTGAAAATAGTTTTTAATTCAAATTAAAATTTTATCATAAGTGTTTGATTATTATTTTAGATTATGATTATATTACCAATAAATAAAATGAAATAAAGCTTAATAATTTATGTGTATACTTTGATTATATTTTTCATAAATTGCATGTTTTATATCTACTTGATATATTGTAAATGCATATTGACTTGTATGCTTACATTTGTGACATTTTACATGTATTTTGTGTATTTGATGAGACCAATAAAAATTAAATCCCTCACTAAAATATTAGTATATGTTTAAACTATTATTATCTTTCATTATTTTAAGAATAAACCAATGTACTACTTCTTACTAGCTTGTTGAGCAAACTCAAAGTCGTTTTAACCTGAATATATTTAGTCTTACAATAATGGATCTTACATAACTAAATTTTGTGTATTTTATTGAGCAAACTCATAATCATTGAATTTAGAAGCATGGTTAGGAATAATACATAAGATATATTTTGGTAAGAACTTTTCACCTAATGGATTTAGAAGTCATGTGAGATATGGTTGATAAACATGTTATCAATCTAATTTAAGTTTAGTTTGTTTGTTGAATAAACTCAAGATCAACAATTATTAAATGAGATCCTAGACTACTAAATAGATTAGAGTAATATTTTGATAATAGCAGTGAGGGCTAATATTTCTAACAAAATACTAAGAGTAGCCAATTATATGATTAAAGTTTTAATCTTATTTGGTTATCATGATATATAACCTGTCACTTGCTTTCTTTACATTTATTTAGTTTTGAGTAGAAATTACCTTCGTTTCGTATTTTTGCTACTAACTTTTAGTGAACGAAAAGTATTAGACATAGGCTAAGTTTAAGAAGAGTTCTCAATGTTAGAAAGGAAATTTGTATTCCCATTATGTAATATTGTTGTTAATCCCTGTTAAATATTTTGATCACAAAGTTTTATAGATATGTCAATGAAATTTAAATGACAAAAAGTTTTGACATTTTTTAATCAACTAATGTCTCATAAACCTTAGTAATATGTAAGATGGATGGTAACACCATAATAGTACAAAGCAAACGATATCATAAAGTATAGGTGAAAGGTATAGTACTTGACAAAATTGTACTCAATTTAGTGTACTAAAAGTATAAAAAAAAAAGGACTATAATTGAAGGCATTTGCATGAATTTTTGAAATGCTCATGCAAGTATTTTCTTCTAATAACAACTATTGTCATATTTTTATAAGTATTTGGCACTAAATTTGTATTTAATATTATTTCACTGTCTATTGTATGATGAGAAATATATTGCTGATTAAAAGTGGTCAATCCAAGTTTATACAAATTATTTGTATGAATTAGATCAAGATTGACTTATGCTTAAGATAAGTGGCAAGAATTTAAAGTTAGATAACCAAGAATATTATTTTAAGTCATGTCAATATAATAAGAATCATAAGTATAAGGATAGAAGTATCCTTTCGATTATAAATTTTATCAAATTTATGAAACTTACTAGGTTGAAGGATCACTATATAAACTTTTATTGAAAGGCGTAGGATGTAATGACAATTTATAAAAAGAGGATTACTTGTATTTTATTAAATTTACTAATGACTTTAAATGTCACAATTAAATATATAAAATGAAATATTGATTCATATTTTTAAAAAGTTCAAAGTAATAAAATATAAGAGAAATGAAGAATTCTGAATGTTGAATTGTATGAATTGTGTTTATTTTATTTCAAAAATAATTAACAAGGTACAAGATATTTCACTTTTATATTTTGATACATATTATAAGGTGTATTGCTTATTAATTCGGTGAAAAATGTATTAATTAAATGGAGACTGATTGACAATATATGATCAATAAATCGTAAAAATAATGAATCAGTGGCTTGCCTAGGATAGGCTACATTTGATAGTTATAGATTAATATGTTGTTTAAATATGAGCAAGTGATGGCTAAGTATTTATCCGTAGAGCAAGTACCGAAGCATCATGAATCTTGAAGATGTCCTGTGCCAATGGCTAGGTACCAAGATATCCTAAGTCTTGGAGATATCCTATGTCGATAGTTAGGTACTAGAGTGGTACCGTAATACCAACTTAGATTGAGAAATTAAGGTACCCTGTATTGATATTTATATATCTAGTTATGTTTCCACTTTGTAAGAGATTATGATGAGTAGAATTGATTTGATAGACCATTGAATGTAAGCCTACTACGTTAAATAGGCCTAGACAATTCAATTAATTATAAGATAAAATAATATTAATCTTAATCATTGCTTTGAAAAAATTTTGGATGTTTGTCAATTGTTCAGATAGGCTAAATGATGATGTGCATTTTAACTATATGTATGTTTTAATCATTTGACTAATTTTTTATACTTATATATTGAAATATTTGATTTTAGTGATACGACTAGTTACGATTACTCAGTTGGTAACTTGTCCATTGCCATTATTTCTCTTAGAAAATAGAGAGATTGTCGATAATCTCAATGCACGTGATTGACGGAGAGGAATTTAGGTGAGACCAATAAATTAAATTGAGTAAAGTTGTTATATATATATTTTTTAATGTGACAGTTCGGATAGTTGTATTAATACAAAATACTTTTGATTAATAATAAAAAAAAGTTCATATTTGATTTTCAGCGATTAAATTAAGTGTTGTAGCTTTTGCCACCTCTACTAGGAAATGTGAATAGGATTACTTTTTTTTAAGGAACGAGAAACATATTACAAAACAATACGGGGAAAACAAATTCTCGAAAGATCCGCTACAAGGATCATATGGCACCCAATGGGTGTAGAATCAAAAAATGTGACCCCGACGTCAAAATGATTGGCATAGTGAGCAAGCCAGTCAACACCTCTGTTGCCCTCTCGATACACATGACGATGAACAACAGTCCAGTTCCTAGTAAACAACTCGTTAATGCCCTAGACAATAGGATTGGGGTGACGAGCTCGATGATCCGGGGAAGAAAGGGTGTCGATCACCATGGTAGAATCCACCTCAAGCTCGATCCGGCAGTATCCCAGATTCCATGCTAAAGTCAGTCCAGTGTAGACGCTCCAGATCTCTACTGTGACAGGAGTGCACCAACCAATGTCCTGGGAGAAGCCTCCTCGCCAGTTGCCGTCACTGTCTCGAAGTAGACCATCTACAGTTGCTGTAGTCAAAGACCGTGTACTTGCGCCATCAGTGTTTAATTTGATCCAGCCTATAGGAGGTGGGGTCCATCCAATAAGTTGTTCTTACGGAATGCGCGGACTGACAGTCGTCGCCCTGTTGTGCCACATGGCTTATTGGAGGACCAGACCTGCATAAGACAAAATATGAGAAATGGGTGAGTATGGCAAGAGAACTGAGCATCGAAGAGGGACATATTCCTCCAATGCCATAGAAACCAGCATGAGATGCCAACTAGGAGCGACCAATCGTGGCCTAGAACCCTGTGGTGAAGGTGGAGGTTGTGATGGAGCCACTCTCTCATAGACAACCTGTAAAAGTTTTGGGGAATCAACTGAGGAGGGAAGCTATTCCACACATGGCGAACTTGAGCGCAATCATGGATGGCATGTAAGGAGGACTCATCTAAAGAGTTGTGAGAGCAAGTGTCGTCTGTAGTGAAGTGTCGCCTCACTCGTTCCTGGTTAGTTAGTAATCGCTCCTTTGCAAGAAGTTAGAGAAAGGCCCGAATGCGTTGGGGTCCTTGCCAATGCCATATGCCTCTCCAGGCCTCGTGTGTCGGCGCATTTGTAGTATCCATGATCATATTATAAGTGGAAGCAACGGTGAACTTGATGTTAGAGGGGCCCCAGATCAGAGTATTCGGCCCTAAGAAGGGTTTCGAGGGAAATGTCCCAGCGATTAAACGACAAATTGATTGCGGGAGAGAGTTATGAAGCTCGTCCCACTTCTAATTACCGTTAGGGTCCACGAGGTCCCGGATGCAGACATTGAGCAGGGAATCCGAGATGGGAAAAAGGGCGTGGGAATGAAGGGGTCTTATCCCACTCAGCCACGAATCGGACCAGAACCGAGTTCGGGCCCCATCCCTGATTCTCCATTTCATACCTTGAGTGACCAAGTGCCAGGTGGCCTTGATGCCCCGCCATATCATGGATCCCCCGGTGGCATCCAAGAAGGTGGAGAGGTTGCCACCATCAAAATTGTACTTCGTGGAAAGAACCTGAACCCATAAAGTGGTCGGATTAGCGATCAGAGTCCAACCTAGCTTAGCCAAGAGAGCATCATTAGTGGCTCGAAGGTTTCAAATCCCCAGACCCCCCAGCAATTTGGGTTGGCAAACCTCTTCCCAGTTGACGAGGTGGGTCTTCTTAATTCCATTAGCGGATCCCCAAAGGAACTGGCGCATCAATTTCTTGATCTCATCGCATAGGCGATAGGGTAACCGGACCGTCTGCATGGTATAACTAGGGAGAGCTGCAATGACGAATTGAACCAACGTAGTCCAGCCTACCAAAGACAGAAGGTTGGCAGTCCATCCAGACAATCGTTGTTGGACCCTATCAAGAATGTGTTGATAGGTCCGTCGAGTAATTCCGCCATGCAGAAGTGGCACGCCTAGGTAACGACCAAGGTCTGTTGTCTGTCGAAACCCTAGGGCTCGGCTTAAGCTCCGTGTCATGGAAGGAGGTGTGTTGCGGGAAAAGAAGCATCGAGACTTGTCATGGCTGACTCGTTGGTCGGAAGCGGCACAGAAATCATGTAATATTGTCCGGATGACCGACACTTGGTCCAGAGAGGATTCAAAGAAGAGAATGAGGTCATCCGCGAAGAACATATGTGACAGAGGTGGTCCATTCCGGCTCAGTTTAATAGGTTGCCAGCGCCCCTGAGTCACCGCGGGAGTGATTGTTTTCCCTAATCTCTCCATGCAGAGCACGAACAGATATGGGGAGATAAGGTCGCCCTGGCGAGTGCCTTAGGATGGATGGAAGGCGGGGCTCAGGTCGGCATGTCAGTTGACTTGAAAGGACACGCTGGTAATGCACTTCATGATCAGGTTTATCAGAGAATTCGGAAGACCAACATCAAAAAGAGTTACCTAGATGAAATCCCAGGATAGTCGATCGTAAGCTTTTTCCAGGTCCACTTTTAAAGCCATTAACCCTGTCCGCCCGGATTTACGGTTCATAGTGAGGATCACTTCCTGAGTGATAATAATGTTATCCGTGATCAATCGCCCAAGGACAAAACTGCACTGGGTCGGGGAGGTACAGTTTGAGCCTGTTCATAATGATCTTGGTTATGGCTTTGTAGAGCACCGAACAGAGAGCAATAGGTCGAAATTGGGTAATCGAAGTGGGTGAAGGGATCTTCGGTATAAGTATCATGATAGTACGATTAAGCGCTGATTTCCAAAGTTCATGCCAAAAAACTCGTTGGGGAAAAAGGGTCAGGGAGGGCCCAATAATTTCCCATTGCGATTGATATAACAGTTGGTGAACCCATCAACCCTAGGTGCCTTGTTAGGGGTCATAATGAAAAAGGCACTCTTGACCTCAGAAGAAGTAATGGGGCTGTCAAAGTCCTCAAACGCTTGCCGGGGTAGGGGTTTGAACTGGCCCTGGAGCAGCCTGGTCGAGGGTTGCGTCATGTCATAGCGATATAAAATCTCAAGGTAATGCTGCGCTAACTGACGTATGCTAGAAAGGTCAGAGAGCACAGCGCCATTAACGTTAGTTAAGGAGGTAACACGCGCATGTCGGAAACGAGATCAGGTGATGACATGAAAGTACCGAGTGTTTCTGTCGCCCTGGAGGACCCATTGACTTTTGGATCGCTGGTGTCAGTAGAGCTCTTCTTGACACAGGACCTGCTCCAGCTCAGACTGAAGGTGGTCCTCCAAGTCTTTGAGGGAAGACGATTCCGCGTCGTCAAGGCACTTTTGGATACCAGTAAGCCTGGCCATGAGTCGCTTCTTGTGGTGGAAGATATTACCAAACATGGTGGAGTTCCAGCTTCGTAAGCGTTCCGAGAAACGGTTTAGGGCATCACTGATATCCCGGTTGGAAGCTGGCCAATTATCGGCTACAAACTGACCAAAGCTATCATGGGTGAGCTAGGCGGACTGAAACCGAAAGGGTTTATGCACTGCAGGAGAGGAGGTGTGCGGGTTAATCATAATGAGGAGAGGGCGATGGTCAGACTTCAAAAAAGGTAAGTGGGTGACAGTAGTCAGGAAAGGGTAGCAATCGTGAGAGCAGAAGGCGCGGTCTAACCGAGCGAGGATTGAGCCTATCCGCCAGGTGCAACGAGGTCCCGAGAAATCGAGATCCTGAAGATTACAACTATGTACACAATCTCGGAAGTGAGTGTTAATGAGAGGTTGTGAGCGGGAGCCTCCCCGCTTATCGCCACTCTCCAGCTTAGCATTGCAATCTCCCCCCAGTAGCCAAGGTTTGTGCGTGATACAAGCAATTTGCCGCAAGAGTTGCCACAAATGTTTTTGTAACGAGTACGTCGGACTTGCGTAAATCGCCGTGAAGTCAAATGACAAGTGATCCCACTCGATATTGACATGTACTAATTGGTGGTGAGCAATTAGTACACGGACAGTAATATCCTCTTTCCAAAGAAGCCAGATACCCCCAGAAAAGCGCGCAGTTTCTACCCGGAACGATTGGCTAAACCTTAAATTCCTAATGGTCTTTAAGGCTCGGGTCCCATTGATACGGGGTTCGACCAAAACAACAAAAATCGGTTTGTGTATACGAAGGTAATTTTTGATGACAGGCTTGAAGGTCCGTCCTCCAGCCTCTTGACAATTCCATATAAAAATGGACATAAAACGGGATAGAGAGGGAGGCTAAACAACAGGAGAGTCGTCCGCACAAATGGCCAATTCCTGCGCCGGATAAACCGAACGATCGTGAGGACTATCCTCCATAGGAGTATCTGAAGCCCCAGTAATGCTGCTGTCAATCTCAATTGCGGATTCCGGATCTGGGGGACGTGAGGGGGGGGAGGGGGGCGTAGACGAGGTCAAGGCGTCAAAATTACAGGCCATAGGGATATCAGTCTCTAATTCACGATGCCCCACTTGCTCTGGGAGCGGCAACGAGATGGAGGGGTCCTGGATAATAACATTGTCGTGAGAGGGAAGCGTTAGGGCCACATGTTGCGGGCTTGGAGTGGGCCAAACAGAGGGTATGGATCGGGGGGCAACGTATGGGTGACGGGCTGGATGTGGATTGGGGCCTGGGACCTGGGCGGCCAGACCTGGCTGCGGGCCCACATGGGCCAAGGAGGAACTATCGGCTGCTGGGCTTGGGGGGAGTGGGTGGGCTACTGACCCATGGGAGGAGCCCGTGTGTCCAACGATGTCGTGCGAGCGTCTATATGCAGCTATCTTGGTGATGGCTTAAACGACGCTCGTTTTGAGCGAGCCACTGAAGTCGAGGCATGGGACTTGTGGGTCAAGCACATCTGAGGGCGAGGTGGCGTCATCTGGTTTACGCGGATGTGACTACCCTCGGGCGCTGGTGAAGTATTCTTTGGTAGTCCCAATGGTTTGAAGCCTGACAGTGCCGCAAACCTCAACCCTTGTAGATCTGCGTGGGCAAAGGCGGGGGCCTTGTCCTGTCGGAGCGGCATAAGGGCAGGAGGAGGGCGGCGCGGCCTCCTTTGCACTTGCATCCATGGCCCGAACTCAGAGCTGCTGGATTCGTCGAAGGAAGGAGCGCCACAACTCGCAGGAGGGGTTGACGTACAGATCTCTCCGGGTGCAGAAGCGTTTAAGGTGGTTGGCTGTGGGTTGGATAGGGAAAAACCGTCGGGGGGAAGAGTGGTGGTGGCCGTTCCAGTGACGCGAGAGGGGCAGGACGAGCTCCCATGTCCAACACGTCCACAAGCAAAGCAGATCTGGGGAAGCCCCTCATAGGAAACCTTGATGAGCTCGTCGTCGAGTTCCACCACAGAACGGAGAGGGGCCTGAAGATCAATGTCCACCGCAACACGGGCGAATTTGCCTCGGTGAGTGTTTTGTGTGGTGTGATCGATTTTTACTGTTTTTTTGACTAAATTCCCCAGGGCCGTGAGGATGGATGGGTGGTATCGTGCAACTGACAATTCAGGGAAGCAAATCCAGGCCACGACATGCGAAATTTTCCCGGTGGATGGCCTGAATTCGGGGAACCAGGGTTACACCGAGAGGGCTTGGCCAGCGATGACCCACGGTCCTTGAGTGAGAGTGTTGATGAAATCTTCTTCGACCGCAAACTTGATAAGGTAAAAGTTGTTCTCGAGGTCCACCAATTTCATGAGGCCTTTAGGTTTCCACAGAGATGCAAGGCGTGATTTGAGCATGCTGAAACTGAGCTTCCGACCAAGGAGTTTGACGATAACAGTGTGTGCCCATGCTTGGTCCAATTTGCCTTTGAACGCAGGAGATAATTCGATACCCAGACCGAAGGTGCCTTGTATGACAGAAATGTCTCCTTCTTTGACGTCAATAGCTTCCTCCTCTGGCCAGTCCAACTCACCAGCGCCGGCGCCAGAATCAATCTGTTGAGACACTATGGCACTGTAGCTCAATGGAGGGTTCAAAATTCCAGGTGCAGTAGGAGGGGGGTCCTCTTCACGTTCTCGTATCTGCACTTTCTTGGCAATGTGTTTTGCAAAGTCAGTGGAGTTGGTAGTGGTCATTGTAGTCGGAACAGTGCAAGTGGACAAGCAGAAAACAAACGTTGCTGTAGCAAGTATGGTAGCAGTATGGTAGCAAATTACTGTAGCATGTACTGTAGCAAATCGAGAGCTAAGGGGTTTTCTCATGTGCAGCACGAATGAGGACTTTTAACAAATAGGTAGTAGGCAAGGTTGAAAGGTGCCAAAGAAAGACTTTTAGAGAGATTTTAGAGCTTCTTTCTCATCCACAACGGCTATTCACTCTCAAACAAGCATCTGAATAGGATTACTTTATTCAAACAAACTTCGATTTATTGTTAAAGACAGTCTTGGTAGAACAAGAGATTTATTGAAACTGCATACGTATACTCCAATGTCTCTTTATTTGGAAGCAGCTCTCGCAACTTCAATTCGAGTTTTAATATGAGCAAGGTGTTTATCTCTTGGAGGCACGCATGATTTGACCACATCTATATCAAGCAGCCTTCCAATCCATTTGCAAACAACTGGGAATTTCTCTTCAGGGAGGAGCTCCACCCCTAAGGCTTGAAACTGCACTTGAAACCAGTAGGCAACAGGAAACGCAACAATGTCTAGGTACCCAATAGTATCACCTCCAAAGAACTCCTTTCCTTTAAGTTCGTTCTCAAGAATCTTCATCTGCTCACGACCTTCTTCTATGATCTTTGGTAGCTCTTCGTCTTTCGCGCCGCGAGCTTTATATAATGTTTGTTGGATCTGCAAATAATAACTACACATCAATATAAAAAATATATATATATTGAGACTGGTTCTGATTGACTGTAAAGAATGTGGTAAGAATATGAAGATACATGACTTCCTGAATTCACCTTTTCGTCAACAAACTTAGCCCAGAAGCGAGCTATGGCTCTGTCATAAGGGTGTTTGGGCATGATGGGATGATCTTTCCAGGTCTCATCAATGTACTCAAGAATGACAAGAGATTCTGCTACTGGTTTTCCATTGTGTACAAAGACGGGAATTTTCTTGTGAACTGGGTTATACATGATAAGGAAAGGACTCTTGTTTGATAGGTCTTCCTCGGCGTATTCGTACTGTATATCCTTCAGTTTCAGAGCAATTTCTATTCTGCGACTAAAAGGACTAGCCCAAACCCCCAGTAGTTTAACCTCTTCAGCCATTGCGATTAACTCTTCGCTTGGAGCTTAATACTATATTTTGTATCTTTGGATGTTGAGATGTGACATTTATAGGAAAGGGAAGAGTTCCAGGTCAAGTTTCTCTGCTTCATTTTGGGCCTATTTTCGTGTACTTATTTGAGTGGAACCGACGTCGGCAGTTTGTGATATTTGTTTTGCTTTTGGAAACTTCTAACATCACAAACGTCAGTGATTGGATCAACAAGACTGAGAGTTTTGACCAAGTTTCTCTGATCGCCTTGTGAAAAGTGAATACTTTACCGAGCACCTGGATGAAATTACTGAAAACTCGTTCTCTGTTTCTTTTCCTTAGTTTATCTACCGAGCCAATCATTTAATTTTATATTTATTGTATAATTATGTTTATATATATTTGTTTAATTAATTAACTTGCAAAATAAATTTAATGAGATAAACATAATTTTTAAATAAAATCATAACAAAATCATAATGATTAGACATTACAATGAAGTTAACATTTAACTAAAAAAACTTAGCTAAATGTCTACAAAAAGTCGCCTATAGTTTTTAGTTGTAGTTTTTAACTATGATCGTACAATACGTCGCCAAATTTTTGTAAGTAAAAATTATATGTGACATTTTAAAAATCATAGCTCTATTTTTCGACTATGTTTTTTCTTTTATAACTAAATACTACTAGTTATGTTTTTAGAATTGTAGTCAAATACTTTTTTGCTATATTTTACTATTCTAAAAACTTAGTTAAATATTTTTTGCTACATTTTATATATAATATTGCGATATATTATTTATTACATTTTAATTTATATTTATTATACAAAACAGGGCTAAAAGTGGATGCTTTATCGAATACCTAGATGAAATTGTTGGAAAATTGTACTTATTGAGCCCTTTCTCGTTGCCTATAGTTTATACTAATTGAACCAAAGCAAAAGAGTTCAACCCTCCATTGCTACAATAAAATTGCTACAGTAAAAATTGCTCATTGCTACAGTAAATTTGCTCCCTGCTACAGTACTTTGACCCTCCTCCAGCACTGCCACTGGGCAACCAGCTTGCCTTCATCACCTGCAAATCATGAACCCAAGCCCCTCAATTGATGCCAATGGGCGCACGGCCAAAAAAATCCGAATTCGTGAACGCGAGGAGGATCCCCCGCCTTCAACACCCTCCGAGCCCTACCCTCCATTGAGCTACAGAGCAATAGTCACCGGGTCCAGCACCGCAGCCATCACCACACTTGCATTGCCCTGAACAGAGGAAGAGCCCATAGAAACTTCTGAAGGCAACATTAACATTGTGCAAGGGGATCACGGATTAGGCGTGGAACTTTCCCACACCTTTAAAACAAAGTTGGATCAACTCTGGAATAACGCCGTGGTGGTCAAGCTCCTGGGGAGTAAAATTGGATTCAACATGTTGCAGGATCGACTTCCCTCCTTGTGGCACCCCAAAGGACCGTTGAAAATTGTTGATCTGGAGAACGAATGTTTCCTCATCAAGTTCAAAGAAGAGGAAGATTATATCCATACCTTAACACAAGGCCCTTGGATTCTCGCCGGCCACGTTCTGTCAGTGCAACCATGGGTGCCGGAGTTCCGCCCTTCCTCAGGCAAAATAACCCACGTCGTTGCGTGAGTCAGATTCCCCGATCTCCCTATTGCTCGCTATCACCCCTCCATCCTCACGGCCCTAGGAAACCTGGTCGGACGCACGATGAAGCTCGGTTCCAACACAAGACAGTCTACCCGTGGTCGCTTTGCCCGCGTTGCTGTCACGTTGGACCTCAGCTCCCCCCTCCATTTGGTGGTCGAGCTCGACGGTGAACGGATTCGTGTGCCCTATGAAGGATTACCACAAATTTGCTTCCACTGCGGATGCGTCGGTCATGACTCTTCCAACTATCCTTCTCGCCCAACGACACCGACAGGACCTGATACCTCTCCCGCCCCTCCCCCATCGCCGGCACCTGACCCTAGTAACACCGCTCCAACTGTCACCACAACCCCCGCCGTCGAATATGGACCGTGGATGCAAGTCAGTCGAAGGGGCCGCCGGCCTACCCCCACTACCACCAAAGCTAGACCCTCCCGATCAACCCAAGCTTCCCTGGCTAGCTCGCGCGGTTCCCAGTTCGCTGCGCTCTCCGTCCCCGCACAGTCCGCTCCTCTAACGTCTCCAGCTGCAACGATCGAAGCCAATCCTTGCACCAATTCCCCAGGCTCGTTGGCTCTCAACCACACGAACCCCCAATCCCTTACCCCGCTGGTTACGAGTAACGATATCGTCTTGGAGGAGAACCACGCATCCGAGGGGTCCACGACGTCGTCTGGGATGCAGCCTCATCCCTCCCTGGGCTAGGCCCAGATCTAGCAACCTTCGAGCCCTTCCCCTATGGGCCCTGCACAGCCAGACCCCTCCCCACCAGCCCCATTACCTCGTCGGCCCAGTCCAGTTAGTCCTCCCCACCAGATCCTCCATCGCCAGATCCACCTCCCGACAAGCCCAGCCCCGTCCCAGCCCAGTCCAGCCCACATCGCCCTCACCATCGCTTCCCACTCGGAAATAATTATCCCGCACCCGGTTCCTTCCACGGACCCCCAGGACACCTTGGACAGTGACACGATGGACTTGGACCCGGGAGACCCAACTCCCGATTACCACTCGTCCCCTCACAGCCCTAGACAGAAGGCAACCCCTCACCGCCCTCCCGACCCAATCCTAGATCCACAACTCCCCATAGCCGCTGACATCGCTTCCGATACCCACATGGTGGACCTCAGTCCAGCGCACGTGCTACTCCACGATCCGGGATTGACTCATATAGGAGTCAATCCTTCAGAAGTTTAAATCTTCGCTTTCCCCTGTTTTTATGACGATATTTATATGGAATTGCCAACGGGCTGGAGGTCGGTCCTTCAAGCCCATCATGAAGAATTACATTCGCATCCACAAACCTTGGCTCGTTGTTCTGGTCGAACCTCGCATAAGCGACGCTCGCGCGTTGAAGGTGATTCGGTCTCTCAGTTTCGGTTGCTCCTTTCGGGTGGAAGCAGAGGGGTATTCGGGTGGCATCTGGTTGCTCTGGCACGACGACCTTATCGTCCACATTCGGCTTGCCCACCGCTAATTTGTGCATGCTAGCATCCAGTGGGATCACTCGACTTTTGAGTTCACTGCTATTTATGCCAGTCCTACTTGTGCCTTACAGAAGATCCTCTGGCACTATCTACCTTACCTCGCGAGCCTCACTACCAAGCCCTGGCTTCTTGGCGGAGACTTTAATGCAAAACTAGACAGCGGGGATAAACAAGGTGACTCTCGCCTCTCTGCCGTCGTCAATCCTCACTTTCGTGACTATGTGCATACGTGTCACCTCCAGGACCTCGGCTTTGTTGGCCCTAAATTCACGTGGAGGAGAGGGTAGGTTCGGGCGCGATTAGATCGTGCCTTATGCTCTACCTCTTGATCCTCCGCCTTTCCCGATACTAGTGTTAATCACCTTCCTTTTTTGAAATCGGATCACCGGCCGCTTCTCATCACTTTTCAAGCTAATGTCCGTCCCTCACCGGTCACTCGCCCATTCCGTTTTCAATCTGCTTGGCTCACCCATGCTGGATTCGATCAATTGGTGGCTAAGAACTGGCCACCGAACCCTTCGAACCTTCGAGGTGCGTTCCAACATCTTTCGACCACGCTCCTACACTGGAATGCAACAGTTTTCGACAACATTTTTCACCGTAAAAAACGGCTCATGGCTAGGTTGGAAGGCATTCAGCAACCCTTGGAAGAAACAGACTCATCCTCCCTCCACGAGCTCGAGGCCTATTTGCGGGCTGAACTCGATCATGTCCTCACCCAAGAAGAGCTCTTCTGGCACCAGTGCTCTCGTAGCCAGTGGCTCACCTACAGGGATCGGAATACTTCTTTCTATCATGCTATCACCCGCACCAAACGTCGTCAAACACGAATCACTTCTTTATCTGATGGGGACGGCATCGAGTATACTACCCCCTCTTCCCTTCGCAGATTAGTGTAACGGCATTTAGAGGCTTTATACCTTCCCAATGATCCGTCCCTCCCCCCTCGCTTGGTGTCTTCATGGTCATTTTCCCCCGCTCCCGTGGATAGCTCACGATGATTTCACCCTCCCTTTAAGCCTGGATGAAATCAAGACGGTTTTCTTTACCATGGCCCCGAATAAAGCCCCGGAGATTGATGGTTTCACCGCGTTGTTCTACCAATCTCAATGGGACACTGTTGGCCCTTCAGTGGCGGGCTTCCTCCAGCAGATCTTCAACCACGACATCTGGGATGCCGAACTGAACCGGATCATTCTGGTTCTTATCCCAAAAAACCCGTCCCCAGTTTCGATTTCTCAATTCCGACTCATCGCTCTTTGCATTGTTTTATACAAAAGCCTCACCAAGATTATCATGAATCGGCTCAAGCCTTATATGGTGGATCTCGTCGCCCCCACCCAGTGTAGTTTTATTCCGGGGCGTCTCATCACAGACAATATCATCATCACCCAAGAAGTCATCAATTCCATGATGCGAAAATCTGGGCATAAGGGGTTAATGGCTATCAAAGTGGACCTGGAGAAAGCATATGATCGTCTTCATTGGGCTTTCATTCAGGACACCCTTCTCGATATGGGCATTCCGACAGCTTTGATTACTCTCATCATGAAGTGCATCACTACGGTCTCCCACCAAGTCAACTAGAATGGGGAATTAAGCGACGCCTTCACCCCCTCCTGCGGTATTCGACAGGGGGACCCTCTCTCCCCTTATCTCTTTGTTTTGTGCATGGAACGGCTGGGACATGCCATCACCTAAGTCGTGTCCCACGAACGCTGGCTCCCGATCAAATTAAGCCGGCATGGACAGCCCTTGTCCCACCTATTCTTTGTGGATGATCTCATTCTCTTCGTTGAGGCCTCGACCGACGAGGCGCGCATCATTTGGGAGATTTTGAGCTCCTTTTGTGCCTCGTTTGGTCAGCGTGTGAGTCGGGTCAAGTCGAGATGTTGTTTCTCCCGCAACGTTCCCCCCACCACGGGGCATACCCTCAGCAATGCCTTAGGCTTCCCTCGCACTAACGATCTCGGTCGGTACCTTGATGTTCCTCTTCTGCATCAACGTGCTAGCAAACGTACTTACCAACACATCCTCGATAAGGTCCATCAACGGCTGTCTGGCTGGTCTGCCAAACTGTTTTCATTTGTTGGCCGCATCACTCTTACCCAATCGATTTTGGCCGCTATTCTGAGTTACACTATGAAGACGGTCCGTCTTCCTCGCAGTATGTGTGATGAGGTGGAGAAAGCCATGCGACAGTTTTTGTGGGGTTCTTCGGGCGAGCAACGCAAAATCCACTTAGTCAACTGGGAGGATGTTTGCCAACCAAAGAACCTGGGAGGACTCAGCATTCGGAGTATTCGGGATACTAGCGACGCATTTTTGGTTAAGCTTGGCTGGGCCTTGATCAGCACCCGGCAAGCTTTATGGGTTCGCATGCTCTCCGCAAAATATAAGTTCGATGCCACCCATAACTCTCCCTCCCTGCTGAACACCGAGGGATCCATGGTGTGGCGCAGTATACAGGCCACCTGGCACATTGTCTACCAAGGCATGAAATGGATGATCGGGGATGGCATTCAGACGCGTTTCTGGCTTGATCCTTGGGTCGTCGGCACTGGACCGCTGGTTTCTCACTCGTCCCATCCTATCCCCTCCTCGCAGCTTAACCTTCGCGTTTCCCACTTTGTGAATCCTGCTGGCAATTGGAATTGGGCCGCATTCTAATCCTGACTTCCTTCCCCGATTTGTCGCCTCATCACCGACACATTCCCGCCTAAACCACTTTTTGGGCCTGATAGACTGGTTTGGGGTGCTTCCGACACCGGCCTGTTCTCCATTGCCTCCACCTACTCCATGCTTCAGGGGCACGAGGATGCGGTACCTCATGGGGTTTGGCAGGCCATCTGGTAATGGCCGGGACCGCAGCGTGTCCGCTCCTTCCTTTGGCTCCTAGCGCATGATAGATTACTAACAAACCACCAACGGGCCCAGAGACATCTCACCACGGATAGTTCGTGTCCCCACTGCTCCTCTGACGAATCCTCCCTCCACGCGATTCATAATTATTCGAAGGCTCGTCGAGTGTGGACCACGATGTGGCCACACCTTGCTGCGACTGACTTCTTCACATTGCCCCTTCGGGACTGGATCCTCTCCAACCTCCAACAGCACTGCCGTACTCTAGGCCACGACTGGGCAGTGTTGTTCGATGTAACCTACTGGTTTCTTTGGACATGGCGGAATAAGTCCATTTTTGACCTTCACTTCACCTGGCCTTCTTCTCCTAATTTTCTTATTTTGTCTTATGCAGATCACCTTCGCATATCTTCGGAGAGGCGCCGCCGCTATGACCCCAATCTTCGGCCCCGCCAAGAGATCTGCGTCAACTGGACCAAGCCACCACCGAGATGGGTCAAAGTTAATACAAATGGGGCCAGTAATCGGTCCCTCTCCCTGGCCACAGCAGGAGGCCTCATCCGCGACAACACAGGGCATTGGCTTGCTGGTTTTGCCCAGAACCTCGGTTGGTGCATTCCGAAGACTGCAGAGCTCTGGGGTGTTTATACCGGGCTCTCCCTCGCCTGGTGCCTGGGCTTCCGCCACATAGAGTTGGAGGTAGATTCGACCGCGGTGCACCAGCTCCTCTCTTCCTCGGATTCCGTACGCAGGCGGTATGCCCAATTGTCGCGAGCATCCGCGAACTGTTTCACCGCAATTGGACTGTTGTTCATCGGCATGTTTACCGAGAAGGCAACAGAAGTGCAGACTAGCTTGCCACTCAGGCTACAACTTTCACTGTAGGTGTAACTTATTTTGATACTGCACCTATAGGGTGCCACCGTCTCCTCCTTGAGGATATGTCGGGAACTAGTTTTCTCATACTTATTTTGTAATCTGTCTCAGCAGTTTCCTTTTATACAAAAAAAAAACTATAGGTAACATATTCAAAAATGTTTGTCAATAATTTTTAGGTACATTTTTTTAATAACTAAATATTATTAGCTATGTTTTCATAATAATAGTCAAATCTTTTCAACTATACTTTTGAAAAAGTAGCCAAATCTTTTTAGTTTTTTAAAATGTAACCAAAAATTTTTAATCCACATTATTGAACAATGTAATTTGTATATAATATATCGATATATTTTTATTGTGAATTTATTATACAAATAAATTATATAAAAATATTATTAATTCAAAATATCGAGCATTATATATAAAATTAAAATTATATAAATATCATTAAATTATACCATAAAAAATATTCTTCATATACAAGATATTAATGACAACTTTAACAATTCTTATCAACAACACAATAAATAAAGAGACCAATTTAGAAAAATATAAATGCCCACATTACAAAAATATTTAGAGCATAACTCAAGTAACTATTTAATGTTAAAGCTTAATTAAAATATACTAAAAATATTGTGAATTTGTAATAATCCAAAAAGCATAGTTATAATACACTAAAAATATTGTGAGTATTGAAACAATAAGGATTTAGTTCTAATTAAAGCAAACATCACAAAACTTTTGTAATAGTCGGTCTCTAAAACTATTGAGGATTAGAGTGTTAAAAGCTTTCATTTACACATAATATACAGAGTAATAAGAGTTACATCATTATAGATTAATTTGGTGCATGCAGGATATAATTTTATGAGTTCATTCACATGCATAATATTAGTATACATATATGAATCATGATTTAGAAATATGAAAACGAAGCGACAAAGATTTTATGTGGACTTAATTGACATGTTTTAGGGTATGAAAGTTCAAAATGAAATTGACACGTGAAGATTTAGGATGACTAAGCCTATGAAACGAGTGACATATGGCTCAGAAAATTAAGTGATATATGAAAGTCATAAAGGACTTGTGTACCATCTGAAGAGGGGACATGTATCTTACTTTAATACATAACAAATGTCCTTAAAAAAAAAAGGAACACTCATTGATACATTGATTTTTTGTTGAATATTTGATGGGAATTATGTTTATAACGCAAGATAGTTTGACTTTTTTGATGGATTTTTTTTCTTTCTATTATTTTTGGATAGTTGAGGAAGGATTGTTGATTTGTTGGATATTTAGGCTTATTGGGAAAATTCTAAATGGATTGCAGGAGTCCAAAATCATAGGGGTTGTTCTATTTTCTTAGAAGTCAATAACAACCATCTGTTTTTGGAAGGTTAATAGCAGTCACTAGCACAAGAATTAGGGAGACAATCTTAGGATTTTATTTCCTTATTATTATTTATTGGGTTGTAATTATCCTTCCATTTTTGGGAATATTCTCCTCTTTTATAAAGGGAGGAGGGTTATTAGTTTGGAGGAACTTCTTTTTCTCTACAGCGGAATTTTTATTTTGTGAGCTCCAAAACAGCCATGAATGGCTAACCCTTTTACTTCCAACTTAAGGCTTAATCGAAGTGCTTAGTTTCACAAAAGTGTTGAGAGATCTTTTTAATATTTTTCTTCCTAGTCATTTCAATTCTTCAATATTTATTTATTTCCTGCACTTATTGGGTGGTGGTGGATGTTTATTTTTCTATTTAATTAAACGGTTTGGCCAATTGTTTAGTTAATTAGGAGAATAAATTGCTAGTTAATAAGATCGAATATGTAATTGTTTGGTTAAGTTAACATTCGTAGCAAATAATATAGCGTGATTAAAACCAAATTTTCAGGTTATATTAAGGAAGCAAATAATCTAATTTGAATGAACTACGTGTGTGGTTTATTGGTTAGGATCAGGTCTTTCTCATTTTTAGTGCTATCAATGAATTAAATCCTAGATGTGAGTCATGATTATTTGTTGGTAAGAGATTAATCAAAGCACATTGTCTTGTTTAATCCAATTTTACAGGAAGATTAGGTTATTAGAAGTGTTTTCAACAACTATGACTGGTCTATTGACTGAATTGATGAGTTTATACTTACATCCATGATCAACACTATTGAACTAGCACGGAGATGACCTTTAGCTGGAATTATTTCTTTAATCGATTTTCTCTATTTTTATTTTTGTGATCTTATTCAATTTTTTTCCAATTAAAAATCCCCCATTTGTTTTTCTTTACTATTTTTCTATTTTAAAAGAATATTATTAATCTCTAGTCTCTGTGGATTCGACCTTGCTTTCCATTATCTACAATTATTTTGTAACTTGATAGTAGGATATATTTTTGGTGGCTTCGACACCTACCAAATTTTGACGTAGTTGATGTGGACTAGCACTAATTAATTTCATTCTTTTATGACACCAAGATAGAGAAGAGAACCAAATGATTGAAGAAAGAAACAAAACATAAAAAGCAATCTTCCCTACTAACTACCTCAACGCCAGAAGAAGTCATTACTATTGAACCATCAGAAAATTCAAGTGCATCTAAACCAGAAGAAGAGATGGAAGAAGAAAGGACATTAAGGGAGTTAGCAATGCCCTCAATTAATCAACCTCCTCTTTGTATCGTATACCCAGCTTTGGAAGTGGCATTTAAGCTTAAATCAGGTTTAATTCATCTATTGCCCACTTTCAGAGGTTTGCTAAATCTTAAGGAATTTCATATAGTTTGCTCTACAATGAGACCTCAAGGAATATCTGAAGATTAAATTAAATTAAGAGCTTTTCCATTCTCTTTAGTTGATGCAGCAAAGGAATGGTTGTTTTATTTGCCTTCTAGATCCTTTACTTCATGGACAGCCATGGTACGAGCATTCTTTGATAAATTCTTTCTTGCTTTAAGAGCTACTAGTATAAGGAGAGATATTTGTGGGAGTATATAAAAGGATAATGAAAGTCTCCATAAGTATTGGGAGAGATTTAAGAGGATGTGTGCAAGTTTCCCTTAACATGGAATTTCAAATTAGACCTTGATTCAGTATTTTTATGAGGGATTGTTGCATATGGAGAGGCAAATGATGGATGCATCTAGTGGTGGATCAATTGAGAATAAAACACCTCAAGCTGTGAGAGAATTGTTCTCTACTATGGCAGCCAATTCTTAGCAATTTGGTTCTCGTCAAGAACCTTCAAGACGTGTCAGTGAGGTAAATGTTTCTTCTCTAAAGAATAAAATTAACCAATTAACATCTTTGGTTTAGAATTTGGTTGTAAGTAACGGGCAACAATTTAAAGCTTATGGAATTTGTGCCTATGCTGGACATCCTACAGACATGTGTCTAACTTTGCAAGATGATAGTCAAGAACAAGCTCATGCTATTGGAAATTTTTCAGGTCCACCTCAGCGGAAATATGATCCATATTTGAGCACTTACAATCCAGGATGGTGAGATCATCCAAATTTTAGCTATGGACCTAGACCTTCAAATTTCCAAAAATTTTAGAATAGACCAGTGGCCCCATCCGAGCAAGGTTCTTCAAACTTAGATATGTCTCTTGAAGACATTGTGAAAATGCTTGCATCTAATACGGTGCAATTTCAGTAGGAGATATGAACAAGCATCCAAAACTTGGAGAACCAAGTTAGTCAATTAGCAACTTCATTGAGCAAGTTAGGGTCTTAAGGAAAATTGCCATCTCAGACCACTGTGAACCCAAAACAAAATGCTAGTGTAATTACCTTGAGAAGTGGAAAAGAGCTAGAAATTCTAGCTGTAAAAAAATGGGAATTGGTTGGCACTAGAGGACGAAGTGGAGATAATAGAGCCATCAAATGGTGTTGTACCTGAAAATCAAAGATTCTGGAAGTTCAGCCCCTTTTTCCTCAAAGACTTGCTAAGTCTAAAAAGGAAATGGAAGAGAAAGAGTTCCTTGACACGTTTTGGAGGGTGGAAATAAATATTACATCAAGTAAATACCCAGGTATGTGAAATTTCTTAAAGAGTTGTGCACAAATAAAAAGAAATTAACCGGGTATAAGCAAATAATTATGGGAGAAAATGTTTCTGCTATTCTTTAAAGGAATTTACCTTAGAAGTGCAAAGGTAAAGACATGTGTGCCATATCTTGCAAAATTGGGAATGTTAGGATAGAATGGGCTATATGTGATTTAGGAGCATCAATAAATGTAATGCCCTATTCTATTTATTTGTCTTTAAATGTTGGTCCTTTAAAAGAAACCGAGGTAGTTATTATTCTTGCTAATAGGTCTGTGGTTTACCCTAAAGAAGATGTTTTAGTTAAGGTTAATACCTTAATTTTTCCAATATATTTCTATGTTTAGATATGGAGGATGATAAATCCTCTATTTCATCTAATATTTTGCTTGGAAGGCCGTTTCTCAGCACTGTTAGAGCAAAAATAGATGTTCATGATGGGACATTGACCATCGAATTTGATTGTGAGATGATTAACTTTAATGTTTATGATTCCATGAAATTTTCTAATGATGTTTCTTCTGTGTTTTCAACAGTGATGTTATTGAACCATTGGTTGACAAAACTTTTGATTTAAGTGATGATGATAAACTTAAGGTTGTGCTTTGCAATTATTTATATCCAAGCAGCCTTGGTAAGCTTGAAGAGAAGTTTATGATTGAGAAAGAGTTGCATGAAGTAGTACTTGCATTAGAGATGCAAGAACCAAAGGTTAGTAGTGGCCCCTCTTTTAACTTACCTAAATGTTGGACCCCGTTTCCGGAGCCCAGCATTTGGAGACAATTAACAGTCAAAGCACATTGCAATTTTTTTAAAAAAACAATTTAACGCATACTCGAAAAAATCGATAATCAACTCGACCCGATTTATTTAAAACAATTTCAATCACAAAGATGCAAGCACTATTGAACACATTAGAGTTTTAGTAATCACTTGGGCCCATTACAGAACACAATGCTTGTTTTTATAATATCTTTACATTTCAAAAAATACCCCTTTTCCTTTATACAAATATAAAATACAAAACACAAACTACACATGATACAATTGAATGCTTATGTTTAGAATGATTCCAAAATACAAAAAGTTCCTAAACTAACTTAATTACAAAAGTCTTTAACTATCTTGGAGATCCAATGCCTTGTAAGGATCGCTAATCTTCTCTTTCTGCACCTAAGGAGGGAAGCATAGGGTGAGTTACACAACTCAGTGGCTAATATATTAATAGCCATTGGCAATTGACCAAAGTCAAGCATATGTATGTACACACACACACACATACACACACACATATCTAACAATTCTAGGATTCATACTTTATTCAAGCAATTTAAACATCCATCAAATTTCGCTTAAATCACATAACACTCAATATGCTTCATACTTGACAATTTAAAGATGCAATGCATAACAAATGGCTCGAGGGTTCCA
>JANVCQ010000008.1:37244109-37254415 GCA_025531925.1 Erythroxylum plowmanianum
TATTACTCCTTCTTAAGTAAGATTCTTGCTTATAGAGAGATTAATAGATTTTATTTTGTTTCTATCTTTTGAAATACGTAGTCCCTACCAGTATCATGTGATGATGTATTTGTTCGTCACAAGTATAAATTTGTTATTAGCTCCAAGTGTCGTTTGTGTCTGTTTGAAAGTAGATCCACTTGGATTTTTATAGGATTTAGGAATCAAAATCTCTTAAAATTATCTCTATTGTACAAACCAAAAGTTGTTGTATGGCTAATTGCTAAGCTACTTGGTCATTAACTAGGGAGGGATTTGGCACTTTTCATATTTGCTTCCTACTTGATTACTTCGTTCTTCCTAAGTGTACTTAAAATTCTTTCACTCTTATAAAGTTTGTGGTAATTTAGAACTTTCCAATGCATTGGGACCTTGATTCCTAGATTAAAACTTCGCTGTAGACAAACATCATTCCTTCACTAGCTCAGAAGGGATGTCTTTGACACATGTTAGATGACTTGGAATCATATGGTAATTTGGTATTGGATATTTGACATGCTTTCTTACTAAATATTTCCTAGTTATCTTTCATTGACTTCATATAAATTTTTAATGGCTAGTGCTAAAATTTTCACAATTCTCCATTTAAGAGAGGAGTGGTTCATATACGATATCTTCTCCAAAAACTTTAAGACTTTGCGTGAAGTTTGCAAGACCAGACATCTGTAGGAAAGTCAATCAACGGATTAGGGTGAATTTGATAACATGTTAAATTTTTGTAAATTTCTATTTCATCGAAGTGGTTCATATATAAGAGGATTACTATATCTCAACCCAAAATTTTAAAACTTTGAGTTAGGGAAGTATTCTTGTAAATATTCCTTATTTATTGTTCCTCTTTGGTGCGAGAGTTTAACAATTCTAATAGCTAGATAAAGTTAAACTTAGGTTTGCTCTTTCATATTGAATTTTGCTTGGTTTGCATACTTGTTGGACAAGTTTATGTAATTTTTAAGAGCTAATTTTGATATCTTACTAATTTAACTTATTTTATTGAGTTTTTGCTGATCCAATTTTCTTCTTGCAGTCAGCTTTAAATGCTTTTCCCATCTTTGAACTTTAAGATTGTGCTACCTTATCTTATTTGGTATTTAAGGAGTTAATCCTAATGTGTTAATTTTACTATCACAAAACTTCACGAGTTTCATGTGATCTACAGGAGTGATGAGGTGCCTCAATGTGTAGCCTCTGAAAATTGGTTGGTGCTACTCCACAAAGAGTTAGAAAATCAAGGGATTTTGTTACCTGAAAGGTATTCAATAATATTATCCATCCTGCATGTTTCATGATTTTCTCTATCTATTCAGAAATTCCAAGGGCCTATTTAGTTGTAGAAATGGTGTTGAACAAATAGAAGATATGTCAACTAGTTAATAAAACTCATGACAATTAGAAAGTCTGGGTTGCTGGATTTTTGCTTAGTTTCTGGAATTTGAGTTTCAGCTCTGAAATTTTGGTATGGACTTCTGAAACTTCAGGTCTGCATCCTTTAGTAAAGAACACAAGAAAAGGGATAGTTTAGGAATCACTCCTAAGATTAAAAAATTAGGAATTACCCCTAGGATGAAAAAAATAGGAATTACCCCTAGGATGAAAAGACTATAAATAACTCTAGCATTTAAGTATCACTGTTAGAAAAAAGAATTATATCTTCTAGTTTGATAACTCAAAAATCTTTCATCAAGGCATTACTTACATATATGCAGAAAAATTTTTGGAATCCTAATCCTAATAGCAAAAAAATTCAAATTAAGATTTTCAAAATATAATTAATTATGGAGAAAAAAATGGTATTCTGTATTTTGAATACTATACATGTACAGATCTTATAGGCAGTACAAGATGCTAAAAAAGGGGAAAAAATCATACAACTAATTTTCCTATTTCATGGAGTTGACTAAGCCTATAATTTATGCGTAAATTACAACTCATCAATCCCTAAGAATGTGCCATGATTTCTATGTATCAGCAGTAGATCTTTTCCACACTTCCCCTCAAGCTGGTCTTAAGATGTCTTCCATAGCCAGCTTGCCAATCAACTTCTCAAATTGTTTCTTAGGCAGCCCTTTTGTGAGAACATCTACAACCTGTTCACCAGTAGGTATATAAGTCATACAAATCTGTCCATTCTCTATCTTTTCTTTAACGAAGCGCTTGTCTGCCTCAACATGCTTGGTTCTATCATTGGAGAATAGGATTATGAACTATTGAGATTGTAGCTTTATTATCCCAGTACAACTTTATGGGAGAAATACTTATGACCTTCAATTCATCTAAGATCCTTTTAATCCACAACACATCACAAATTCCATGAGCAACTGATCTAAAGTTGGCTTTAGCACTGCTTCTTGCCACCAAATTCTGCTTTTTGCTTCGTCAAGTAACAGATTACCTCCAACAAAAGTACAATATCCAGATGTTGACCTTCTATCCATTGTACTTCCAGCCCAATCTACTTCTAAGTAGGTGACCATGCCTTTCGAATAGTAAGCCCTTCCCTGGTGCACTCTTTAAGTATCTTAGGATTCTATACATGGCCACAAAGTGTTCTGGACCTAGAGAGTGCATAAATTGGCTTACCATACTCACTGTAAAGTCTATGTCTGGATGAGCGTGCGACAAATAAATTATTCTATCAACTAATCTCTGAAATTGTTCTCTATTCTTCACTTCTTCTGTTTTGACGTGTTGAAGTTTCATATTGGGGTCAATGGGTGTTTCAGCCTCCCTACATCCGAGTAGACCTGTCCCTTTAAGATATAGTATCCTTTACCTTTTTTAGATCTAGCAAACTCCATTCCTAGTAAATACTTCAAAGCTCCCAGGTCTTTGATCTCAAAGTCTTCGGCAAGGGCCTTCTTGAGTCTTTTGAGTTCATTAAGGTCATCACCTGTTAAAATAATGTCATCAACATAAACAATCAAAATAGCACTTTTTCCTTCTTTTGAATGTTTATAAAATATCGTATGATTTGCTTGACTTTGCGTATATCCATGGGCCCTTACGGTTTTTCCAAATCACTCAAATCATGTTCTAGGAGATTTTTCAAGCTATACAGTGATTTCTTCAGCCTACACACTTTCTCTTCATCAAGATTTTTTTCAAAACCAGGTGGTAGACTCATGAAAACTTCCTCTTCCAAGTCCCCATCAAGGAATGCATTTTTTACATATAATTGATGTAAAGGCCAGTCAAAGCTAACAACTAATGAAAGCAGGACACAAATTGAATTAATTTTTGTAATCGGGGCAAAGGTCTCTTGGTAATCAATACCATGTGTCTGTGTAAATCCTTTTGCCACTAACCGTACCTTGTACTTCTCTACACTACCATCAACTTTACACTTAATTGTAAACCCCCATTTACATCCTATTAGTTTCTTCTCCTTTGGTAGATCAACTATATCCCAACTCCCATTCTTTTCCAAAGCATCCATTTCTCCTAAAACTACTAAATTCCAATCCAAGTTATCTAAGGCTTCCTAAATGGTTCTCGCGATAAAAAAATTAGAGATATTTGGGGTAAAGGCTTTATGAGAAATAGAAAGTCGATGGTAAGACACATATTTAGCAATGGGATGTTTGGTATAGGTTCAGACTCCCTTTCTAAGTGCTATAGGGACATCAAGATTAACAATAGTAGGAGTTGGATTTGTCAAAGAAATGGATCAAAATACCTGAAGTGTTGGATGAACCATCGCCCGAAGGTAGTGGTTGGCAGCATGGTCTTGCACTAAAGTAGTGGATAGATCTTTATTTGATGAGTACATCTCCTAGCATAAACACAAAGCTCCGAGCTAGGATTAATATGTTCCTGTCTTAGTATTTCTCCGCTTGTTTGTGAATTATCTATGTTTGACATTGGTAGATTAGTACTTTCCTCTTGTTCATTATTGTGTTTGGGAAAAAACATGTTAGGCAGTGGAATAGATGTTTTCCAAGGCTGATCTTCATTTCCTGTCTTTCCCTGAAGGCAATTTTTTTCAAAATATAGTTGACTTTCAACAAAAGAGACATCCATACTTAGAAAAAACTTTTTTGTTCGAGGATTATAACACTTATATCCCTTTTTATTTGGTGCATATCCAATAAACTCATATTTTTCTGCCCTAGGATCAAGTTTAGATCAAAGTCTGATAGGTATGTGGACAAATACGATGCACCCAAAAATTTTTAAGGGTAAATCAGAAAAGAGTCTCATTTTGGATAAAATTTTTTAAAACACTCTAAAGGTGTTGTATATTTTAACACATCAGTAGGCATCCTATTTATCAAGTAGGATGCTGTTGAAATTGCATCCCCCATTAGTATTTAGGTACATTCATTGAAAACATAATAACATTTGCAACTTCAAGTAAGTGTTTATTTTTTCTTTCTGCAATGTCATTTTGTTAAAGACTGTCAAGACAAGTAGATTGATGTAAATTCCCCAAACAATGATTGAAATATTATGTTCCATTATCAGAATGAATTATATTTATTTTTGTTTGAAATTGGTTTTCAATCGTATGAAAAAAGTTTTTAAAAACTTTCTCTACCTCAGATTTATCATTCATCAAATATATCCAACAGAATCTAGTGTGATCATCTATAAATGTTACAAATCATTTTTTTTCCCCGAATATGTGGCGATTCTTGAAGGACCCCATACATCACTATGAATCAAACTGAATGGTTTCGAGGCACAATATGGTTTTGGATTGTAAGTAGAACGATGACATTTTGATAAAAGACAATTCTCATATTTAAAAGATGAACAATCCACATTTTTAAATAAATCTAGAAACAAGTATTTCAAATATGAAAAGGTAGGATGTCCTAATCGAAGATGCCAAATCATAATTTTTTCACAAGCAGAAAGAGAACTCATACTAGTACTCAAGATTTGACCTTGTTTATTCTTGAGAAGGTTTTCATCAAAGTAATAAAACCATCCACCATTGTAGCTCTGCCAATCATCATCCCCATGTTCATGTCCTGAATTCACAGCGAGAATTGGAAAAATAACACGACAATTATAATCTTTAGATAGTTGACTCACTGATAAGAGATTACACGCAGGATTAGGGACATGAACAGATTTAAGGGTGATTTTTTCAGAAATTTTTATAGATCCTTTTCCTGCAATAAATGAGAAATTTCCATCTGCAATTTTGACCTTTTTATCACTAGAGCAAGGTGAGTACGAAAGAAAAACATGAGGAAGGTTTGTCATGTAATCTGAAGCACCTGAATCAATAATCCAAGGCGCGGAAGTAAAATGGCAGGAAAACGCATTAGATTCTCTACCTTTTTGAGCAGGAGAAACATTAGGAATACTAGAAAGGGAATTGGTCTTTAGCAGCCAAAGGAGATGATCCATCTGTTCTTTACTAAAGGGACTTGAATCAGCCTCATTTGCACGAGCAATTCTATCTCCAGACTTGTTACTCTCCAGTTGGCAGGTTTGCCATGAATTCTCTAGCAAGTCTCACATGTATGGCAAGGTTTATTGCAGAAATCACACCATACCATGGCTTGTCCTCTGCTCTACGCTGATTGTTGGCTGTTTTACCTTTGTGGACTGTTCTGCTTGCATTTGCTGCTACAACCAGGGCAGAATTTTCAATTGATTCCCTGGACTCCTTACCAAGCATAACATTCCGATGACTTTCCTCCCATCAGACTTAGCAAATACTGGTCCAAGGGAAGGAAGAGGACCACAACCAATTATCCTTCCCCTTACTTTGTCAAATTATATATTCAGCCCAGCAAAAAATTTGTAGTTGCAATCATTTTCTACCATTTTTTTGTGGTGATTGTCTAATCATCCGAAGATTTCCGTTCACAGTCATTGAAAACATCTAGATCCTGCCATAGTCTTTTCAGGATATTGAAATATTTGGTGACATTGTCTCCCTTTGTCTAGTTTCCCCGAGTTTCAATTTCAATTCATACACCTGAGATTGATTATACAAGGTCTGAATACATCTGGTGATTATTATCCCAGAGTTCTTGGCAGTTGAATAACACATATAATTTGAAGCAATGTCTTCATCCATGGAATTAACAATCCAGGCCATAACCATGGAATTTTCTACATCCCAAGTAGCAAAGGACCTTCACATCTAGCGCCTTATTATCACCAGTCAAATATCCAAGCTTTCCTCTCCTGAGTATACATCTGCACTAATTGGGACCAACGTAGGAAATTGTCTCCATGGAGACGTTTGGTGGTTGTCTGGACAGAATGGGAGTCAGAGGTGAGGCCACGATTTTCAGCAACCCTAGAGAAAAGAGGGGCTGGTTTAGAAGTAACTTGTGACATTGTGAGGGGCTAGGGTTTCAATCTTTCCACGGAATAAGTCCTGGAAGAATTTTTTTCGTGAAGGGGGAGTGTTAGGGAGTAAGTTCCTGCTCTGATACCATATGGAGAAAAAAATGGCATTCTATATTTTGAATAGTGTACATGTACAGATCTTATTGGCAGTACAAGATGCTAAAAAAGGAACAAATCATACAGTTAATTTTACTATTTTATGGAGTTGACTAAGCCTATAACTTATGCATAAATTACAAGTCATCAATCCCTAAGAATCTACCATGATTTCTAAGTATTGACAGTAGATCTTTTCCACATTATTTTATTCTAATAAGAATTTTTTCTTTTTAAATAAGTGCAAGTCCTAAACATTCTAAGGAAAATATAAACAACTTATTAATTTCTATGTAGCAAGAAAAATTTGGTATTAAATTAAATATGACAACTCTACATTTTTTTGTGAAAAGTAACATGAACATTATATTCCACCATTTGGCTTATAAACTTTAAGGTATTTGCATCAATAAAACTGGGTAATTCTTGAAAAATGTCTCATATAAAATGAAAATTGAAATTTATGTTCAAATGCTCGATTCTTCTACATTTGAAAGAAGGTTTTTCCTTATAAAATGATGAGCACTTGTCCTGTATCCCAATTTTGAGAAAACTTATATGCAGTTTTTGATTTTCCTGTATAGCCTTGTAGCTTTCATTTCATAATGCTCTGTTTCTTTTCCCTCTCTAGGTTAATCTCCCTCTCCGTTCTTTTCCTTTTCTCTCTATATTTTCATAATTTTTCCATTAGCTTAATTTGAATAACAAATTTCTTTGTCAAATGAATTTGACTTTAAACATCGAATGCTCCCTTTCTATATTGTTAACTAGATGCATGCTTATTAACATTTATGTATTTGGGAGGTAGAAAGAACAAAGCTGGATTAAAGTTCAGTCCAGAACCAAAGTTCAATCCAGAAAGTTTTTTTGGGGGTACTAAAAAATATATATGTAGTAACCAACAAATTTCTAAGATGTCAATTTCCCTTTTTTCTATTAGATATTCCACAAGGAAGTAAAACAGCGGAGATGAAAAAAATGGGTGTTGGATACAATTTCACTTTCATTAGGCCAGTCCAAAGTTGGTATATGCACCTATCTACTTGTTGTCCTTAATTCAGCTTAAAGGGGTAGCTCCATGTAGCCAAAGACACAGAGTTAACCCTTTAACATTAATTTGATTTCTCTGATTCTTTCCTTTATAGAGATTTCTATGATTCGATAGTTTCATTAGTCATATAATTATTCCCAAGCTGTCGGCCTTTGTTTTATTTTGCTGAGGCATAGTCCTCACTTCTGTGGCTAGTTTGGAAACCATTGTACAGCCATGATGCAGCAGATCATGACCTAGACCTTTTGCAGAATTGATGATGATGAGCTCTCAAGATTTTTTACTGCTGCCAATGGGGATTTTTCATACTTGTTATCTTCAATTAAGAAGACAATCCGATGGAGAGAGACTTATAGAATCCTATCAGAACAAGAGCTTAAGATGTGGACAAGTATGGTATTCTGGCATGGATTTGATTTGGAGAACAGACCTTGCCTTATCATACGATTAGGACAAGCTTGTCTTGACTTGTCATCTGATGCAAGACCTCGTTTTGCTCAAGCAATCAGTAAGTCTTCTTCCTTTGGTGATTAAATTACTGCTTATAGATTTGATTTTCAAGAAATTACTGGTTCTCCTCTTCATATTCTCAATACAAAGGCTGTTTTCGGTGCATGTAAAAAGAAGATAAGTTGGCCGAAGTATTATCTTATTCAGGAGAGCAAGGAATGAATGCTGAGTAGTCTAATATCTGGTTCATATCTATGCAAGTAATGCAGCAATTCATCCAAATAGCTATTAATATGTTTGTAAAAGCAAGTAGCTCTAGCATTGCTGCTTTAGGCTATTATAATTTTTCTTCCTTTCTGTATGTTGGAGAGGCTATTTTTGCAGCTACTATCCGTTATATAATGAATTAAGAGTGCTCTCAATGATAGGATGGTATGAAGAAGCTGTTAGTACCATCTTCACAGTTGCTCTTGGTGTCAAATTTGGAGTTTTGATGCTAGCCATTAGCATATGGTCTTGGGGAAAATTTTATGTTCCTTCATTTGCGTCCCTACACTTCTTTTTGTGCTATGTTCTGTTTTTAATAACAAATATGGATATGCAATGATCCAGTATCGCAGGTTGAACATGGAATCCTGCATTTAGTTGACAAAGAGAATCCTCAAATCATGGTCCTTGTAGATTGTGATGGAATCACCCCATTGAGAATTCCAATGCAAATGATGAGATCCTGTTGTACTCTTTTGCAAGAGAACTTCCCTAACCGTCTTGGACATCTTCTTGTTATACGACTTCCTCCAATTGTGCGAGTCATTACTCAGACTTTTATTCAAGTAAGCATATGGTCTCATGCTCTTTGTTTCCCTTTGTTTCTTTTTTTGGGTTTAGTGGGAAGGAAGATTGCATCTTCAGTTAAAAGTTGCCTACATGTGCTGTCTCATGTGCATTTTGCTTTTCCCATTCAGGTTCTGAAACCGGTCACCCGTAAGAAATTAAGAATTGAAGGGAGCATGTATCACAGGGTTCTATCCGAGTACCTTCAGCAACTCCCATCATATCTTGGTGGCAATTGTGCCTGTAAGATATGCTCAACCACTAGCATTCATGCAACCCGGCATGCAGATTTCAGAGAAGATACAAGGGAAATAGATTATGAGCATCTTAGTGATGGTGGAGATGATCTGTCCTTGCCAAGTCCGAATTATCAGACTGATATTATCATGGATAATGAGTGGGACCAACTGTTGAGGACTGCTGTAATTAGCATCCTAATGGTATGGATTTTTATAGCTCTGATTGCCAGTTTTTATGATCCTGCAAGCCGCCCCTTCTAAAATCGTCTAAGCATAGCCCTTGTTTGTGCATCTTAGTATCTCCAGCGTAAAGATATTAGTGACTATGGCACATTAGGGATTGCTCTGAGCATTTATTATTCTTGCAACGGTCATCTATCATATATGTGAACCTCCAAGGGCTGGGCTATAGGTGACAATGTTGGTTTTTCCTCTACCGTGCGATTTAGGATTTTAGAGGAAGCCGAGGCAGCCTTCGAAAAAGGAGAGGCTTATCTTTGCTGTTTTCCATATAATAAATAAATGTTTAATTTTTAATATTTTGTACAAAAAAATGTTTTTGAGCGCTCGTGCATTTTTATGTGCTTACTAATTTTGAATAGTTTGTGCAAATAATGACCTTGTTTCAACTCAGACCCAACTCTTGTGTTGTAGTTATTTACGTAGTGTTTGATTCATGTCTTTATGGGTGGAGATAGATGATAGGGGTACAAAAATTTTGTGCCCGGTAATGTTTACTTACTGTCTCTACCTATTTTTGTCTAACTTCAGAACACAGGGATAAAAAATTTTGTTCTTTCCAAGACTGTGGTACAAGATTTATTGTCTCCGTCTCTGAAACACACATAAGCAACTTTCAGAAATATCCTTCCCTTTACATAAGTAATTTTTTATTCCTAATTATATTATTAAACGTATCATCATCATCATCATTATTATTATTATTATTATTATTATTATTATTAATTATTGTTATTATTATTATTTATTATTATGATACATTTTGAGCTTTATTATTATTATTAGTATTATTATTTATTATTATTATTATTATAAATTTTGAACTTATTATTATTATTATTTAATTTTATTATATGAAATTAATTATCTTATTATTACTATTATTATTATTATTATTATTGTTATTATTATTAATTATTGTTATAAATTTTTTACTTATTATTATTCTTATTATTATTATTTTTTATTATACAAAATTAATTATCTTATTATTATTATTATTATTATTATTATTATTATTATTATTATTATTATTATT
>JANVCQ010000008.1:37304995-37333779 GCA_025531925.1 Erythroxylum plowmanianum
AGCCATAAAGACCAATTTAGTGACAAAAACTCATCCAAAAGATATGAAAATATATATGAATAAATGAGTTTGTCAACATTACATTTCAATCATTCAAACATACATTTTAAATGTATATGCAATGCTCATAAGACTCATTTCCGATTATTACGTTGTTGTGATTGAGTGTTTATAACTGTCTCGTATTTATTGTGGATAATGGGCTCATTGTTAACTGTCCCTTATCCGTTGGGGATACAAGGCTCATTATATAGCGAGCCTTTGACTCTTAATCACATTCTTAGCTTTAAGCTCATTTTTGGTGGCTACTCAGGTTACAACTGTCATTATTTGTTCATGCATTCTTGTAATAAAATGCATCACATATATTTTTTCAATAAAAAATGCTCAATATCACACAGTCATATTCATTGTCGCACTCTCATTCCCATTTGTTATCGAACCTTGGTCCAACATTCAACATATACGTTGAGAATCATTTATTTCGTCAAATTCACTTACAAGTAAAACTTTCAATACATCATTCATGCATCAAACGCCTCGGAAATTCAATGTCTGGAATTAACACAATCAAATTCACAAAATAATTTAATACTTAATTTAAAACAAACAATTGTTCAAGTGAGACCGTCTCAGTTTGCTCTAAAAAGTTATTGCCTCGAAGTCCCGGTAACGTCTGGATGTTATCGTTCCATGTGCTCTTCTAAATCATGCAATACATACACATTTATACACATCACAACTTTGTACAATTATAAGTATTCATTTATGTACATATATGTATACGGATTATGCACAATGCATTCTCAATGGCAATCCCGGGTACATTTCCTTAATATACATCTCATAACCAATTTAACATGATCTTTAAATTATTCCTTAACACCTAATACTATTTTCTTACTTTCATCACTCAATTCATCATCAACTAGGCTCATTCAAGATCACCTTCAAGCCTAAATACTACATAGAAAATATTAATAAGTAAATAATTTATATATATATATGGTTTTGAGACAAAAGGCATAACTTTTGAAGTGGATGTCGAATTAATGTCATTTTAGAATGTTTTCAAAGAGGACTTTAAGTTCTACAACCTTCGTGAAGACCCCTAAGAGAGATTTTGTTGTCTAAAGGGTTAAAATCACAAATTTATGTAAGTATCCCAAGAATGTCTACCCAGCGGACATACGTCCCTCCAAACGAACATAAACAGGGCTGGGAAGTTTGGTAGACCCGAGAAGGTCCGTCAAGCAGACTTGAAGTCCGTCTAACAGACATGTGAGAAGCATATCTCAGTTAATAGCATTTCTGATGATTTCTACATATATTCTAACATCATTTTCACTCCAAAATTTCCCGAATTCATTTTCTCTAACACAACGTCATTTCATACTAATTTAACCACCAAATTGATTGGATTAAACTCTCAAACCTCAACTCATTTGATTCATCATTTTCAACTAAATCTCATTATTCATGAAATCTTATCCTTTTTCCATAACATATCTCATTCATAAATATCAAACAATTCATTTTCAAAATTCATCATTTCAAGTTGATAACTTCTTCATTTATACTTCAATTTTAGTTCAATATCATCCAGACACAAATCAAAATCTATGTTTGATCATAAACACCAAAAATAGAACATATTCTTATACACTTTCATCATAAATTTTCTGCACATGTTCTACTTCATTTTTCACCTTCATTTCATTCATAACTATCACCTTAATTCATCTCATTTCAAGACATCATAAAACTACCTACGATTCTCAAACTGTAACTACACCCAGTACTCAACTTGAAGTCAAAATTTGAAACTCTTAAAGATAGAATTTGAATTTGATGTCTTCGTGAAAAATGTAGCCATATGTCTCTAATTTAATCCAAATTAAAAATCATCCCATTTGGATATCTACAGATCATGTTATGGCTAAAATACAAATTCATATCCAGTGGAAATGTTACAGCTAACATATTCCAGCACACTTTACACCATTATCACTTAATCTCTAAACTTTCATCCTAGTTCTTCTCCTTTCAAGACACTACACTTGCCTTTTCTTTAACTTCAATAATCAATCCAATCCATTTCTAAAACAACCAATGATCCATGCTTTTATACACAAAACATAACATGAAAATATCTATTCACAAATCAATTTTTCTACACTTCTTTCTACATCATTTTAGGATTCATTTTAACTCTAAATCATCTTTATATCAATTTATGAATCATTAATCATCACTTATACAAAAGCAAGACATTTACATATACATTTCATCATTCATGACTCACACATAAAAATTTCATGATCAAGTCATCAATCTCAAATTATTCATCATATTAGCTTCAGTGTCTTCAAATCACATTTATCCCTGGCCCCCAAGCATCATACAATCTTCATCATTCCAAAGTTGGTAGGGATAGGTCTTTAGTGACAAATATGAAGAAGATAGCAAAATGATAGTAGCAAATAGAGATGAGAGTAAGCTCCAACGTTGATGAGGTGAGAAGTGAATGTCGTAGATGAAGAGGACTGAAGAAGATGAGATGAGAAAATTATAAGAGGTGAGAGCAATTGAATAAAGTGAAAGACAATTAAAAATGAGATGGTCTTTCACTTTGAACAATTTCATGGGTTATGGCATAAGGTGTGGCAAGTGACACTTGTCACTTGCCACATATCACTTGCCACATGTCACTTTCTTATGGTCTCTCCTTGGTCTTTTATTTATTTAGTACATTTGTCTCCAATTTCTATTCCAATTGTCTCCCAATTTTTAATGACAGTTGTCAATAATTTCCAAAGTCATTTATCAAAATTTTCATTGCCATTTGACTGTTAATTATATTACCATTTATCAATTGTCTTGCCACTTGTCATTTTTCCTAGTCCAAAAATATCCAAAATTTCATAATTTTCTCAAATTTTTACCAAAAATTCTAAGTCAATAAATATACTCTCCAAATCACTTTTTAACACACATAATTCACAATTCCAAATATAATCACATTTATAGATCAATTATACCCTAAAAAAGTCAAAGAATGCATGTATAATTATTTTAATGTGCAAAAATCAATATTCACGTACATGTCTATGCTGTATTATGCATGAGCATGAAATACACTTTCTAGCTTCTCAATAAACTCTCATATACACTATTCTAGGGTTCTAACCCTTAATCCGTGAAGCAAACCTAGTGACAGGAGTTCCTTGTTGAATATGACTTTATGTGGGAGCATAAACTAGGGAGGCACAACAACATGACGAATGCCTTAAGTCTGAAGGAGGTGTTCACGAGTCAAACCTGTTGGAACAAATTAAAGCTACAGCTCCATTGGAAAACACATATTGTAAGTTGATCTCACAAGTTAAAAAATTTGTTGTGTGCAAATTTTGGTTCAATGATGATGAGGTATTGATGACTAAGAGTAGTCAAGTATACGTGCCAAGTTTTGGTAGCTTGCAGAAGCAATTGTTAAAGCAGACACGAGATTCACAATGGGCTGGTCACCTCAGATTTCAGAGGATGATGGTGCTCCTAGCTCATTCCTATTATTGGTTGAAGATAGAGAATGACATTGAAGTGTATGTCAAGACGTGCCTTGTGTGTCAATTAGATAAATCGAAGAGGAAGAACGAAGTTGGTTTGCTACAACCCTTATCCATTCCCAAAAGATCGTGGATCTCAGTTTCAATGGATTTCATTAGAGGGTTTCCAAAGGTGGACAATATAGAGACAATCAGGGTGATTGTAGATCATTTCTCTAATAATAGAATCTTTGTGCTAGCACCAGCATCGTGTCCTTCGGATGTTGCGGCGGAGTTGTTTTATAAAAACATGGTGAAGTACTTCGAAGTCCTCGTAGACATTATGAGTGACCAAGACGCCAGATTTATAGGTTGATTTTGGTCGTCCCTTTTGTTTGAAGTTTTCAACGGCGACTCATCCACAAATGGATGGCCAAACGAAGAGGATCAATGTTCTATTAGAGGAGTACTTGAGGCATTATGTAAGTGCAAGTCAACGTAACTGGTTAAGTTTGATTGATACTGCACAATTTTTATATAACTTGCACATATCTTCTCCCTTTAAAATAGTCTTGGGACAACAACCTCTTACTCCACTCTAGATTGCACAACAAAGGAAAGGTGGAAAGTGTCATGTGGTGTACAAGTTCGCGATGGAGAAACAAGAGTTATTAGATGGGGTGAGGGATAGTCTTCGAAAAGTTTCTCAACAGATGAAGAACCAAACGAATTTACGGAGGAGACCATTAGAGTTTGACGTGGGAGATAAAGTACTACTGAAACTTACCCCACAAATCTAGAAAAAGATCTCAAGCAAGTAAGTGCATCATGGATTAGTGTCAAAGTACAATGGACCGTTTGAAGTGCTGAGTAAAGTGGGGAACGTGGCATACAGGTTAAAATTGCTCGAGAGATTAAAGGTACACTCTACTTTTCATATTAGTTTTCCCAAACCTTACCTTGAGGATGCATCAGATCTAAATAGGAGTCCGGTGAAGAGAGCTCCACCGGTTGTGAGAAAACAATTCGAGGATCAAGTAGAGAAGATTTTGGATCACCGAGCAATGGGGCAATATAGGAAGAACCGATAAACCGACTTCTTAATTCAGTGGAAGGGAAAGTCGATCACGGAAGCTACCTGGGAAAAAGATACGACCTGTGGCAGTTATAGACTTGGGTAAACGCCTACCTTCAGACTAGTTCAAAGAAGGCGTCGAATACATCTGGTAGGAATGGTTTGTTAGCCCCTTAGCACATGAAAACACTTCACAACTAACTGAAAATGAGCCTTGGGTGGAAGATTAGCTGGATCACATGCATGGCAGTGGCACGCAAAGGTTCCAAGGTGACTTAGCAAGTTAGATCAAGCATGGTGCGAGTTTTGGTAGAGGTGTGAACCTTGTACGAGTTAACATGGCTAAGGTTAAGTTCCTAATAGACTAAAGACTTAGTGTATATTCGAATGAACGAATCATGACTAATGGATTTGACATAGGTAAGCATTAGATCAAACCAGCATATTTTGACCAGCTTTGACTTGGATGATTCATCATCAACGCATAAAGATCATAAGAAGATCTTGGATGATGTAGCGGATAAGATCAAGAAGGATAAACATTAGCTTTAAGAAATAAAGACCACACAGGATGATCATTTGAAGATAATGGACATCTTTGTGGATATGGATTGATTATGTGTAATCTTTTATCTCATTAGTTGGGATGTAGATGGAGATGTTATCTTATTAGATAATGATGTAATCTGATAGTATTTGAAAAAAAAGAGCATTTTTGAATTAGTGAATACTCTTTTTTCATTAGTGAATACTTTATTGAGATTTGACAATGATAAAACTCAAGTTAAGTTTTATAGATTAACTTCTTTCAAATTAAAATAAATCAATCAATTTTTTATAATCTCTTTTTTAATTAAATTTTAAATATAAATAAGAACAACCACTTTCAATCAAATTTTAAATTCTTTAATTTTATTCAATCATTAGTTAATTTTATAACTATCTAATATTAATTAAATCTAAATTTTTCCTTCAAAAAAATTAAATCTAAATTTTAAGTCTCTTGTCTTATCCGTTTAACTTTTAAAACATTAAGATTTGCAATGGTTAATTCGATTTTTAAAACATTAATATTTGAGAATTGTAATAAAATTATTTAGTATTTTTGAATTAATGATTGAATTATACGAGTTAATGAAGCATGGTCGTGTAGTATGTATGGGATCGTATCTTCTTGGCAATGTAGTATGTATGGGATCGTTATCTTCTTGGCAATCACATGTCATCCTACTTGGGCACAAAAGCCTTTGTCAGAAACATCAGCTTCTCACCAAAATATATATATATAGAACGAAAGATCTCAAGTATAGAATTCAAAAGAAACCTTGCCATAAAAGATCCTTTAAAGTACACAAATGTTATTTGGCGTTACAACAATTGACTTGACCATGCAAAAAGCAGAAAGAAGAAGGAGAAAGGAATAAAGACATGACAATGTGTTTAGCAAGACATTCTACAAGACAGATTCCCCACTGATGCTGCTAGAGCCCCACTGATAGACCCCAAAAGATAACACCTCCTCCCCCAACCCACAACCAAAAATGATACCATTCCACAGCACCCACCAACAGATAATAAGAGCAGTTGCGGATCACAACATTTCTTGTGACTTTCTCACACAGCGGCTGACTTTTTTCTTGAATTCATCTCTACTCTCTCTCCACTCCTTCTGCATTAAAATTTAGCGGTCAATACCACCTTCTGCATTAAAATTTACCACAACTTTCCTTTTATTAACTAAGCAGCACATCTCTTCCTCACCGTAGTATATGCATGCTAAATGGAAAATGATATGGCAAGTATATGAACAGCTTTGATACTGATCAGATTATCAGGTCAGCAAGCTGATTAACAAAATAAACAGCTTAATTGATACAGATCAATTACATCTCAGCAGTTTAAACAGCAGTCACCACGTTGTTTATTCTCCATAAACTTTTTCCACTTTTTGTCATATGAGCATCACGCACATTTCAACTTCCACTAGTGGTTAAAAATTACTATCACCGAAACAGAAGACTCACATAAGCCCCATCCATAGCACAGGTATAATTTCATTCATCAAAATGGAACTACAAAAGAATTGAGATACTCAGATCGATATAACCTGTGTATTAGTAAATGTTCTAGAGGAGATTCTTTCTCCAGAGAAGATCACAACAGCCAGATAGTCTTGGTTGAATCAAGAAAATACCTAATCATGACAATATGACCACTCTAGCAATGTAGTAGACTAAAGAAATATTGCGAATACTAGTGAAACAGTCAATACCAATTGCAAACAAATATTCTACCAGTGGAACTGCAGCTTGAAATTCTTCTCCACATACTAAGAAAACTTAAGCAAGATACCGAGTATTCAAGGTGCATTAACTACGTTGAAGTTAGGAAAGAACATATACCAGGAGTTGTGTCTAACACAAAAGTTAAGATTTACTTACAGCAGCTTCAACGTTGGCAGGAGATTCATCATTTGGACTAGACAGCATTGATATGATACTCAAAACTATACTTTCGACCTGCCAAAAGGATTAACGTGTGGCAATATATCAGACATGGTTGTACAAGAAAAATGCTAGTTCAAAATCAGAGGCCAATATCAAATCAGTATATCCTAACGGCACCATTAAGGGGAAAGATATATCATTATATCCTAACTGTATCATTAAGGGGAAAGATGTATCAAGTTCATGAATGCTGTCATCATCTACAAGGAGAAAAATGGAATCTTCCCTGTCTTAAGCTTCAAAATCCGGAGGGAATCAATGGGGAAGGGATTTGTATTGATTCACAAATCAAAGTAAAGAAGAAACACAGACCCTCCTGCATCTAGGTTCACATTTAATGTGTCAAAAATGCATCCAACACATAAAAGAACTAACAAGAAGGAAATCAACCCCATAACTTGAATGAATCATGAAGTTGGAGATTGAAGATGGATTATTAATAAATTTCTCTTTATAGACTACCCACAACCATTTGTAAGTGATTTGTCACAAATAGCCATTGGCGATAAGTACATTCCTCATGAATAATGTCTGAATAAGGTACTTCCACACTTTCAAGACAACCACTCTAACAGTGACAGATTGTGTGAACCCTAAAGTATATCATATAAACAACTAAAGAGTCACGAGAAGAGGGTTTTGGATCTGATTAATACAAAATCGTACCTCACCAATGAAAATTACCTTTACTAGAACACACAAAAAGATCACAGGTATTTTTTTCCCAAATGCTATAGAAATTGTTATGGAACAATACTCAGGACTGATCTTAAGAATTCTGAAGAAAATTATTAGTCAAAAACACTGCTTATCCATCAACATGGATCAGAAAGACCAAAAAACATCATTTCCCATAGTATTTTTGACCATTCAATTCTCCCAATAACTTTGACATTAAAGTCATGCACACACACATCTCTCTGAGCTTTTGCACACAAACAAGTCAATTCGCTTCCATTGCTTCAAGAAGGCCACTTAATTAAGTTACTGAATTTCCACCTATCCTGGTCTTCCCGTCTCTCTCACCTATTATTCTATATGAACAACAAGCACTTGCCAGCTCTCTTGGTTTGCAAGCCATCCTTACATTATATTACTAAGCGGAAATAAAAATGACAAGCCAATACATTACTGCACAAAGTACAAACCAATAAGCTATAAAAACAAATTCCTTAGTTATGTTAAATCTGAGTGGAAGAATTGAAGGCACCCAGTCAAGAAGCACTAACAATAGTAACACTACCCACCGTATGAACAGGCATCCAGCGTTCACTGGCAAGCTCATAACCATTAGGGTCGTCACCAGGTGGATGCAGAATGGATATGCAAACTCGACCATCAGGATATACTGCAATTAATTAAAAATAACTCTATGAGCATGACAAAAAGGCGGCAAAATAGCCAATAACACTGCTTAAAAAACAACCAACCATTAGGATGCCATATCTCGGACGTAAATTTCACTGCTGGGGGGCTATTTGGGTAGTTGGATGGAAAACTCATGATAGCATTGAAAAAACCCCCTTCACTGCACCCAACATTTGCAAAAGCAGTGACATAAGGAAACAGATAGCATCAACGCATATTGACAAGAATAAACTTAGCATACATATGAAGGGGGGAGAACAAGACTATTTTGAGGCATTAAAATCAAAGAAACAACTAAAAGCCAATGTAAATGGCAAATTAAAACGCCTCAGATGTGCCAGGCATCAAACAAGAAAGGCCCAACGAGCGAGGAAGTGACACAAACCCCCTTCAAGAGTCAAGCCGCTTCGAAACGTTATCACACGACAGTGGAAGTTGATATCAGCCTGTGGTGGAAAATAATTCCCCTGAGTTGGGACTAAAACTTTATTTTTCCATAAATTTATCGCTCAGGTAGACCCCAACTCTTCAAGAGAATATTAACAGTTTAACGATCACAGTAAAACACTCAAACAACGATAAAGAAGCACATCAAGAAGAAGCACCATTCACAAAGACAATACGCAGTTCAAATGAATCAAATTTCAAGAACCCAACAGTGCAACAAGAACCGAAAGGAACCCAGATCAACAACACCTCTCTTATTAATCGAAAATCCAATCAAAGCCGGGAACAAAAATCCCCCCAATAGAACATTTGGAAAAGAAACCCTTAATCAAATCGATAATCATACGAAACGCACAAACTTTTCCAAGCCGATTGCTACGTAATACATACTAAAGCGTTTCGGGCGGCCCAATAATCGTCACACTCCATTCGAAGATATTATTTTCGTCGACCAGACCTGCTGAGAAGCCATCAACAGGATTCTTACAAAGATCTGCACAGCCCAAAGAACCGATCGATCAGAAACAAATTTGATTACAAACCCCACCAAAATCAAGAAAACTAAAGGTCCCACCTTTAAGCTGTTTCTGAAGGAGAAGGCTAGCTTGAGATGCCATATTTATTGAACTTTTAGTTGAAAGAAACAAAGAAACGAACTTGCCCTAACTCTTCAACGAATTTGTGGATTTAAGGGGGTGAGGAGAATTGAAGAATCTAAAGGCCCACAGTTGGTGGGATTTATTTATAGATCGATTGATAAAGAAAAGAAGGTTCTGAACCAGTACCAAGAACTCACATAACTTCTCTTTATCTCCGTCCGTCTTTCTAATCCGAGTTCGTTTCTGTGTCTTTGCGTAAGATGATGCACATACGTTAGGGGTTTGGCTGAGTATGGGTAATATATGGGTTTTGACACGCAAGTTATTTCCTTCGATGGCTATGGAGTCCACTTTTCTTTTACCCGATACGGAAAGGTTTGAATTTACGGTACTCTCCCTTTGACTCAAATTTCTTGAATGATTTTCAACTAATTTTAAATAAATTTTAATCACCCCATCAAGCTATTTCTTAACCAAAATTTAATATGATTAAATTTGATTTTTAAAAAATATGGATATTCTCAAGCAAAGGTTACTTCGTAATCTGCGACGTACGTTTGATGGAGGTTGGAACTCTTCCTATAATGTTATATTATCATTTTATTTACATATACATTTAACTTTTAAAACATTTAAAGTACTTATTATTTTCAACCGTAAACATAACCACGACAAATTATTTTTTATGGAAATACATACTATAGTTAATTAAAATTAGGAATGTCAATTTTGACCAGACCTAATCAGGCCTGATTTTAACGCAGGTTGACCGGGCTACGGGCTAAAAAATATTTGGCTCGACCGATCCGACCCAACAAGGGCCATGGCCTGACTAAAACGTAAAAACATTTCATTTTTAAAAAATATAAGGTTGGGTCGACCCACAAGCCACCCAACCCAAGAGTTGGGCCAGATAGGGCTAGGAGCAACCCGAGCTCGGCCTAGCCCATTAACATTCCTAATTAAAACGATTACATATAGTTATCATTAATTTATCCAGAGAAGCACATACACTTCTTGATCTATAAAATTTTTTTATTTTTTTTTAATTTCTTCTTTTATACTTCAGTTATAAAATAATAACAAAACATATGCATTATAAATATCAGATATGAATGAATCAAATGTTACAAATATGGTAATATGGTAATCTAATTTAACTCATAAACTTGACGCGAATTAATTAAAATTTACTTAAATTAATAATTTGAGATAATTATAATAAATTATTAATATGAATAAGAATTTAATTAATTTGGTTCAAGTTTAAGAATTAAGTTGAATTGTCATATAAACATCATTTGGTTATTTCACGCTTGATATTTATATGCATTGTTTTGTCATTATTTTTAACTAAAATATAAGACAAAGTTTTTCTAGAAATTAAAAATTAAAAGGAGTTTTGCAAAAGTTTTAAATATCAAGAGATTTTTCTAAAATCTTTTAAATTATAAAAAAGATTTATGTCATTTCCTTATTCTTAAATAGTAAATACAGGATCAAAACAGCCTACACGAATCACATAAATATAAGGAGCTAGAAGACTATATATTAACTACCAAATCAAATAAAGACTGGTAGGTACATTGAAGTTGCATCTCAAAACTAAAGAACTAATGAAATATAACACTCCCTAGAAATCTCACTCCTACATAAAATTTAGAGAGGTTTAATAAGATGCAGTCTTACTCTTAACTAGTAGAAAGACTATTTCCAAATAACTCAATGAAGAGAAGAAGAAGAAGAAAAAGAAGATAAAATAATAATAAGAAGAAGGAGGAGGAGGAGGAGGAGGAGGAAAAAAGTAATAATAATAATTTAAAACTACTAAATCAAGATAGTAAAAAGCTTAGGCTAAAACCCTAAAAAGTAAGTACTACCTATTTACAATTTTAGGCTAATTACAAGAGAAAAAAATAAAGACTAATGAGAACGACAATGATCTCTTTCGAAGAATCCTTTACCTGAGTATTATTACATTAAAGTTTTTTATTGTAGATTATATTTTTGGTAAATTATAACATTATCATATTATTCTTAATCACATCCTCCAATTTTTTTAGGTCTCCAAACCTAAATAACTAATAAAGATTCACTTAAAAAGAGGAGAAGAAGAAGAAGAAAAAGAAGAGAAAATAATAGTATATCCGAATACTATTTTAAAAAGAGTGTTATTTTGTTTGTTATTGTTAGTGTACCTTTTTGCCTAATTGACTAAGAATAGTATCATTTTCGAAAGAGGGCTTCAGTTGTACCATTTAAAATGAGTGTTATATAGAACTATTTTTGTTTGTCAAAATCAATTTTTTATCTAACTTTTAAGTTATATTATAATATAATATGACATAAAATCTATTTATATAAAAGCAACTTATATGCTTAAAATTCTATATACTCCGGTTAAATTTTAAGATTAATTATTTTAATCTTTTATAATTTAACTATCTTTACTTTCCTTTTCTTTGGGTTTATCCGTTTCTTACTACTCTTGCTCCTAACATACTATGGCCCGATTTGGTGAATGACTTATCAGCCAAAAATTAGCTGATTGATCATGTTTAGCTGATTGACTATGTTAAACAACTGCCCATTGTATTTGGTAATTAGCTAATTGGGTTGGCTGATTGAATCAAATCAGCTCATTTTTAAAAAGCTCAGGAGGACCAACGTTTGGCCTTCAGCTGATAAAAAATGACGAATGTGCCCTCTAAAGAATACCCACAGCTAGTGACAATTCATTCAAAAAGTTTTGGGGTAGATTTTTCTCTCTTTTTTCTTTAAACGTCCTCTCTCTTCATGAACCTTCATTCTGATCACGATCTTCTACCAGTATTTGATCTTCTACTCCTTCGTTCTAATCATGATTGTCATCGAAAAAGAATACCCACAGACTTAAGAGGGCGTCAACAATGAGGCAGCGCACACTCACTCAGAAATGGAGTTTTGGGGCAAGGATTTTTTCTCTCTTTTTTCTTTAAACAATCTTTTATCTTCACAATCTTCTACTCCTTTGTTCCAATTTAAATAATCTTCTCTTGTGTTTTCAATGTTCAACTTTTGCTTTTTTTTATTTTCTAATTCAAAACCATTTTTTAAAAATTACAATGAAATAATCTAAGGGAGATGGAGAGAAAATGTCAAGAAGACAACGATGTAATGTATAAAGAAGGAAAAGACAGAGAGACCAGGAAGTAGGATAGTTGGTGCTCAAAAATCTGCAGTTAATCAGAGATGATTAAATAGGAAAGGAAATTGGCCTTGAAGATGTACTTAACAACCTAATAAAAGGCTTATTTTCTAGGTGAAAAGTTGCAATTTGCACTTTAACATTTGATAGAATCACATCAACAATGATTCATGAGGATTTAGTTCATCTCACATTGTACACGAACATGAGTAATAAACTTCAGTAGAGACTGGTATGATGCCCTTTTGTCTCCATGTTTTTGTATCGAGAATTCTATTTAACGAAATATGAGGTTTAAGTAATACCAATCTATATGTCTTTGTGTCACTTAGAGAGACACAACCATTCTCTCCTAGCAAAAGTTTTTGATGCCTGCATATAAGATTTATGGTGCTCTACTCATTCTTTGGCAGCCCCTTTGTTGAATATAACAATGAAGTTCCAAAAAATGAACTAAACATCAAGTGGAAAGAATTAGAGGTAGAAGCTAATGCATTGATAGCTAGAGTAAAGGAGGCAAAGTGAGTTTCCCTTGTATTATCTTGTGCAAAGTCACTTATATGTGCAAATAGTTAATGTTTTTCTTGAATTCTCTCTAATGTAATAAGTTTCCCTTGTTATATTCCCTTATGAAGAAGCTTGTAAGTTGTGTGGTGATTGCCTTCCTAATTATATCCCCAAGGCTTGGATTTTTTAAAGTTCAAATGCTTCTTTTTTTGATTTCTTGGGTTTATCTGTAAAATATCCTTACCTCTTCCAAATGTTTGTTGTCACTTAATCTTGAATGATTGTAAAGAATAAGCTATCATTTTCATGATGATTTTGTTTGTTTGTAAATTGTTTATGTGAAATTATCTGAGAAATGAGCATTACAATTTCATAACGGAAAGAGAACACAAGTGCAAGCTTTTATAATTATCACACATGTGTATCTTTTAAGTTTGAACTGGGATTATTATTGGATCAATCTAGAATTAAGGTGCTATAAATGATATGAGACCCAACTTTCGTTAGTATGATATGAGTTACAGATGAGGGTATTAGAGGTAGGATTGTGAGCAATGGGAGCCTTACATATCAAAATGTAGCATAAAACATGATGATGATGATGATGATGATGATGATGATGATGATGATGATATGTTTTTATTAGAGTTATAAAATTAATTTTTGTAAAATTAAATATCTAAAATCTAAATTTTTATAAAAATATTCAACAAAATACTAAGATATATAATATTCATATCCTTATATAATTTTTTTAAAGTCATTCTCTTATAAGTTATTTTACACATAAACACTTAATGCTAAATAACTATTTTTACTAAACATCTCTAACAAATAGCTGATGATATCTGTTGATCAAATCAGCTGATATAATTTGCTATGAGTTAACTACTGATAAAATCAGTTAACAGCTAATGTAATCCATTGATTACCCAACATAACCTATTTCTGCTAATGAATGACTAATGAAACTGATAAAACGACAATTTATTAGTACATTTTCAAAGTCATTTAATCCATAATGGATTTATATTGTTGATAATTTGAACTCTAATCATTCAATAAAGTATTTAAAATGTCAATTGGTCAAAATACTATGAGCAAGACATGTTTTATTATTAAATCAACAAACATGTTATTTTTACTTTTATTGTAACTTTTAGTTTTCAATAAAATTTTTTATTATTTTCAATATAATTTTAATTATCAATAATTAAAATTTTAGAAATAAATAAAATTTATGAACTATTCAAGTAAATTATTTCGTTTTGTATTTTTTAATATAATTATTTTTATTTTATTTGAATTAATTAATATTGTTAGTTATTAATATAATATTATAAATTAAAATTTACTTATTATAATGAAATTAATTAAAATTATGTATGATAAATAAATAAAATAACAACTATTTTAATAATTTTTATTTATTAAAATTACAAATAGATTAATCTAATTATTAATTATTTATACAAAATATTGATTGTCTTATTTAAGTGTAATTATACTTTTTTAATATATAATAAACTAATATATCAATTTGTTGGATATACATTATTTTTTGTGATTTGCATAATTTTCAGTAGTCTTTGTTTATCTACCCAACATAGACTATTCAAGTGAAAAACAGAGCCACTAATATCATCCGTGTAATTTTCAATTAGAAAGACGTGACAGAAGGATGTATCTATCACATAACGAAAAACAAACCACGTGAACTCTTTCTTTTTTTTACCCATTGACCAACAACATGAGGAAAGCTTATTATAATATCTTAAATGATATTATATTTTATTGCTTAGGACAACGCTCTACACAGCGTCCCACTCATTATTCCATAGCTTACAAGTGACTTCGCGATATATGCATGTTGTAGGTACATTAATTCTTGCACTACAGAAATTACATCAGCTTTAATTTCTATTTCCTACGAAGAATACTAACAACTATGTTATGATCATTCACGTCTAAAAGAGCTCTAGATGCCTCTTCTAAAAGCTCTAGATCGATACCTCATTTAGCGGTCCAGAATGTAACAAATCGAGGGCCTTTACTTCACCCAATAAGATCTCATATCACTTTCGATGGTGCTTCATCCCAAAAGGAGAAAACAACTCCTTAAGCTATTATCGCTTATGCTTCTTTTTTTTTTTTTAAATATCAAGGAAAAGACAAACAATCTAACTAATTAGCGCAGAGATCTGCAGTACAACGCGCCGTGGGCGCCTTAGAGAAGGCAATCCAAAAGGGACAGCGGAAGCTCCTGGAGGATGCATAACCCTGGGCTGATAAGAGATGCAAAAGAGGCGAGGTGATCTACGCATTGATTCTTTTCACGTGGAACATGAAGAAACTGCACCCCCCAAGCTCTGTGGAGGAAACTGCGGGTACCTGTCACCAAGAGAAAATCATCAGTAAAAACAGGAGTGAAAGCAGATAAAATATTGATAATTTCGAAGGAGTCCACTTCAATAAGAACTTGGTGGTAGCTAAGGTCCTAGACGAGTTGTAATCCCGAGTGGACGCCCCAAAGTTTCGCAGTGAGTGGTGAGCCACGGATCGCTTATGCTTCTCTCATCATACAGTGGCCTCCCACCCATAGTGTTCTTTGTGATTCAAACGTTATCACACACTATAAAAACCAATAGAAAGTAAATGAACTTTTGAAGCAGCCGTCCAGTTAGATTTGCACTCCTCAACACCCCTGTGAAACCACCTAGCCTGTTCCCTAGGAATGTATACTATTTTCACTTAAACATGATAAAAGCAATTAGTCCTGCATATTTTGGTAACGAAGATCTGAATTTATCCATGTATCCATTAACTTTTAGTGGGGAAAAGAAAGTCAATATTTATCATATGGACATCGAATCAAAATGAATAAAGAATGGCCAATTATTCAGGCCACACATTTCAAATCTCCACTTTAGTTTGAATTGGATGATATCTTAACTCCACTTTCTTTAAATATTCCTCACATCAGGTATTTCAAATGTTAATAATTCTAAGATAAATTACTGTTTCAACTTCAAAATTGCAAAAGACTTGGGTCATTATATTATTGGATTACCCATAGTTTCAATTTGGTTGAAAGTATGGTCTGTAGTTCAATGTTTCACAAAAAATCTAAGTAAGTTCTGAACATTGATATCACTTTAAAATGATACTTATTGCACCATAAATAAAGTAAAAAAAGTGAACATAGACATAATTAAAGACTTATTTAGACCTTTCATAAAATGTTGACATGAAAATTACACCATTAACTAATGTCTTAAATTTTTTTTAAAAGATTACGTTGACATCTAATAGTTCCAGATTGTCCAAATGTGACAACATATATGCTAAAATGATGATTTAAATATTAGAAATTGATAAAAAAAAACTAACTCTGTTATAGTTTAGGATATCATTAATACCATTTTAAAAACTTTAAGATGTAATATGATATCATAGATAACGATAGGAGTTTACTTTGATTTTTTGCACGTTAAGGTATGATTTACACCTTTAGTCTTTTAATTTTATTTACAACATATTTTTGTGAGAATAATATCTCTAATAAGTGGTACTTAATATTAAAGTGCTTAGATGTCACACGCAATATTTGATCTTTAGTCAAATATATAGCAATGTAACTTTAATAATGAAGAGTAAATGACAAAGAATTTGAGCTAAGTTCAATAAAGAAAAACCTCTCTATCAAATAAGTTCCTTGAAAGATTCTACAAAAATTATATACTTAATCTCTATAGTATAAAGTGCAATTGTAGCCTACAAAGTTACTCTTTAATAAATTGCACAACACTAATTTGCAATATAGTCAAATAATCCTTCCCGAATCCCACAAACTCTAAACACACATTTATATTAGTTCATAAGTATCTTAGAATCCATTTCATAGCCAGCTAATTGTCCTTTACGAGATTGAACATATATCTTTTGTCAATACTAATAATATCTGAAATATTAAAATGAGGGCATACCAGAATATACATAATGTAAACTTTGGATATGTCCTTAAAAACATTAAACATGTCATCAACATATAATAAAAAATAAATGAGTGTCTTATTAGGAAGTTTCTTATGATAAATGCAAATGTCATGCATACTATGAGAGTAGTTATAACCAATCATAAATAAGTTAAAGCATTTATGACACTAGTTTAGTAGTCATTTAAATTAACACAAAGGCTTCTTTAACAAGAAGATCTTTTTTTGGTTTCATATAAAGGCTACATATGTATATGCTCTTCAAGTTCACCCATTTGTTTCAATTTAAGGTTAAAACCTTTACAAAAGAAAATTACAAGAATGAAGCTATGTTTTACGATAGGATAAAAAACGCAAACGAATACTTTCATAGAGGGAACTATATGGAGATTTCCTCGAAGCTTATTGCTGTATCAGCCTAACTATCCTCCCATTCCGTAGGAATTTGTTATCTTTTTATGGAAGGGCATACCAGCTGGCAAGCTCACTAACAGAGTTATTTGTGATCATTTATGCAAGCATCGATCCATATTTTCTTGGGTTACTAAGGTATGTAACAAGCATTTAACGCCAAGAATATCTTTCATTTATTGGATGGCCATACAAAACAAACTATGTACAGTTGATCACCTTCTGTATATCCAAGCAGATAAGAATTGTCCAATGTGCTCTTTGCAATTTGAATCATGTGATCATCTCTTCTTTGAATGTTGTTTTAATAAATCGACATGGGATCATGTCACTGCTTTATGTTATTGGAGGGATCTAGGAACTACTATCTTAGAGATTACAAATGGTCTCTCAACGCAACTACCTTTTCCCCTTATTGTCTTGGGAGTTTGTATCTACAGGCTATGGGGAGAGCGGAACCTTCAACAATTCAAACATCAAGCATCCACTAAAGACCATCTGAAATCCTTATTATTAGAAGAGATTCATAAGATAATTATGACTAAGAACCTGTATCACATTTGCAGCACCAATGTTTGCGATTCTTTACGTAGATAAGGATCCTTCGAGAGTAATTCATACTACTTCGGGTGAGGTCCAAAAGGTGCACATAGGTTGATCACGCTGCAACGTCTAGCCCACAATATTAACGGTGTTCTAACCCTTTGGGGTTGTAATCATTTACGTTGTTCTTCAATATGACTGGATTGTTCCTTTCCTTGCATTATTTTGTATTAGGTCTCTACTTTAAGCACCCTTGTTTTTCCTATTGTAACATTCCTTTATAATTTAATCAAATTAAAAAAAAACTATTCAAACCATATTCTTCACATCTTCTACTTTTAGAATACCAATTTTTTCCTTAAAGACCCATTACTAATGATATTCTTATTTTGTGGTAGTTTTACCACCTTCCGAATATTATTTTTAAGGATTCAATCTTCTCATGCATAACAATCAACCACTTAGTAGAATCATTATAAAAATAATTATGTAGAAGGTTGATCAATATTACCAACTTCTTATGCCACTGCTAATGCATAGAAAACTAAAATTGGTCTCATTAAATATTTATGGCCTTATAATTTCCCTTTTTTGTTTATGCTTAGCTATGATATATGCTCAACTTGTATTTATCATTATCATCTTTGAAGATAGTAGCTTGGGTTATATCAAGTTTAAAATGAAATTGTTATGGAATGTTTTAGTTGACTGACCTCTAACTTAACCTTCTTTGATGAATTCTCTTTATTTGCATTAGAGGAAGCAACATTCTCCTTTGTTTTTGGTGAAGCATGGAAACTTATCAAATAAAATATTCTTATTTATTATAATTTTTACGACTTTTGAATTAAGACACCACGAACTATATCCTGTTATACTTATTTATACCTAAAAGCAATAAAATTTTTAAATCTTAAGTTTAATTTTCCATCTATTACATATCATATATAGGACAACCAATTACATGTAAATTAGAGTAATTAATAGGTTTACTAAGCCAAACTTCTTTAAGAGTCTTAACATCAAGAAATGCGTGAGGAAAGTGAGCTACCAAATAATAAGGTATGGATAATGCTTCAACCAATAAATCTTTGGATAGACTATAGTTTGATAACATATAATGCCCTCTCTCTAAAAGAATTCTATTAATGCCCTTAGCAAAACCCTTTTGTTGATGAATTCATACAATTATATGATGTCTAGCTACATCACAACTTTACATAATTCATTAAATTCTCCTTTAGAAAATTCAAAGCCATTACCAATTTTTCTAAATCTATGATAATCAAATTAAATTCATCAATATGAGTCTGAATTTCAAGGTTGTGTTATTTCATAATTTAATTTATTAGTAAGGCTATATGACAAATATAATGATTCAACTTTCTTAAGTAAAAATGTTATCATATTATCTTAGATAACCTTTCACAACACTTTGTTAAACAAACTTAATTGGATAATGATGAGTTCTTTGTTATCTATGTACTCTTTTTAATCCTCACTTAAAATAACTGACACCTTTTTATTCCCTAACAATGGTTTTAGTAATTTGTTTCATTTCAATGTAATTTTCATCTTCATATGCCACAAAGTAAAATTAATTGAGTGGTTGAACTTGTCAATTTCAAACTTTGCTGCCATTGTACTTTTCTTAAAGTAATAAAGAGCTTATCATTTTGATATCAGTTTGTCAAGAATAAATGGAATTTAATAGTTGAAGTACCCAAGGACAAATATTAGTTTAGGGAAATAAGTATTTTGGAGAATATAATACTAATAGACTAGAGAAAATAAGAACAAAAAATTTATGTGGTTCTGACTTTACCTATTTCTATAAAAGAAGGAAAGAATAAGCTTTCACAATGAAAATTTTGGTAAAGTATACAATATATGGAAGGTGGTTTAACTCTCAAACCAATAGCTCAAATACACCTAAAATCTCCTAATTAATTAATTAATTTAATTAACTGTTTGGCTCTTTAGTTATAATTCTCATTGTAACTACAAATTTGATATAAATAGTAGAGAAAACAAATTCGTAATTATAGGGAACATTGACAAGAAATAATTAAAAATAAGAAATTAATAGCATTTTGTATTCCTAATCAAGTCCTTATCGCTAACTCTGTTAATTAATATGTAAATGTAGTATATTAGACTATCACGAAGATCATATTACTTGCATATATGAGATATATCAGCATATTGTATTATTATACCATGTGGTTACCATATCAATATTTTAAATCACTTTGCTAATAATACAAAATCAATTTGCTAATAATACATATGGAAAATTGAAACATAGAATGCCAAATGTATTATTAGTACATCATCTTACTTTAGTTGAAAGGAATTCGCTAGGAAATATTAACAATAGAAGGACTTAATTGAGAAATTGTTAAAAATCGTCTAGTTTCCTTTTCCTTTTGTAAGATTCCAAATATCATAAGTATGCCTAAAATAATAACAAGTATTGATTAATCATAAAAAAATAAAAATGTTATATTGATGTGTTCAAACTATACATATAAATCAATCATAAACTTATAAATGTTACTAGATTCATATGATCATAAAATATTACTTGGAAATCTGAAGTTTGAATATGAAATTAATGTTTTTTGTTTTTTAATATTATATCCACCGTCATAAAGACCAACATAATCACTTATTAATATTACGTTAAGAAAATAAGTTCATCAGTAGTGTGTTTTAATCTAATATTGCTTTTAAGAGAACATAATCAATTTATGTAGCACCTAATCTGTTAGTATTTACAATAGAATTAAGATAAGTTAACATATAACTTACCCTCACCATTATAGTAATAATTTTTCATTATAAGATTGATTTACTAATTATTATTTTAGGCAAATGTATTATATATAGAATCATCCAAAACAAAAAGGATAGATAAATAAAACAATTTTGATTTAAAACTAAGTCCTATTATTAATAATTTTTTTTAACCAAGTCTTTTGAACTAAATTAAAAGGACTTACTAGCAATACGTATGGAAATGTGAGTGTATTGATTTAAAATGTTAATGTTGCATCCATATGGATTATATGTTAACATTCTATTTGATAATTATAGGGCTAATAATGTAACACGCCACTACCAAAAAGCATATACCTGAATATCCATAGGACTTTCAAGAGCATACCTTATGAGAATGGCATGTTAAAGGAATCATATTCACTATTATGGCATCATACAAAACAAAAGTGACTATAAGTTCAACATTTCTCATTTCATTTCACAAACATCATTTACATTATCATTACATCTCATAATCCATATATGTACATTACAAAAATATCTAAGATTTTACTGTTCTTTACAAAATATCTAACAGAAACAATCTATCTAAACTCTTTAAACATCAACTGACTAGACCTTTGATCTATTCCTGATTTCAAAATTGACAATACTAGACTGTTACTAGATTGCCTTAGAAGTTATGTACCCTTAGAAGTTATGTCCCCTTAGTACCTGAAAATAACTTTACAATTTTGATGAGTTTTCTAAATTCAGTGAGTGAACCATCATCGATGTACTCCATCAAGTCAAAACACAACATTACAAGTATATCATATTAGCTTGAATCAATTCCCATACAGTTTTGTATACCATATCACATTATACATCATATCTTAATAAGCACATTATAATACAAACAAGTCATAAAATATTTTCAGAACAATCCAATCTTTCACCTCAATCATTCATATCATCAATATGTATACAAGTATTGCAGATCACTATATCAACACAATTCAATACTTTTTTTCACAATCATTCACATGTACACAAACATAGCATAACATTATATCAACTCAATTTATAACAAAATTAGCTTGGGGCTCACCCTGCCTCTTCATTTTGAACTCCTGCCTGTGCTCTCCTTCCCCATCTTTCAGTAACTATTCAATTCAGACTAAGGTAGCTCTCAGCTTAGTAAAGCTATTTAAATTGGTAATAGTCAGCTTCATTCTGATCTCTATATTTAGTCCGTCTTCAAACTGCCTACACCTGTCTTCCTCAGTCAGAATTAATGCAATAGCATACTCTATTAATTCATTAAACCTCACCTCATACTCAACTACAGTAAGATTCCCCTGTTTCAAATCCAAAAATTCCTTCATCTTCCTATGAAAGTAAATATTGGGCATATAGTTCTCTTTGAAAACTTTTAAAAAATCTTCCCACTTCAATCTACAAGGTTGGGCGAAACTGCCAAAAATAGTTTTCCACCACTAATAAGCTAGAGCTTGTAGTAGCGAGACTGCATAGTCAAACCTTTCATCGGACTCACAGTCCATCTGATCAAATACCTGCTTCTTTCTTTCCAACCATCCTTCTACCTCCCCAGGGTATGTACTTATAGAAGTCTACAACCCCCTACTTTCTAAGCTTATCATACCTCCTCTCTCTTCTTTTAGGAATTCTCGAGGCATTTGTTCAGATTGTGGTACTGGAAACTCTCTATTGGCTCTTATGGACTCAAAGTCAGCTGACTCTGCAACTCAATATCCTATAGTGGATGACCTTTAACAAACAATAGTTATGATCACTAGACGAATCTCTCACTATATATCATGTCTACATGCTTTTATTTGTCTCTAAGGATGTCAAACGATACTCTAATACCAAAAATTGTAACACATCACTACCATAGAGTATATACCAAAACATTCAAAGGATATTTAAGAACATACCCTATAAGAATGGCAGGTTAGAGCAATCATATTCACTATTATGGCATCATACAGAGCATAGGTGATCATAAGTTCAACATTTCTCATTTCATTTCACAAACGTCATTTATATTGTCATTACATCTCATAATTCATATATGTACATTACAAAAACATCTGAGAGTTTACTATTCTTTACAAAATATCTAATATGAAATGAGATTTTAATAAAAAACAATCTATCTAAAATCCTCAAACATCATTTGACCAGACCTTTGAGCTATTCCTGGTTCCAAATTGACAATACTAGACTACTACTAGATTGCCTTAGAAACTAGGTCTTCTCGGTACCTAAAAATAATGTTACAATTTTGATAAATTTTGCGAACTCAGTGAGTAAACTATCATTGATGTGCTCACTCGAGTCAAATCACAACATTACAAGTATATCACATTAGCTTGAATCAATTCCCATACAGTTTTGCATACCAAATCACACTATACATCATATCTTAATAAGCACATTATAATACAAACATGTCATAGAATCTTTTTAGAACAATCCAATCTTTCACTCAATCATTCATATCATCAACATGTGTACAAGTATTGCAGATCACTATATCAACACAATTCAGTTTTTTTTTTCACAATCATTCATATGTATACAAACATAGCTAACATCATATCAACTTAATTTAGTAACTCTTGATAATGTTTCATATGATACATGTAAAGATATATATGCAATATACATGAGACTCCACTTTTATTTTTATTTTGTTGTGATCGAGAACCTATTTAATTGTACCATATTAATTGTGAATACTGGGCTCATTTTAGATACTATCCCATACTCATTGTGGACACCGGGCTCATTAATCATTGAGCCTGTGGCTCTCTATGCACATTTATAATCTTGAAGCTCTTTTTTACATTGGTCACTCCGGTCACAACTCCTTTATCTGATCATGCATATCAATGTAATGAAAATGCATTAAATCACATATTATGCTATCAATAACTCTCATTCAGTGTGCACATTCATATAGCACATTCATTGGATATAAGTCCAGCATTCAACATATAGTTGAGAACACCATTTCCATATTCATATTCAATTTGCAAATACTTCCAATACAGTCCTAAATATGAAACTCCTTGGATCATCAATGTCTGAAATTAACACAATCAAATCGGTAACAGTTCTGTAACATCGAACTCTTTGAGCCCTTTTGTATTGTTCTGTACTTGGAGATGCTACGGTATATTGATATATACAAGATAGTATGTGAGTTCAAAGATGTATTTAAATCATTTGGATAAATATGTAATGATTTATAATGTTATATGCATTTACATAAACTTAGAGTTCTTCAGTATGCAGAATCTTAGAGATTTCCGTCATATAAGCTTCTAATTGTGTACAATCAAGTCCATTGGATATATATGACCATGGTGGTTAAGTTAAATGTGTTCTAATACCTTAGAGGTGATTAGACAAGATTTATAGACTTATTGGACACTTAGAAAGTTTAACTGGAAAAGTTAATGTACATAAGGGCTTAATTGCAAATTGTTAAAAGTTAAAGGACTTAAACATAATTTCTCAATTCTTAGAGGACCAATATGTAATTTCATAAAGATGAGGGGCTTAGTTATTATTTCCAAAAGTCCAAGGATCAAAATAAAAATAAAATTTTTGGAGATTCCTAAACTTTGGGCTTAGTTGCAAATTTAGGAAAGTTTAGAGGGTAAAATGGTAATTTCATACAACCTAAGGGAAAAAAGGTAGTTTCACCATATTTTGGTCAAAGAAGGGCCAATATTCTAGACCCTTCTTCATGTAAGGTCATGCATCCCATTAGTAAAGACTTAAAACATGTTGTTTTAATTAAAAAAAAGGAAGAAGAAAGGAGAGAGGGTTTTGGCCATCAACTAAAAGTTTACCATCTTTTTTATTCTTCAATCTCAATCAAGGTGTTCTAAGATAATTTGGGGTCAAGGAACTCAAATATATCATTATATTTGAGAAATTCTCAAAGAATTTGAAGATATCATCAAAGGAAGATTTAGGTAAATTTTTTCTCATCTGTCTCTATATTATGATTTTGAGTTTGGTGTTAAGATATGTTGTTCTCCATGCTTGAATATGCATGAAACATGGTTTAGATGAATGAAATGTGTCATGGAGAGGTTCTTCATGTAGCACCCCACTCTCGCAAGTCCCGTACTCGACATCTTGAGGGATGTCTGAGTGTGAATCCTGCAAGAACAGCATGCTAGAACAGTCAAACACTTAAAACCCAACACAACATTTTCAAATTTATCATATGCGTATGCCGAAATCAACAATCAAATTCAACCCCAAACCTTTATTTCATAAAAATTTGCATTTACTGCATTGCACCATTACATAAATCATCGAAATTTCACTTTCCACTCGGGCCCATTTCAAATACAAAATACTTATAGTCATAATGTTATTACATTTCAAAATCATTTACACACATATTGCACATCATTTATGAAAACACATTTTAAAGTAATACAACAGAATATATATACAGGCACGAACTGATCCCGACCCCTATCTTTCACTTGTATGTAGAAGATATACCCTTGTTAACATAACAGGATACTCTTCTAAGCCTGGAAAATAATTGCAAATTTTAGGTGAGTTTTGCAAACTCAGTGAGTGACCATACTTGATGGCTTACTCAATCACATAATACATACAATTCACATAATTCACATTGTTCATTAATACTCATATTGAATCACATACACTTGATCAATCATTTCACATTTTTCATTCAACACATACCACACTTCGAAATCATTCAAACCATTATAATCATGCACATCTTATGCATATGTAATACTTATGAGCCTTACATTTTATTTTATTTCTTTGTTGTGACCGAGCACTTATAACTGTCCCGTATCTATTATAGATACCGAGCCCATTAATAAGTGCCCCATATCCATTGTAGATATCATGCTTATTAATAGCTGTCCCATATCTGTTAGGGATACCAGGTTCATTTTATATAGTGAGCCTTTGGCATTTAATCACTTTTTGAGCTCTACGCTCTTTTTCACATTTTGAACTCTAAGCTCTTTTTCGGTGGCTACTCCGATAATAACTGCCATTATCTTGCATGCATTCATGTAACGAAATGTATCAATCACATATGATCAACTTTTCACTTTCATATATCATCGGAAATTAGTCTAGCATTTAACATTAAATTTGAGAATCATTCTTTTTCATTCATATGCATATTCACATTTTTCTTCGAAACTAGGTCCAACATTTAACAATTAAGTCATATATCACGTATTTCATCAAATTCACATACAAGGAGCACTTTAATATCTCAATCATACCTCACAATTATCAGACCTTCTGTCCAAAAATTAACACAATCAATCACATTCATATGATCATTCAGTAGTCAATCAATACAAAAATTCAACTCAGAATAAATAATGAAATGAGACTATCTAAGTCGACTTCCAGTATGCTCCAGATTAGCATTAGCTTCTATGATTTGGAAACATCTTAATGCAAATGTTTATCTTGCACATCAAAATTATGCAACACACACATTGCACACCCACATTAACAACTTTGCAAAATTATAAGCATTATTTATGCACAAATGAATATGCAGACTTTGTATAATGTATGTCATTGACAATCTCGAGTATATTATCAAATTCATATCTTATCCATATTCTCATTTTATATCTCAATTACTCGTCAGTTCATTTTTAGCATTATTTTCTCTCATAAAATCAAATTCTCATTCAGGTTAACTTTAACTTGGTAATTATTACTCATTTCTTTTGAATCACAACCACAATAATATGAACCCCTTCATCTCCATTATACACATGTCTTTGGCGCTTTAATACCAACAATTCATTCACTATTGTTATTCTAGCATTACAAGACCAAATAATTATCCAAACTCTCATTTTAGTCCTATATCACCTCCAAAAATTCAGACCTTTGAGTTAATTCTCCATGATCATTCTGATCATGTGAATGAAGTAATTTGGTAACACTTTCTTATAAAAAAGTGTTCTCCATTGTCTTAAGTTTCTAATGACACCACAATTATTCAATTTGGTTCAATACCCCAAAAGTTATATTCAAAATAATTTGGACTGTTCATAAACTTAAATAGTTTCCCGTACTCAAATTTAATTAAAAATCTAGAATTCTAGACAACAATTCTCCTTTTGCATCTGTCCTCGATCGTGGGGATTATGCCATGATCGTGTCCTTCTTCTTTTTCCTCGAATTCATCATATACATATAGGAACATCATTAACAGTCTCAATTCATTCCCACTTGATCACTATAAGCATTTTCACATCTTACTCTAACTCATCTTAGACTTTGAACTATAGGAACTATGACCGAGCAATATTCAAATAGTCATAGATTTCTTCTTATATTATCTCCACACATATAATACATATATGCTTAATATTCTCACTTGTCATGGCGATCCCATTATTTATGTATTCTGCAACTTTTGTATAATGTGTATTTGAATATGTTTATGCACATAATAACTTTCCATATTGGAAAGGTTTATAAATGAGAATGAATTGGAGTGCAATGTTAACAAATGTGATTTTTATGTTATGAAAGAAAAGATTGGGCCCGATTTTGATTACTAATTTCTGCATATGTTTATATTATTTTTTAAAAAATTTGTACTGAGTTTTGAATATTTGAATGTTCTAGCATGCTACTCTCGTGGGATACGGACCCGGACATCACTAAGGATGTCAGGTACGTGTCTCGAGAGAGTGGGTTGCTACACTTTAAATCAAAGCCGAAATTGTCCCCTTTAGGTTGAACTTTGTGGATTTTGAATATCTTTTGAAATTGATAGTCTAAATGAATTTTATGGTCTTAATTATACATGTGTGATGTGAATTGATGATAAAGAACGAAGAAGATGTGTGTTGGTTAAGTTTAGGTCGAAATGATGGAGAAGAGATGGATTAATGTAATGGGTTGAACAATTGATAAAATGTAGCTTAAATGTAACATCCCACCCTCAACGGAAAGGGTAGAATAGTAATTTGGCATAGGATGAGAGTGATTAGGCTTCATTAGGACTGTTCATGCATACTAGTATTGGTATACAGTGAATTTTGTGCACATGAAATAACTGTACATGCATACATGACATTCCCGGTTTTTGTGCCTAATGTAGTTTTACTGTGATTAACGTGGTTCTTGTGTTTGAAAAATTAGTCTGAGTGCGCCATTGAGTGTTTTATATTTTAAGGGATTTTTAGGAATTTTTCTGAAATTTTTCGGAGAAAATTCCCATACCGGAAAAATCACTAAGCGGCGAACCGGTTGATTTTCGGTAGCGAAAATTTCTATCCAATGGCACTGTAATATTGGGTATAGTATTTTGAGATTGAAATTAGGGCCATTGGACTAGAATGGGTCAAATTGCATTAGGGTTTCTATTTACTCATTTGTTTTTAGCCTATTTGTCTTTTTCCTTAGAATTGCCACTTGTCCTCTTGAATTAATGTCTTTGTCTTATGCTAACTTGCTTCCTCTCCCGGTGATGCTTTATTTAAAGCATGAAAAGATCAAGTTCTTGCTTTTTATTCAACTCATCCGAAAACCTACTTTCCTTTTCATCTCCATCGACTTTCTTTTCTCCTTCTTTAAATGTTACTTCCTCCCACCTTAAGAGCCTTGCATGCATCCAAGTTACTTTCTTGCCATGGAGAACTTACCCTTGCATGGTGTTAGAAGAAGTTGTTAGAGAGAGTAGTAAAGAAAGAATTGAAGGAAGTGAAGAGTGGAAGCTTTAAGTAGGTAAGTTTTTAAGTTAAGCTTTAAT
>JANVCQ010000008.1:37360104-37370126 GCA_025531925.1 Erythroxylum plowmanianum
TTTTACAACTGTTGGTTATAATGGATGAATTGGTAGCAATAGTATCTCAATATTCATATTTTATGCCATCCTTACTAAAATGTCCCTAATCAATATATGTATTACTTAACATACATTACAGTGAGTGGATTAGGAGTGTGCCCTAATTAAGTGTAATGATATTTGGGGCACATTAAAGCTCAATTAATGGAAATGGCTTTTGAGAAGTTGCAAAAAATTGTGCCCTAAATATCATTACACTTAATGTCTCATATAATGTAAAAAAGAAAATTGTCTAAATAGGTCACTAGCCTTATAATATCATGTTGTGCTTATAATAAATGTATGAAAAACTTATGTTCATACCTTATAACAGGGAAGACAAATTTAACAGCATTATACCTTGTGGTAAATAAGGTTGCATAATGACTATTATATGTCAATAATTTATGCATTAAATATCTAGAAAGTCCCAATCAACTTGAGTGTGATAGGGACGTATATTGCATAGATGCTCTTCTATATAAAACCTTATATATATGCTTAATTAATTATAGTTGAAAGGATAATAGGCACCTTTAGTTAGAATTATATTACCAAGTCATCATCCCAAGTAGTTTTCTTCTCATTTGATTGAAATATGCACAGAAACTCCAAAAGTAGCTCTCGAGACACTGACTCTTGGATTTTAAAGAACTCTAACTTGTTGTCAAAATCCATTGTCTACCATACCCTATTCTCTAAATCTAACTCTTACAAGATTTCCCAATCACCACCTCAAATTTACTCATCTGAAAAGTCTAATTTTACTTTAATTGAAGATCAACCGTGAAATGGAGGAGTTGATAATCAAGTTACACTTTAGGTAACATATTAGTTAAGATATCCATCATAGGCGAGTGCTAGGCTTGGTATCTATAAAAGAACTCTTATGATGTGGAAATCATATCTCTTTGGTACTTATAGTGGGGTTACTCTTTCTCCCATATATGATAAGCCATAGTTGTTGTACATCTCATTATGGTTAACAATTAACTTGGAAAGGGAAAAATTAACCCATAATCATAGTTTAAAGTGAATCCATTATAATACCTACTATCAATAATATTTCAATCGACAATTATGAAATGATTAAAGCATCCTAATATGCAATTAAGTAATAATTAACTAATTAGTTACCAATGAAAATCAGCATCATTTTAGCATCCATAACTAATAAGGTCAACATTTAACCTTCTCTCTTAAGTCCATTCATAATAAGAAACTAAATTTAATGCAATATCATTGTGAAAATGGGCATTATGAATATATGCTAAGAACAAAGATTCGCTCTTGAATTCCATTGAAATTTCTCAATGCATTCAACCCTACTTATATCCATTCATAGATAAAACATAAATTATCCTATTTAATTTAATCAACATCTCATAATAATTTCCTAAATTCAAATGTTTCTCATCCACACAAAACTAAAATTAGAGTTAAAAATGGTAAACCAATTTAAGAAAGTAAGGAGCTATAATAGGGAATCTCTAGAAAGTCCACAATTAATAACTTCACTTTATAACACACCAAAAAATGCTTCCACTTTTAAATTCATGCATTAATTCATACAAAATAACCACAAATAGTTCTCTATAGTGGATTTCAAAAAATTCCAAAAACATAAATCACAAATTTCTCACCCAATCAATCCATAATGAGGAGTGTATGGAAAGTAAGTGCTAGGGGAAGGAACAAACCTAAAATTTTGACAACTGAGGTTAAAAAATTGGAAGAAGAACTTTGAATTGACCCAAAACCCTAATTATGTAGAAATTATAATTGGATGTTTGGTGAGGAAAGTAGGGGATAAATGAAAATTAAATTAAAAGATGAGATGGAAGTGAGATGGTTAAGGGAAAATTAGGAGGAGAAGTAATGAGTGCTCATCGTGAGCGCTGTTTGTAGTGTCAAATCACGACTAAACACGAGACCTACATGATAACATGTTAGATGTCACGTTTATGAAAAAATATGAAATGTTTTATTGTTTAGGGAAAACATGATTTATAAGGCTATTACACAAGAGTATGTTGATTGAATGGGTGAATATAGGGTGGACATGGGTCAGTATTTTCATGGAAAGGAGATGGTCCAGTATTATTTCAATGAACATACACCAAATGAAACATAAACAACATAAAACCAATATAGTCCAAACATGACTGATGTTAGTGCTACATTTATTAAAATTTAAGTTTCATTTTCACATTAGTATAAACGTGGACATTACATGTTTATGGTATATGACAACTAAATTGGACCATATTATGTCCTTGTCTTAAAAGGGTCCTTTTAGCTTCTTAAGTAAATAAAAACATGCATATTTGACAAGACATTATGTTTAGTATACAAAAGGTTAGGTGTTACCTAGGATTCAACATGGAGGTGTATATCATGCTATATATCTCTTACCTGAATTTGGATGGGCCATATAAAGGCGATATAGGACCGTGTTACCCCTATGTTTCATAATGGTACCTATTGCTTCTTCAAAGGATTAAACATAAAATGTGAGACTTATGAAGGCATTCTCAAATATGAGGCATACACAGTGTCATATTTCCCCTATATTTATTTCTATTAGTCTTAAATTCTTAAACACGACTTGGTTTGCTCCAACATGGGATAAACATAGTCTCGTATTAGGAACCATATTGCTTGTTATCTGGCAAAACTCATATAACACTAATCCTAAGATAAATAATTATGGGAAAATAGTTAAAATTCATTAAGATATTCTTCAATCCATGAGTCTTAGGCTACTAAAACATATCAAAACTATTAATAAAGACCTTGAATGCTACAAAATTAAAAAAAAAACAATTAATCATTGGCTTACCTTTTAATAAGTGCTTCTTTATAAGTTATTTAGTTGTACTTCTTGTTTAAGAATTTTACCCTAGCGAGTTCTCGCTTAAAATGTTAATTCTACTCTTCTAATGTCCATCAACTACCTTAACGCTCTTCTTCTTCCTATATCCTCATTAACTTTTACAAATGCAACATTTTAATAAAATAACATTATCCATCTCCCTTACTTCTCCTTATTTGATATACGTCTTCATAGGATCTTATGTGAATATTTTTTATATTTAGTATCAATCAGATTTAGATAGAAACAAGTATCATGTTTATTAAAGGTAGGTTTCCTAGAATTGGATATTGTAAACACCACTTCCTTTTCCCTTACCCTTAGGACCAACTTGCCATTGTGTACATTTATTATAACCTTAGCAATAGCTAAGAAAGGTTGTTGTAAAACCAAGGCAACCTTTGTGTTGTCCTCTATATCTAAAACCACAAATATCTATAGGGAATATGAATTTGTCAACCCTAATTATGATATTGTCTATTATTCTCCTAAGATACTTAATCAATTTATGAACAAATTAAATAATCATCCTAGATAGGTTAACCTAATCCTAATTTCTTAAATATATCATAAGACATCAAATTAATTATAACTCTTAAATTTACTAATGCCCTTTTAATTGACAAACTATCAATATTACAAAGGATAGTGAAACTCCCTAGATATTTGACCTTCTACGGTAGCTTATTTTGTAGTATCTAATAACAGTATTCACTTAAATTGACGAACATTGGCTCCTCAATCTTCTTATTTTTGGAAAAGAGATCCTTTACGTATTTGATATTCTTTGGCATCTGTAAAAGAGCTTTAATAAAAGGAATGTTACAATGTAACTATTTTAGTAGCTTTAGGAACTTACCAAATTCATCTTCCTTTCTATTCATCTCAAGACTACTTGGGTACAAAATCTTTAACTTATACTTCTTGAATACTTCCCTCCTTGGCTCTTTATTCCTTTCTTTCTATTTCTCCTCATCTTTCTTCTTTTACATAACAACTTTCTCCTCCTTTTCTATCTTAGGTTCTTTAACTTTTAGCTCCCTTCCACTTCTTAAAGTTATTACATTCACTTACTCTCTCATATTTGGCTCAATATTGCTCGGTAGAGTTCCCAACTAATTTTCATAGATAAGTTTAACAAGTTTTCTAACTAGATTTCTAATTTGTGGATGGAAGCATCTTGATTTTGGAAGCTTATCTCTAATGTAGTAATAAACTTAGCCACAAAATTATCGAGTTTATTCTTCCTTTATTATTGTTATTGTTATTGAAATTTAAGTAGAGGCATTTTTCTTTATTATCTTTAGTTACTTTATAAGAAAATTTTGACTATTCCTCAATCCTGAGTTTAAGTGTTTCTATAAGGATTGTTTTAAGGTTGATTCTCCATGAAATCAACTTGTTCAATTTGTTGTCTCTAGTTGTAAGTTGCTTGAAACTCATAATTAGGGTGTCCCTTCCCATAAATTTCATAACAGATTGTCTGCGTCAATTGATCTTTTAGACTCATGTTATTAATTTTATTACTAAAAGCTTCAATTTATTCTCTAATGCTTCCATTATATTAACATTATAGAAGCCATCTCTACTTAGACTTGGTTTTGCATTTTCTCATTAATAGTTGTTCATTGCTATGTTTTCGATCAATTCTTATAGTTCCTTAGGAGATTTGAAAATGGTATTCCCACCCAAAGATGCATCTATCAACTACTTAGTTTAGTAGCTCAATTCACTATGAAATATTTACATCTACAAACCTAAGTTAAGACCATGCTACGGAAACTTTCTCAGTAGATCATTCCATCTTTTCAAGTATTACATAATGTCTCACCCTCTAGATGTTTAAAAAAAGGGTTAGATATCATTCCTTATCTTTATCGTTCATACTAGATGGAAGTATTTGGCTAAAAAATTTTCAATTAGACCATTCCATATTGTGATAGATCCTATAGGTAGTGATTTCATACATTATTTAGCTTAGTCCTTATATGTAAAAGGGAACAATTTTAATTGAATGACATCCTCTAAATGTGTCATAAATTTCTAATTTCTTTTAATTTGCATGTTGGAATCTTCATTTAGTAGCCCATCAAATTGTACCAACTATTTAACCACTTAGATCATGTTGGATTTGTTCTCGAAGTTATTGACCTGAGTTATTATAGCTCAATGCTAGACTTAGTCCTAGTGAGTGACAATTTAGTTTAATATCCTATAAAGCGATTTCTTCCTTGACCTACATTGTTGGACCTCAAATTTTTTCAATTATTATTGATTTATTTTTTTCATTATTTTTATAATTGAGTCATTATTTTGATGGGAATAAATAGAGATTTGAAATTACATAGAAAAATTTGAATTAAGTTAGAAATAATATGGTGTTTAAGAAGATTAAAGAAGTTAGGAGGTAAATGAAAGAAGGGGCAAAATGGGAAGACCAAAGGAGAGGCGGGGTATTTTTGGAAGGACAAGACCAAAATGTGGTCTTGTTTAAGAAAAAGAAGAGAAGCATCGTGAGAGGGAGAGAAGAAGAGTAAATAACAAAGAGAGGAAGAGGAGAGAAAAATAAAAGAAGATCAAGTTAGGGTTTTGGAGATCTTGGAGATTTTGAAGACATTGAAGCTAAACAAGTATGAGCTTTAACACTTCTTGATTTGTTGGATGAAGCATACTTAGTGAAAGTTAGAAGTAAAAATGAAGTAGATTATGTATAGGAGCTTGCTGATGAATGGTACATGTAGGTGTTTTATTTTTGGTTAATGATCAAAGATAGATTATGATTTGTTTATGGATGATATTGAGTTGAAATGGAGTAGAGAATGAAGTATAAATGAAGTAGAAAGGGGTGATTTTTGTATAAGATGTGTTTGGTGTAAGATGTTGGCGGTGAGGAATCTGGAAAAATTTGGGAAGATGAATCGAGTTTCTGTCAAAGTTTACAATGAAGGAGTAAAATGCCACCTCGTAAAGGAACATGAGAGGTTTTGCAAGGATCTGTTACACCTGATCCCTTACCATTAGAGAAGTGTAACACCTCATTCTCGCAAGACACGTGATCGACATTTTGGGTGATATCTGAGTCTGTGTCCCGTGAGAGTGGCATGCTAGAGCACTCAATCATTCAAAAATCGGTATAAATTTTTTTTGAAACAACAACAAACATATGCAGAAATAATATCCAATTGGGCCCACTTTCATTCATAAACATTTTCAATCAACACAATACAATCAATAGAATTTCAATAGTCAATTGGGGCCCATTACAAATACAAAACATTTTAGTCATAATGTCTTTACATTCCACCATAAAAACCTTTGTATACACATTATACAAAAATTTCAGAATACATTATTTTATCAAAATCGTGGAATACAAATTTATACAAAAATAAGAAAAAACTAATGCAGACACGAACTGATCCCGACCTCTATCTTTCACTTATATGCTGTAGGCATACTCCTGTTTGCCTAATGGGGTATTCATCTGATCCTGAGTTTGCAAATTTTGGGTAAGTTTTGTGAACTCAATGAGTGACCATCATCGATGGCTCACCCAGTCACATAACACATAATTCACATTCACAGCATTTCACACTTCACATTCAATGCACTTTAATCATTCATATTATGCATATGTAGTGCACATGAGACCCACTTTTCATTTGTTATTTTGTTGTGATCGAGTGCCTAAATTGTCTCATATCTATTAGATACTGGGCTCAGTACTAACTGTCCCTTATCCGCTTGGGGGATACAGGACTCATTTTACATAGTGAGCCCTCTTAATCACTTTTGAGCTCGAGGCTCATTTTTACTCATTGAGCTTTAAGCTCTAATCTGTGGCTACTCTAGTCACAAGTGTCATTATGTTTCATACATTCATGAAATGGAATCACATTTGCATAAGGCTCTTATTCACTTTTGAGCTCGAGGCTCATTTTCACTCGTTAAGCTTTAAGCTCTAATCGGTAGCTACTCTAGTCACAACTGCCATTATATTTCATACATTCATGAAATGGAATGCCTCAATCGTATTTGCATATTCTCATTCACTCACATTCACATATCGTCGGACTGTAGTTCGACATTCAACATTAGAGTTGAGTATCACTTTTTTTTCATATACAAATGCACATTTAAAACACATTTATCATCGGACCATGGTCTGACATTTAACAATCATATTATGTACACTTATTTCATCTCATTCACATACAAATAGCACTTCAATATCTAAATCAAACATCACAATCATTGGACCTTCTGTCCGAAAATCAATACAATCATTCACATTCATATGAGGATTCAGTAGTCAATCAATACAAAATTCAAAACAAAACAAACAATGAATGAGACCATCTAGTTCTGCTCACAGTACGCTCCAGATTAGCATTTGCTTCCAAATTCTAGAAATGCCTGAATGCGGACACTTAACCTACACAACCCATTTATGCAAAAACACACGTTGCACTCACATTAATAATGACACGTTTATAAGCATTTATTTAGCACAATTGTATAAATGGACTATGTACAATGCATGCTCAATGACAATCTCGGGTACTTTACCAATTTCATAACTTAATCACTCATCAATTCTTTAAATCACAACCTCAATCCGTTGATACTTTGATATCAATAACTCATTCACTAATTCACCAATATAATCCTATATGTGACTAGTATATATATATATATATATATATATATATATATATGATCAGACGAATTCAATAATAGACGTCCGTTGGCATTCCAGCCTTCCTTCTCCTTTCAGGGCTTACCCAAAAGAGAATCTAGTACTTCTTAGTCGTGAATATTTGAATAGGACGAACCACCCCGTGGATATCTTTGCTTCGGAACAAAATAATTCAAATTAGGCCCGGTCAACTGGAATGTGTATTATCCATATAGGGGATCTTCCAATTGAGAAGACCCATTGACCTGAGACGAAGAACGTAGGAGACATCTTTATTTTTATTTTTCCCCAAGGGAATCTTTAGAATTCCCACTGCTTAACTTTCAATTCGCCTCTGACCATCAACTAAAATGTATATATATATATATATTACAATCAACTTTTTGTTTAAATCTCAATATTTCCTCTTCATTCCTATTTCATTTCAGCTTACAAATAACAACCAAATCAAAAATCTATCATTTTTCATAATCATCCAAAAATCAAAACACTCACGCATTTCATCACATTTTCTACACTTCTTCACTTTCAATTTTTTCTGCATTTCTAATTTTTTTATTTTCTTCATTTATTTCTCTAACTATCACTTTAATCATTCTTTCACATTTCCAGACATCACCATACACCTATCTCTTAACTCTAAATTCATTTTTAATCATCTCTAAAAACACTCCAAAACTTAAGTAAATAAATATATATATGAACAGTAAAAACATCAACATAACAGAGCATTACATATTCCTATTTCCAAATTTTTCTGCTCTCATCACACACACATTTTCATTGATCTCTCAACTCCAAAAACTAGTTTAACACTATCCCATAACATTTCAATCATCAACTCCAAAGAAAATCACCATGTACGACATACTAAATCTCCTCACTCATTTTCCTGAAAATAAGAATATCACTGTTCTTAACCATTTAGCAGTGAACTAACAATGCATGCTTTATTTCATACAAAAATACATAATCATATCAAGCTTACTTGTATGAAGTTCCAATATCTACAAAATTACGTAACCCTAATCCCTCATGCACCCACGTACATCAACTTAAAAGTTGACAGGGAGGTTCGGTTTTTCTTGGGATAGAAGAAAGAAATATCAAAGTAGAAGTGATGACAAACAGAGAAAAGCAAAATTTAACTTTGGTGAAAATTTGATGAAAACTCTGTGTTGGAGGAACTGTAGAAAAAGAAGTTTTGAGAAAGATAAAGACAAGTATAGTAGTTTGTCTTTTAAGGGTAACAAAAATCTTAACTTTATATCTTAAGTACCTGTCCATTTCTTATCCACTTATCTACTTCCCTTCATTAAGACTTACTTAAGTGTAATTTATACTTAAGTTTAAAACTCAATAATACCACTGCAATCACAAGTTATAACCCATTAAATCATGTTCATATATCTCCACAAACACAACATTTCGGGTTAATTTTGCATGTTCTTTCTGACCCCGATACTAAAGTTATTTTGTAACACTTTCTTCTAGAAGCATATTCCCCTATGTCTTATGTCTCCATTGACACCAAAATCATTCAATTTGATTTAGTGATTTGAAAAATATACCTTAAACAATTTTGGACTGCTTTTGACCAAAATAGTTCGCTATAAACAAATTCCATCTAGAATTTAAACATCTTAGAGACTGGTTCAAAATTTGACTTCTTCGGATAATTTATAACCCTATGTCACTAGTTTATTCCAAATTAAAAATCATCTCATTAATTTACAATTCTACAGATCCAGATATAATCAAAATACTGAAATGTGTTCAGTAAAATAACACTAGTTCACTATTCCAATAGATTCCCTCACTTTCATTCAATCAATATTTTTCCTTTCTATTCAGAATGATACCAATTTTTGTAGAGAGATAGCACAATGTGTGAGGAATCTATTATCTCAAGGATTACTTCGTTTAGAGGTCATATAACAAAGATTGGGTTGAAGGATCACCCTACAGATATTGTTCGCTTTGGTCCTTGGCTCAGCCAAGCCCTCACGATTTTGCTTTTCCTAAGGCCTTCCCAGGAGGTCACCCATCCTGGGACTACTCTCACCCAAGCACATTTAACCTCAGAGTTTCGATGGGATCCGGTGAATTAGGCCATGAAAAATGCATCTGTAAGGGAGGCCTAGCCTCTTACCGGTCCAATCGACCCGAGTATTGGCTTTGATACCACCTATAACAGCCTGGTACATAATTGGCCAATCATTTTCTTACCAATCACAAAAATCATATACAGCATTTAAGTATCAAAAATCAAGTAAGGCATCATGCCTTTATTTATCAGTCCAATCATTAAAATGAAACCATGTTGTGGCTCTAAGCCAAAAGAGAAAACTACACGTAGCATATATGACTCATTTATGCATAAGTAAGTTCGAAAACATTATTTCATGTCATAAAAGTCATCTTTTG
>JANVCQ010000008.1:37371591-37400270 GCA_025531925.1 Erythroxylum plowmanianum
ATGATTAATTTTATTTATTATATTTATTATTATTATTAAATTTGATATTATTATTAATTATATTTATTTTATTATTATTAATTTTCTTATTATTATTAATTTTCTTCTTATTATTATTAATTTTATTGTTCTTATAAATTTTTTTATTATTATTAATTTTATAATTACTACTATTCTTCTTATTATTTTTATTAATTTTTTATTATTATTATTATTAAATTTTTTATAATTATTAAATACATTATTTTATTATTATTAAATTACTTATTATTATTAAGTTTATTATTCTTATTATTATTATTATTAATTTTCTTCTTCCTCCACCTTATTTTAATATTATTATTATTGCTAAATTCCTTATTATTATTAATTTTCTTCTCATCGTAAGGATAAAAAAATCTACAACAAAATCTTGAGCTATTCCTAGAAATCAGGAATACCTAATCTTAGGATTAAGTATTCTAGTTTTTTTTAACTAAATAAATGATTATTTAAATTTTAAGAATATATTAAAAATAAAATTCCTATTCCTGTGTGCCAAATATGCCCTAGGTGTTTAGGTAAAGAAGGAAAATTGTTAAAGGTGAGAGGGGCGTGCACAAGATATTGAAATTTTCCGACAGAATGGCATTTTCGTAAGTAAATTGCCTATGGAACCACCATTTCGTAAGGGATTCCTAGGGAATCCCTGCGAAAAGGTGATTTCTTGCAAAGTCCAACGTACGTAATAAATTCACCTATCAAAAAAAACTTTCGTAGGAAAAACTTAGTTCTGTAGGGGATCTGTAGGGAATATTCATAGGGAAAGGTGATTTCTACAGAGTCCATTTACATAGTAAATTCACCTACTAAAATATTTTTTGGACATTTTCACTCTTCTGTTGTTAACTTCCGTCGGCAAAGCACTTTAACTACGAATTTTTTTGTCATAAAATACTTTTTTCTCTATAAATTTACTTACGAAAATCAATTTTCATTGCTAATTACCTAAAAAAATTTTCATAAAGAATTTTTCGTCAATAATTTAGAATTTTCTTATAGTGTTCTCTATTAGCCATACATGCGAAACACTAATCTACTCCAACTTGACACACCAAGTTTTTGTTAGATTTGTGTTCTAAAAGTTATCTAAGATGATTTCTTTTATATGTTATATTTATGAATTGAATGTTATTTATATTTTGTTCCATGAGTTTTATATTTATTTAGAAGTGTTCAAGAAGATGCACTTGGTCTTAAATCGTAGAACTCTAAATAATATGAATATTCAATTCTAAAATATTATAATTATGAATATCAACAATTTCATAATGAGATGCATAGAAAATGACTTTGCAACCTTTGTCACATAGCTAACTCACACTCATCAGGTTATGTTTCAAACCATTAACAAAGATAACGTTGTCAATAGAGGTAGAGTTATAATCACCAATTTTACCAATTTCAGTGACCTTCACTTTATTTTTTCTGCAAATACAATTTTACCTCCATCCTTTCTTTCAATGTAGTTGAAGTGTGACACTTCACTTATTATGTGTCTCAAACGACCATTATCAACTATCCATTGATTTTCCCTTGTCTCTGTTTTGAAACATATATGTAGAAAGCATTATCTCATTTTAGGTACCTAAAATTTTTTGTGTCCTTTTAGGTTGTTAGTTTGACCTTTCAGTCTCCAAACATACATCTAAGATAATATCTTTTTACGCCAAATTACAAGAATGAATAATATGATCATGTTTACCATAATAATCGCACAAAAAAAGATCAATAATTATTATGATTTTGCCACTTAGCCGGTTCCTGCTATCTTGTCTATAGCTTATGATGGATTTAACAAAATTTTTTGTATGGCCTGATATTGTTATTTTCATTGTATCATCTTCCAGCCTTACAAAAAATGCATTTACCAATACCAAGCAATGCATCAAGATTCTTTCTTCCATTAATGAATTTTCTATATCTTTTTTCTAGAGATAAGATCTTTCTAACACTTTTCTCCTTTTCAAGTTCTAAGGCAGTGACTTTTTCTTCTAACTGTCTCACCTTATCAGAATCACTTTTGAGCATCGTATTTTTCAACTTAGCTACTTTTTCTTCTAGAACTTCATTTTTAGAAACCTTTTGTTTAAAGAGACATATTCCTGGTTACCAAATTCTCATTTACAGATTCCAATGATTTAATCTCACTCTTCAGAGATGCATAATTGCTTTTGAACTTCTCAACTTCTTTGTAATACTTCATTATCAACTTTTTGTCCTGATCGTATAATTCATGATATGCATTTTTCAATTCATCAACTTCAATATCAACATTAGACTAATATACCTCATCGTCTCTTGATTCATCCATGAAGCAAATGTTGTTGACTTCTTTTGGCTCTTCTTCTTCAAAGTTTTCAGAATCCTCATTTGACTGGGCTGCAGTCATCACCTTTTTCTGAATTTTCTATTCTTTAACTTGTTCTTTTGAAGAAGAGGACATTCTGGTCTTATGTGTCCAAGCTTCTTGCAATGATAGCATATAATTTGATTGCTTTGTGTATTGCTATTGCTACTACTACCTTTTGATAAAAACCTGTTCTTTCTAGCTTTCTTGCTTCCTTCTCTTTTCTTCATCAACCTTTTTATAGAAGCGGGTATATTTTCTGACCATAAAGTTGAATTCATCATCTCCATCTATTTACAACTCAGTGTCACTTTCATCACCATTTGATTCATCAATTTCTTTTAGTGCCATTCCTTTTCTATAGGAAAATCCTTTATCTCGCCTAAGCTCGATTTCATGGATCATCAAATTTCTTCGTAGCCAGTTGATAAGTGTGAAATGCATTGTGTTTTAGGGTATAGTTTGATATGTGTTTATCTTTTTATTTGAATGCTTAGTACGTGTTTTCTATAGAATTGTGTTAGTTTGTGAATGATTTGTGTTTAAGTGTTTTTAGCAGTTAGTACAAGCATTTAAGCTTAATTATTATGCCTTTGAGGTACTTTGATGTGTTTGTTAGTATTTCAGGGTTGACAGTAAAGAATAGAGAAGTTTCGGAGAGACTTGGACTGAAATAACAGTTTACAATTGTACCCATCTGCCACGATCGCGACAGAAGCGACAGAAACAGCCCACGATTGTGACCAAATTGCCACGATCTTGATAGAGAGATCTTTCATAGGTTTCCAATAGTCTAGTGGAAAACTTCAGATCTAATTAGGGTTTCGATAAATTATGAATTAAGAAATTGCAATTTTCCATAATCTGATTATGGTTTATAATTTAGGGCAATTGGTTATAACTCTAGAGAGAGTAATCAACCTCAGGATCACTCAGGACCAATAATCCAACAATTCATAATTAATTAAATTAGTGTTAAAGATAAGTAAAAATTTCCCTTTCTCTCAATTGGTAGTTCCTTAGGTTGATTCTTGATCTGTGTGTTGCAATTTACTGATCTATTAATATTTAGTGATTAATTCTTGAATTAAGTTGTTTGATCGAATCAATTGATTGAATTACATCAAAGTTCTACTTTAGTTAAATTTAAATTTCTGTGATTAGTTTTAGCTCTAGATTCTAGGATTAGATTAACCCTCCTTATGAGATTAACACTTTAGGTACTACGCAAATGACCCGTATACTTACGAAATATCAAGATTAAAATATTAAAACTACATATAACAGAAAACCACAATTAAAATTTTTGGTGCCGTACCGGGGAGGCAATTAGTTTAGTTCTTTAGTCTAAGTTATTTTCACTATCTTTTGTTTTAAAATTTAAAAAAGAAAAAATATATATAGAGAAAGAAGTTTGGGGCATAAAGTAGAGACACAACAAGGCATCTTAGAATGATAAATGAGACATCTGAAAAGCTAGATGCCAAGAACAAATGGAAAGAACAATAATGGAGGATATATATTATAGGGAGCAAGGAACTTTTGTGAACTACAATAAGGCACAGTATGGTTAGGAAAGTAATGATCCTGGTTGGAATATGTACACTACGCGGTGACAGAACCACCTAAATTTTTATTGTCCAATAATGTAAAGACTCATTTAAGACTTCAAGTCTAATTAGGATTTCGACAAAATGAGTTTAGTTCATAGGGTTCTAAATTGGACAAGATCCTGGATAATTTCACAGACATGGAAGAGGGCCAGAAGAGACTAGAAGAGCAAATTGAGCAAGTAACAGAAAATCATGCCTCGTCCATTCACAACCTGGAGATTCGAGTGAGACAGCTTTCCTGTGAATTTTGTAAGAGAAGTGTGGAAGACTCTCTGAGTAATATGGAAATACATCAAAGAGAGCAATATGAGGCTATCACACCTAAGAATGGGGGAGAGCTAGAAGGACCAGTGGAAAACCAAACTGAACCCCACCTTGTTGAAGACCAAGAGACGAAGAAAGAGATTGAAGAAAAGAAAGCTAACCCTTATTCACCAGTTCTTGATATGCCATATGTGAACATTGAAAAATATTTGGTAGATGTTTATGAAAAGAACCTTATCCTTTCGATTAATGATGACCAACTAACATTTAACATGAATGTTGTATTAAAGAATTCGAAGGATAGTAGCTCATTTAGGGTAATTGATATGTTCGAGTCTTCTAAAGAATAATAGGATGAAGAACATCTAACAACAACCATCGAGTTTGAAGAAGCTATGAAAGTCTCTATTCGTGAAGCAGAAGAAGCAGAGGAAATGAAGGTGATTAAGGAAGAAAGAGAGCAACTCACCTTCTTATAGGACAAACTATTAGGTTTGATGGAACATTTAGGGAGTTTCGTTATTCCCTATTTTGTTGATAGTTCACTCGAAAAAAGAACATTATTGGGCTTAATTGGTTTTTATAATGTTATCAATATTATCCAATTTGTAGCTTACTTACAAGCTATAAAGTTGATGTTGAATAAAAATGGTGGAAGCAAGTTGCTCATAATTGATTCCAGTTGAGTTTCCAACAATAGAGCATCTAGCTATTGACATTAAAAGATGCGCTGTCAGGGAGGCAAGCCATAGAATTTTAATTTCCTTGAATTGTCTTCAGAAATTTTGAATTATGTAGTTCGGTTAGTTCATTTTCAAATAAAATCAGAAGGTATAGGATGTCAGCGTGAATTCTATGATCAATGAAGTAAGCAAAGAGAGGTAAAAGAGCTACAAGGAGTTAAGAAGGGATTTCAGAAAGTAGAGAATGATAAAAGAAGAAGAAAAATTAAAATTGGTGAAAAATTTTAGGCCACGATCGTGGCCTACGATAGGATAAAAATTAAAGACACGTGCATTTCACTTAAAATTTTACCATTTTACCATCTAATTACTCATAAATACATTTCTAATTTCACTTTTTCACTCACTTTCATTTTCACTTTATCTCTCTAAACTTTATCCAATCACTCTCACTTCTTTCTACAAAATTTCAAACCTCCAAATTTCTTTCGACTTCCACCAACTCATAAGCCAATATGCCACGTATCAAGCAAAAAGTAAAGCGTGATCAATCAGTGGGTTGAACACAAGTCCTGAGACGAGGGAAGAGGAATAGAGCAATTAATTATAGAGCACCTTTCCCGATCTTCTCAGAAGAGGAACATTCTCATTTCCATTCTGTTCGGAGTAAACAAATTATGGTTCCAAAATATTTTCGCTTTGAAAATTTAGATAGATTTGAACTGCGAGACAAGGTCAAGAGCTTAGCCAAGAAAATTCAATAAGGTCAGTTCATTTAGATTCAATTCCCAGTTTACGAAGAACTAACCTTAGAATTTTTGACTTCTCTTTAATATGAATCTAACAAACCTAGGGAATTGTGGTTTAGATTGCTTGGACAATCCTATGGGCTTGATTATGACACCACGTATGAAATTTTTGGTTTCCCCAAGTCTTCTATAGTGGATTATCACGACGATTTCCATGTTAGTCCCTATTGGATAGAACTAATTGGATTATAGCGTTTCGACACTAGGAACACACACAACAACATTATTAGGAGTCATAAACAGCTGTTGATGCACAAATTCATGTGCCAAATTGTTTTTGACAAAATAGAAACCAATAAGTGTTCGAATAAGGAACTATTTATGTTGTGGTGCATGGATCATAGCATCTCAGTTTGCACAGCCACCCACATTTTTAATGTAATTATTGTTGCTTGAAAGAAGAGGATCAATAATTTAGGAATGGGTTACTTGGTTTCGGCCATAGCTAATTACTATGGAGTTAAGTGCAATGGACTTATAGTCTATTGTCCTGAGTTCATGAACTAACATCATCTATGGTGAGCTGAAATCCTAAAGTCCCATAATATGGAACTTCAGGATATCAGTACTAAGACACATGTCAAGGGTAGGACTGGTCAAGCAAGTTCAAGCGCCCAACAACAATAAGAAGGGGATTCAACTAATGAGGAGTCCAAAGAGAAAGAAGATGCAGAAAAACAAGCTGGAAGAAGGTACTGAACACAATCTCTGCAAACACCAAGGCAATTACAGATACACTTGTGGAGAACTCTAGAAGGATGACGAAGATGGCCCGAACCCAATTACACCAGTGCCGAGACATACATCATATTCGTCTCTATTTCGAGGCTCAGGGCGTTCAACTGCCACTTCCAACCCCATCGCCACTCCATCACCATAAACCTTGTTCTAAACCCTTTCTTTCTTTTTAAATTTATTATTTCTTTTTATTTTTTTGTCTTTATGTGTATTTGTTATCACCTTCTTACATTAAGGACAATGCGTTGTTCAAGTGCAAGGAGGGTTATGTGTTTATTTGAATGTGAATTTTGCATATTATAGTTGTTAGGTTGCATTATGTGAATCGTGTAAATGTGTCAATGGCTTAGATGAATTGAAATTGATTTAATTTTGAACTTGGTCTATAGGTTGTAGAGAATTATTAGTTGCAGAATTAGTGAACTAGGATTCTTTGATTAAATATACAGCTTAATTAGGATTTAGTGTTTAAGTGTAGCCTTTTAAATTGTCACATTTATTCATAATTTGAGGCCTTTTAACCTAAGTAGCTTTTCTATTACTTTTTCATAAAAACAAGTAGATAAAGCAACAAGGTAGGTAATAAAATATTTTTAAAAAAGTTGTTATTCTTTTAAAAATAAGTAACTATCCCTCTGGCCTTCAGGTTATGGATAGAGCTAGTAGCCAGTTAAGAACATGATATAGTTGAGTAACCAGATCGACACACATCACAAATGTGTGCCTTCATATAAAAACGCTAAAATGACATTCTAACCAAGCAACTTAGTAAAAAGCATGATTTAGTTGAGTAACTGGATCGACATTCATTACCACTATTTGCCTTCACGTAAAAAGACTAAGTCCATATTTATAAAAAGAAAATAAAAATAAAAATGTGTTTTCGAATTAAACATACCGAACTTGTAATAGTTTGACTTTTCATGAAAACGTATTTAGGATTAGTTATAGAGTTGAACAACCAAAGAATTACTAATAAGTGTGTGCAATTAAGAAGGGTAAACAATTTAACACTTGAGTCTAGATTAATATGTATATTTAGTTTAGACCCCAAGACACAGATTTTGCATGTTAATAACTTTTAATAGCTTGAATAATTGTGTTTTAAATTAAATTTATTTCATGAAGTTGAAATCATTACTTCATTGCTAAATTGTGTGCTTTGTGAATTTCGATGTGTTTGTTGTTTTTTTTGCTTGAGGACAAGCAAACATTAAAATGTGGGGATGTGAAATGCATCGTATTTTAGGGTATAGTTTGATATGTGTTTATCTGTTTATTAAATTGTTTAGTATGTGTTTTCGGTAAAATTGTGTTAGTTTGTGAATTATTTTTGTTTAACTATTTTTATAGGTTAATATAAGCATTTGAGCTAAATTATTATTTCTTTGAGGTACTTTGATGTGTTTGTTAGTGTTTTAGGGTCAACAGCAAAGCATGGATAAGTTTCGGAGAGACTTGGACTGAAATAAGGCCCACGATCATAGCCCATCTTCCATGATCATGACAGAAGCAAGGGAGACAGCCTATGATCATGGCCAAATCGCCACAATCGTGTTAGAAGCATAAGACTTGGCCTACGATCATGGCCTACCTGCCACGATCGTGATAGAAAGCTTAAAAGTAGCCCACGATCGTGGCCTGCATCGAGGAGACACTCACACACATAAAAAAGTCGAGTTTTGAGGGATTTTTGGAACTTTCGACCTCGAAAAACTATAAGGACTCGAATTATACCCTAGTTGGAATGTTACATGTTCATGAAAGTACATTTATGATAGGCGTAAATTTTGTGTTATGATTGAGAATTGCATATAACTTGAATTTTAGGTTTATGGATCCTACTTAGTGAATTGGAATTAATTTATACCATTAGAGAATTGAGGTATTAAAATGCACATTTGAACTAGGAAAATTTACGAAGTGGCAAGATAAGTGGGTACATGAAAATTGAAATGACTAAGCCTATGAGTTAGGAACATTTGACATAGTTGATGCATTGACAAATGACACACTTAGTAAATTGACAAGTGGCAACAATAAGTGAGTGACAAATGGCTTATTATATTGCTGACATTTGGTAGCTCCAATGTGGGACAATTGAAGAACATGCATAGTGACACATGTTGTTACAATTTCAAGACACCTAGAAATGGAAGTGGTAAGATTCTATTAGAGTCATTTTTGTTTTGTTCATTCTTCATTGTCTTACAATCTCACCACCGAAACTCTCTCATTTCCTCTCAACATATGGAGTTTCTTAGGATCATTTCTCTTAGAATTCTTGTAAGTTACTACATCAAGAAAGCTACTTTATAGTACCTTCTATGTTGTTATCATCTTAGTGTTAAGATCATCTTACATTTATCTAGGTTTCAGAAGTGTTTTAGTTACGTGAAGAGTTGGTTTAGTTAGTTCTTTGAAGAAGGAACTTGAAGGTAATTAGGTAAGGGATTACTGAACTTGATAGAATGTATTAATACAAGCTTATGATAATTGAATTAGCTTGAAATATGTGTTAAGATGATGATAAATGAATGATGGAAAAATGATCTTTGTATGACAACTCTGGTTTGATTTTGAGGTATGAAAGGTGTTGGTTTATAAGTCACTTAATGAATGATTTTTGAAGTGGTTTGGACATGAATTTGATGAGGTATTGAAGCATGAATAAGGTAGAATTGAATTGAAATTGATGGACTTTGGTGAAGGTGTGTTGAATGGAAGTAAATAAGTCAAGTTTTGAAAACAATTTGGAAGCTGTGGGTGAGTGAACCGAGGTTCACTCATGCCATGATCGTGGGATTTATAAGGTTCATTCCCATAGTCGTGGGAAGTACTTAGGAATTGGAAAATGTTGGTTTTAGACAATTATGGGACTATATAAGGTTAAGGTACTTAATAATGGTTTAAATGGACTTAATTGAGCTTGAAAATGAACCTAGTTTGTTGTGGAATAAGTTAGTTAAAGGTTGAATAAGATTTGAACTTTTAATTAAAGTAATAACTTAAGGGAGGTGTTATTAGATAATAAAGTATCTAATTTTGGAACTTATAAGTTGTTAAAGGAATGAAGTTTATTTATGAATGCTAATGTGATTTAAAGAACAAGAGTAATGTGTTAGTTATGAATGTTTGTGAATTTGGAAACTTGAGTGGTTATATGTAATATGTAATGACTTAATGTTATATTGATATATTTATGCAAATGTTTATGTTTATAAGGTATATTGAGTTTGTTCAAGTGAGAGTGAATGTGTTCAATTTGGGCATAAGGAAATGAATTCATACTTGTACATTATTTCACTGTTATGTGATTATGATATTAAGATAATTCCAAACTACCAATTATCTGAGAAGTTTGATAATTGGGATTGCATTGGAAGTGATTTTTAATTGTGTGAATATACATAATGTGTGATGACTCAATACATTTATTAATGCTTTTATGGATATATTTGTATTTATAATGCATGCTAAGTTTGATCAAATGAATAAGGTTATATGCCATGCAATACATCATTTTTATGAAATTTATGAAATCTGAAATGATTTGTTTTAAAACTGTTAAATCCTAGTTGTGGATAAATAGGCATGCTTAGAAGGGTCTGCAGCTGCTTCTGTAACTTGACACTAAGGTGTCCCCTAATTATTGACACTACGGTGTTCCCTAATTTAGAGACATTAGTCTCTTCTGTTTTGGATATCAATCATGGTATCTTCTATTCCAGTCCCGTTACCCACTTCTATAAAAAAGGATTAGCATTCTAACTTGTTTTGTATCCTGATACATATTCAGTTTTGGCATAAGCAAATTCTGTTTTGATACAAAAAATAAGCTCTGATATATTACAAAACAAGTTCTGTTCTGACATAAGTCATACTTTGATCTGAAATGATTATATCCTATTCGGATATTCAATTTTGATATTTGTACATTTTGTTCTGATATTTATGAATTTTGCTTTGATGCAAGAATGTTTTGTATTGATTGATAAATTATTTTGTTCTAAGACATTTGGATTACTCTATATTATGAATAATTAAAGATTGTTGTGATACGATTTGAATTTGTATCTATGAATTTTAGACGATTGTTAGAAACAATCGCCATTTTGCATTATGTTTAGTTATCCCCACTAAGCTATATGCTTAGCACGATGAATTTAAACATAGGAAGATTCTATAGGAATCTACAACTAGATCTTATTTAGCAATTGGTTGCTTCAACCTTGTTTATTACATTGGTTTGATATTTCGACAAAATAAATTCATTTAAGTTAATCATTCCTTTTAAATCATTCATTTTGTTAGATTAGATGATAAAAATGATAGTTATTGCTAGTACTCATAATCCTTTTGGGATTGATGCTTATCTAATATTTAGTATTATTCAAAAATACACATCAGTTTAATACCCCCTCCCTCTCTATCCAAACCAACATAGATGAGAAGGCTTTGCATTTCAACATATTTGAGAAGGTCCATGATTTCTCTATAGCCTGCCATATGATCTGTCAGGTTAGCCAATGTAGACTTCTAAGGATGGCAACTTGACTATGGGTGGATCATTCAACAATGCTGGTGTAAAAGGGTTATCATAATCAGATTATAGTGATCCCTTGGGTCACATCTGATGATGGTATAGGATTATTATCTTTTTAGTGATGCTGTGAGGCCCTTTCGGTGATGCTTAAATATATTTGGCCACAAGACACCTGTTAGACCAAGGATGAGACAAGAGGAAGACATTTAGGTTGAACTTATGATAGTAGAACACTTGGACGCCATTTTGGTAAGGTATTTTTGATAAGGCTTCGGTCTTGTTAGCTAAATGAAGACATGTATGAACATGTCATGGGCGTTAAGCTCATTTCCTACTCTTGGAAACATTAGCTAGATACTAGACACATTGGCTGATCCAGATGAAGGCATAGACGGTTCACATGGATTAGCCTAGACAGTTAGTTGGACATAGGCAATTACATGTAACTGCCCAAATGCCTTTGTCTTTTGAATTGTTATCTTATATATAGTAGTTTTATCTGAACGATATATATATATATATAAATCCTCCAGGAATGTTATATATATATATATAACATGTAGAATCTTCATATGGTTGATTCTACATGCCTATAAATAATGACGTTGGAGTTATTCCTATCATTAGCACTATAATAAATTAGATTCAGATTTGAGCAGGGTGCTAAAATGGAGAATCAATCTTGACCTCTACGAAAACTCTCCCTTTTATACTGTAGGCAACAAATATAAGAATATGGTGGTGAAGACACATGGAGTTAGCATGAGCGAGTTGGTGTTACAATTCATTGTTTCTTTAGGGATGGTGATTTTTGTCATCATAAATGTAACAGAAATTTCCTTAAAATTCATATTTTATATAGAGTCAATAAGCATACACCATGATGGACTCTGTATTGGGAAATTAATTAGAAAGTGATCAAATCATCAAGTGAACAGAAGAAAAAGTAAAATTTATTATTTATCATAAATCAAAATCAACTTTTAAGTTAATAATTTGATTAATCCATAAATATAAGAAAGAACAAATTGTAAATCATACCTCTTGTCAAGTTTGATTCCCTTTTCTTCAACTCCCCTCTAAAATCGATTTTAACAAAGTTTTGAGAATATTTGTAAGCATTATTAATGCTTCTAAAGTTTTACTTGTTACAAATTTATCACTGACTAACTAGGCAAGTACACAATTTATTGGTAAGCAACAGAAAAATAAGTATATGAAGAAGCAATATGGACTATAAAGCCTAATAATATATAAAAAGATGATCTTAATATGTTTTTGAACAATGAAATGTAAAATAAAACTAAAAACTAGAAAATTATTGAAGAAATAAATGAGAAGAAAATTTATCAAAAGAGAATTCAATCAAAATATAAAAATAGAAAAGTCATGATAGAAATAAATCTATAACACATGGATCTTGATTCTCTAGTGAAAAAAAAAAACTTAAAATTGACTTCCTAAGAGTGTAAAAGGTAGGTAACAATAGCATTTGGAGAGGAAAATATTTTATAGTATGTGTTTTGTGGAGAGGTTAACAAAATACTCCAGAAATTAGGATTTCCAAACTTAAATATGTTTTTCTCTACCTAAAACATAGTTAGGGGCACAATTGTGGCCTTTAGGTGATGGACATGGCCTCTGATACAACCATGTCAATAAAATGTGGATCTTATCGGATCTTTGAAGTTAATACATGGTCTCTAACATGAACAAATATCTAAATCACGAATCTTCCTATTCGTTTAACTTACATGTTGTCTCATACATGATTGATGCTTAACTTGTGTCACTTACTACTTTTAATCTCTCTAGGAAATAGGTTGGCAAACAAGTGTGGGCCAAATTGTGTTTTTATAAGAATTATGATTTTCTTCATCCTAAGGTCCACTTTGCACAATTAAATTAAAAGAAATCAAAATACTAAGTAATAAGGTAATTTAGCATGATAATCAAACAAAATACTTAAGAAAATATGTAAAATATTCATGTATATCAAATATTCCCACATTTAAGCTTTTACTTGTCCTTAAACAAATCAATTAAATCATACTTAACTTGAAAAGGCAACAATTTTAAGAAAGGATTTAATAAAAACTATCCATTATTCATTCAATTGCATTATTCATCAATTATTTAGACATTTAAATACTTGAAGAGTTACCTAACCTTTTGACATGAAAGCAAACATCATGTCATCAATGCTCCTAATTAAGTCACAATTTCAAATAAATACTAGCATTATTCTTTAAATTTAATATTTTCATTGAGGTTAAAGCCATTGGAGTGTGTTTATTTATTCTTACTTATTCAAGTATTTTTGTTTTATTTTTGTTTTTGGTTTTTGGTTGAATATTAAAATACTTAGAAAGAATCCAATTCTAACTCAAAAATATGCCGAATTTACAATAAAAAGCATCATAATACAAATTAAGTATCTATTTTCATAATTATTGGAGAAAATTAAAAGTAAATTAATTATCAATGCTCATAAATATTATCCTAAATTAATTTAATTGCCAAAAGACCTAATTTATAATGTGTCAAAAGTCAACATACCCAGTACACAAGGATCCCCACTTTGCAGGAGTCTAGGGACAGTCATAATGTACGCAGCATTCCCTTTATATTTTTACAAAAAGACTATTTCTATGACCTTATGACCACAAAGGAGCAACTTTACCAGTTGTCCTACGGCTCACCCTCTTAAATTTATAATGTGTAATCTTGATTAATCTTCTTCTTTTATCATTTTTTTAAAATTGTTTGTATTAAACTAATTTTAACAAAATTGATAAGCAAAACATTGCCAATAAATAATTAATTCACCAAACACTTAAGTTATACATTGTCCTTACTTTCCAAAAATGTAAAGAGAAATGAAAGTAAAATTAAGGACAACAATTATCAAATGAGGAAAACAAAAAGGGAGTAGAAATTTCTATAGACCCTATTTTGTAGCTCTTTAGCCAGGGTAACTTTTATTGACATCAAGAATTCATTTATACCTTAAAAAATAAAACTAAAGTAAATTAAAAACTAAGAAATAAATGAACTTTAAATTAAATTCAAACTAAAATAAAAACTAAACACGAATATAACAACATAAGTGAAATAAAACTATAGTTAGGTATCATAAAAGGAAAATTAGGATCCTTAAAATGTTTAAGGCTTAGCGTAAGTGAAAATAAACTAAATAGGAGCTCAAATAAACAATATATCCCAAGTGATAGAAGTAAGCTGATAACCATTACTCCATCCTTCCCAACAACCTATGTAACTTATGTAAAACATGTTTCTGAGTATAAATCTCAATCTTTATATGGCAAAATTTCCTATTTATCCTTTCCTATATTAGTTTCTATTAGTAAGGCTTGACATCTCTAGGCTTCTCCTCCATCTCTTCCTCCTAAAGTGCATTAGTAACTTGAGGAATTTTAGCTATTAGCTTAGGCTCCATTTTATCTTATGCCTCTCCTTTGATCTTAGGGGCCTCACCTTCTTTCTACCCAATAGAATATAAGTTCCACTGACCTTCCTAAATAATTTCATATGCCTCATCATTTTAAGGTCTAAAGTACTCATGCGACACTCAATAGTTAAGTTTAACAAAGAATTAAAAAAACATCTAGGCTCTCTAGTCTAATAAGATAAGAGCCTCCATATATTGCATCATGATTTATATTAATCATTTATTCTAAATATATGGTAAACATCTACCTAGGAGACATATTGTCCTCCGAACTATGTACCACAAATAGAACAAATCCTTACATATTACTACTTATATACTCTCCTCTCAACTTAAACGTGAATGAGATATTTCCTCGTGAAAGTATCAAAGGGCATAAGAGATAATTTGGGTGCCCTTATTTATCAATGTATTATAGTTATATGTGTCAAATGATATGGTTCTCCAAAACTCATTAGTGGTTTACTTATACAAATCATTATGGAAATTATTTATAAAATTTTAAAATGCTTTGTATTCACCTATTTAGGCATCTAAAACCCATATCACAATATAAACATATTAAAAGTTAGCAATCGTTTAGTTCCTCCCAACCTAAATTCTATTGCATTATTCTCATCATGTTTAGCATTCCTAAAAAGTAATTTTTTCAGTAGGCATCGTCAGTCACGTCAAAAACTAACCACCATTCATCTCGTATATAACTCCTCACTTCATCCACTAAATCCATGTGATCCAAACCATTCCAATCTATGCTTTTATCTTTTTAAAAGGCTTAAGTTTTATGTAATATACCTTTAAAGATGGTCATTGTTGTGGAGTATAAGCACAAAGTGCTCATTGTGGGAAGAAACCTAGCTTATATACATGCTCTACTTTTAGAACTGTCATTAAATGTTTATAGTTTCTTTCTTTTACTGATAGATGAATAGGAGCTCATGGTTGTGTATTTTATGAAGATTAGAACTCATGATGTAAAAATTCCTTAAAGGTTGTTTTGGAAGTCATAAAGGTTCAAAATTCTAGATATCGAAGAGAAAAAGTGGTTGAAACCAAATAAAATATTAGGTGAAATACCAAAAAGTATATGGTTTTTTTAGGAAATTAATTTAGGTTGATGTTTTTGAAAGAAATTAAGAGTTTAAGAAGAGGGAAAAAAATTTAAGGTCTAGCATGACCCCTTTTGTTTTAAACTTTCTACAACATATGGTCTACAACATAACCATAATACATACTGTAAACTAAGAAAATTTTGATCGTATCCCAAACTGTGGATCCTCTTTGAAAAATTCTATAAACACAAAGTTTAGGGCATCCACATGCTCCTAGGTCATGGATTCTCAAATTCCTTTTTATACGAAGACAAAATTTAGGATACGAGTATGTTTTAGGCTGTGGATATTCTTGGAAAAACTCACCTATTAACATGGTCTAGGATACGTGTCCCATATATTGTTTAACAATATAATTCAATAAATATCTAATTTTTAAACTTTATGTTAGGCTAATTCTTGGACCTTTACTCTTTAGATTTCTTTAAAGTTTCTCCTAAATCTCATTTGTGCTTTCTTTGGTATTAATTCTAGCTATAAGAAACAAAAACACAAAAGTTAAAAAAAAAATACAACTATAGCAAGATATAAACTTATTAATGAATATAATAATAAATTTAAATTAAATGCCAAAATATGAAGTATTGGTTCATATTGCTAAAAATAAATGTAAGTAAACTTATAAAGAAATTTAACTTGTAGCTAATTAGGTTCCCTCCTAACAAATGCTTATTTATGAGTCTTTTAGCTAGCCCCTCTCCTCAAACTTGATTAGTTTTTGTAGCAATGCCTTTGCTCCATTATTCATCATAGAAAAGTGTGCCTTATAAAAGATCTTATTCTCTCATCTTAACCACATCCTTTACTCTTGCTTTCATTTTAATTTTCTGGGCTCATTTGATCCTTCCTCCATGAGCTCTTATAAAATATTGGAATAATAGCATGTCACTCTTTAATAACCATAAATGACATCATCATTTAAAAATATAAGTTTTTGATTTTTAACCTCGAGTTCACCTTCTCTATAATTGATTATTACACTTGCTATTGTTAAGAAGAGATTTTTTCTCATCTTCTTTAATACCAATAATAGATAAATATGTAAGGAATATAAACCTATCAATATTTTTCTTAATATCTCTATGATTTGTTGAACTATCAATAAGATTTATTACCCTTCTAATGGGTTATCGCTCACCCAATCCTAACCTTTTTAGTATAGTTTAAGATATTATATTAATACTTGATCCTAAATAAGCTCACACCTTTTTTAACATAAATACCACCAAGTTCCTCATGGAATGTTAAAAATTCCTGACTTAAACATATTTAGTAATATAATATCTTAAAGTAACTCGATATTGCTTTCATTTAATTTTATCTTTATTGTTTCCTCTTCAGGGTCCTTTTATGGATCTTCTTCTTCTGGACCTTTTTCTTTTGAATCTTCTTCGTGCCCCTTCAATACAGGGGCGGATCTACAATGGGGGCAAGTGGGGGCACTTGCTCCCACTGCCTCCAACAAATTCTCTATAAAAAATTATTATTTTAAATTTTGCCCCATTAAAAAAAATAAAATTTTACTCCTATTAAAATTTTTCCCCATTAAAAATAAAATTTTGTCTTTAATAAAATTTTCCCCCCACTCAAAAAAATTTCTGGATCCGCCCTTGCTCCAATATACAATCTTTTCCTTTTTTATTATCAAAAATAATCTTATAGGTCAAGAAATTCTTTGTGGATACTCCCTCAGTAGTGTCCTTACCTTACTGTCTTCTTCCTTCTTAGTTGTTAACCTCCTCATGTTTTTAGGTAACCTCTTTTATATATTCCTTAAGGTTGGATACCATTTCACTATATATGATGCCTTGTGATCTTTATGATATTGTGATAGTCATTTGACCCAGTTGAACAGTAGAATTCCTCATCAAGTTCCATGATTTTGAAATTGAGAAGTAGTTGCTTACAAGAATCCCTCATTATATCCATAAAATTGATTGCTTGTCTATTTTTATGATTACCAAAATCCAGGCAGGGTTTATCTTTGTGCTTACTGATTACTCTAGGAGAAATTTAAATGATTTCTCTATACTAAATTATGTTACTTACTGATGGGGTTATTTTGCCTATAAAAATTCCCATAAAATCAACTTAGTTTACTAATTTAGCCATGGGATTACAAGCTTTATACTCCATTCCTTGATGTTCTCCCCTACAAAATTCACAATTTATTACTTGAGCTATTTTGACGGTGAAATTAGGTTCATGTTATCACCTCCATCTAAATTGTCAAAGTTGTCATAGCATCTACACCATAGATCCCAGTAGATCTATTTGCTCTTGTTCTTCCTTACTACTATTGGTAATTATTTATTGTCATTTTCCTATTAACTCTTAGGAAAACTATGTAGTTTTATTAATCAATGTTTCATCCGTTATAGCATAGATCATTTGTCTTATAGAGTTTACTAGACAATTGCAAAATGTTTGAACTTGCATTCATATTTGAAAGATATGGTGTGGGAACTTTCTCTATTGATCCTTGAATTTCTCCATCATTTATCAACTTTGTTATTTTCAATAATGGAAAGTATCTGGCAAGGAATTTCTCCACAAGACTCTCCGTTATTGTTATTTTCAATAATGGAAAGTATCTGTAAGTTCTTGGTTGGATTGTTCCTTTCAATTTAAATGTATTATTCCCTTAAGTTTTGAATCATTTTCAAGAAATTAAGACTATTAAATTGTTGTCATACACAACAATTACTCCTAATATTAGAGTAAACAAAAAAAAAGATAAGATATAAAGAAAACTAACAAAAATATAACAAGAAAACAAAATATAGAATAATAGAAAAATATGTTTCATAAAATAAATCGCTTCCTTAGTAACAACACTAAAAACTTAGTGAGTGTTATACATATATTTGTTAATACTACTAAAATTTTCTTTATATTGCAAACCTATCGCTCACTAATTAAGCAAGTATACCAATTGTTAGCAAGCCATATAATCGTAAGTAGGGATTGAATCTTATAAAGAATCAATATAAACTAAAATTCTAACATTATTAACTAGTCCTAAAATAATAAATAAAAATATAATTTTATGGATTCTTGGAAATGAAATATAAAATAAAAATAAAAATTAGAAAATATCCAATTATATTAATGATGAAATAATTTATGAAAAGAAATTTTAATCAAATATCTATGTTTAGATTAGTACATCTCCTAATAGTACTTTTGACTCAATGATTCAATTAACACAGAATGGATATATTATTTGGACTAGTAGGATCTCCTAGATATTGAAATGTTGAGTACAATTACCTGTTGTCTAGTTGGTTAACCTGAATCTCTATCATTGCTACAACACTTTGAATGCACTAGTTTTTATAAAATTCTATAATTAAGAGTTCATCCTAACACTAGGAAGAATAAGGTCTGTATTGAGCACCCTGCTCAACTCCCTCTACCTAAGCTATAGTCCACTTATAAGCAAGCTCGCTTGAGTGAACCATAAAGTGACTTTAAATCAGATTTAGGCATTGACATAAATAATTAGCATTAAATACCAATGAAAGATATCTTTCAGAAATATATCTATTATCATAAATTAAATTAAGTTAATCCATATAAAAACAACCACTAGATTTTGCCTGTCTAAATATAAAAATTGATATGTGCTTAATTGATATACATTTATTCCCTAACACTTAGTGTTTAATGCTATGAAATGTTTAAGACATTCACTTTAGTTCATATTTGATTTTAGGTACAACTCGGAAACAAAAGAGCTAAAGTGAGTTGAAAGCACAATCTTTAAGTCGTCTTCTTGAGATTCATACTCACTTGTTTTCATGAAACAAGAAGAAGAAGGACTAGAACAAAAGGAGACAATAAAATGCCAAACAAAAGGAATGAAGAATGAGAAAGTTATGCCATTAGATGTATCTTATGGCCATGAAAAATAGGTCATGCCTGTGAGAGGTTTATACCCATGATATTTTGGTAGCTCACCCAAAACCCTACTTTTTTATATATATATAAATAGACATAATGTGACGACAAATGGGAATGAAAGGTTTGGATGAAGAGTTTTGGAGTTTTGAGGTCTCAATTTTGAAGAAGAGAAGGGGTAAAGGTCCATTCCTTTGGAGACCGATGGAAGGTTGAGCTTCCCAATGTTGGTTCAAAAGTGATATCAATGTCAAAGAACCTAGTTAAGCATTCTTCCATTGTGTTTGTTGTTTTTTCTCCCTTAGGAATTGATTATGTTATCTCATGTTTATTGAATTGGGTATTGTATAAGAATGATTGAATGTTCTATTTGATTGTTTTTATATATGAAGCCATTGCTAGAATGGAATACAATACATAATCATTATGTTTCTGATTCATTTGTGGCAACTAATGATTATGAATCATTAGGGATAACGTAACCTAGGTTAAATGACTCGAGCTTATGTGATTGTTTTCTTGATTAACCTATTTTCCTAACTCGTAATGTAGTTGTCTAATTAAATTTAGAGAGCTTATTCTAGATTGTTCGATAGCTAGGCTTAATTAACAAGCTCATATTAATTAAACATGTCCTCAGTGACAATCAAGGTTCAAAAGCTTGTTGTTAACCTACGATTAATAGCTGCTAAGAAAGGTATAAGAATAACAACTCAATGAAGTATGTTGAATTGTGTGTAGGCCAAGATTGAATCAATGATGTTGCCCCTAACGTATTCATCACTTATCATCTTTTTTAGATTGTTTTCTTTAATTTGCTTCGATATTTTAATTTTACTTTGTTTTGTTATTCGAACAAAACCCCCATAACTTAAACACCAATTACTTTCATTTCAAATGCTTTACACACACTCTCCATGAGATCGACTTAGACTCATCATTGCTATAGTTGTAGGTCTAGTTATTTTGAGTGGTATTACGACGTGCTATGTCATTTATCCACAAAGTAAATTGGAAAAATGAAATTAAAAGACAAAATCAAAGAAGTAAGAAATAATCAAAATGAACTCTCGACTCCTTTTCACAAGTTGATATGTTGAGATAATGTCCAAATCTTAATTCTTTGTTGAAAAATAATATAGATACAATAGAAATAAATTAAAATACAATTTCCTCTAGCTAATATGTAGTATGGAGCATGATTATAGCTTAGAAGGGGGGCCTAACTATTTCTTTCAGGTGAAAGACAAGGCCTTTGCCATAGTTTTTTCAGTAAACTATAAATCACATTATCTTTTTGAAATTAATATACAATCTTTACACGAGTGTATTTATAAACCATTGAACTTCCTATATTTTTTTCTTCCTTGCACATGGTCTCATACATGATCATGGCTCAAGTCGAGTCATTTGTTGCACTTGATCCATCTAGACGCCATGTTAGCACACAAGCATGGGCATGATGTTCTTTTTAATTTATGATTTTTTTCATGATTTTACTTAAGATAGCCTCAAATTCTCAAATAATATCATTCCAAGATCTAGTTTGCTGAACTACTAAAAATAAGTAAAATAGGGTAACTTACCATAAACTTCAAATAAAATATTTAAGAAAATATATACATTTTTATGCCCGTTAACAGGGATATAAAACATAACTAATTATTGCAAAATTATCTCCCAATTTACAATTAACTTTAGCATAAGAAATCTTTTGTCAAAGATACACTTCAATGCCGCTTTATAAGTTTGAAGCAACAAATATTCCTAAATCACAAAAAAAGGAAACATCCTTAAGAAAAAACCTATTCATAAGGCCAAGCTTAAAGTTTTTAGGAAAAAAAGTATAAATAGATCCTTGAATTTTGATGTTGGGTACATATTGGTCCTGAAACTTTTATTTTTACCAAATTTACCTTAAACTTATTTAAAGTTTCCCATTAGACCCTAGTTCACTGACATATAAAGTTCAATGTGAAGTGGAATTCACTAAAAGGTTGACCACTAAGGCTATTTTAGTATTTCTTTCAACTAAATAAACTAAGAACTCATCTCCATCATCCCTATTTCATTTTTTTACTAGTTGTATGTATACACAGTTTAAGCAAAGAAAGGGATCCCACTTATAAATCCAGTTCATCATGACACCCATTGCCAAGTTGTAAGAATCATAATATTAATGCCTTCCCTTCCATTCATCAAGTTAAGACTTGGTGGTACAAATGTGATCTTATGTATTAAGATATCCTTTTTCTTTTTCTTTTTCTTTTTCTTTCCTCCTATTACTTATTTTCTTCACCTGACATCATGATATCATTCCATTTAAGTAATAACTACATCATTAACATAAACTTTTGATTTCTTCTAGTTTCCCAAAAGAGAAGCTCCACTATTGAAGCTTTGCCTATGATTAATAAATTTATTTAGGAAAAGGAGACAACCTCCATAACGTAGAAATTACATGCTCCAAAAATTTCATATGACTAAGCATTTCACTATATAAATATTGGAAATATCAATCAACTATAAATGCCTAACATAAAACATTAATGAATTTTCACAATTGTAGCAAAAACCTTCATAATAAAAGAAAGGGAATGAAAGAGTAAGTTCACCTTTTATGAAGATTTCAAAGATATACTGATAACTATAATACTCCATGAACCCAAACAAATATATCTTCATCAAATGCATTTCAAAACATATTTTGGAGTCCCACCATATAGGCATTAGAGATTATTAAACCAGACCATTTGAAATTAGAGCTTTCACGCAAGAAGTAATTTTGTTTATTAGGGTCACAAAAAATGTTAAATAGGTTAACATGCCACTTAAATATAAACTAGTTCGAAAATATCCATTATTTTACTTCGATTCCTTACCAAATTGATTGTCATTGCAACTATGGCGAGCAAAGTCTTCGAACTCTTACCAAAATTTTTGTTTGTTTCCTATACCATAGCATTAATGACACTAAAGCTACCTAATTCTCTTCATCATCTTCGTTCAACTTTTTTTGTTCATTTGGAACACTCAATGGCATGAACCTTAATCATATCATGAATTCCTCTAGTAAGATAAGTATAATTCTAGTAAGGAAATTATCAAACTAACCATATCGAAGGTTAGACTTGGTTTTTCCTTGATCTGGTTACCATGGGGTTTATACACTTCTGTGCATTAAATGTTATGTTCTTCACTCTTCACCTTCTTTCCTGACACTAGCTTCCTTGTTGGTGTTTAATATAAGTCTTAATTTTCGATTACTACTTTTGCTCTATTCCTCTATGAATCACCTTAATTTCAAAGAAATCAACGAAGTCCTATTTACGACTTTAACAACTCTACAAATTTTGATATTTTTAAATCTTGTATATTAATATATGTGCAAATTTGTATATTCACACGTTTACACTTGTGTTGTCTTTAATAAAAATGTCTTTGGTGCATGATTGGCTTAAAGGAAGATATGTGTGCATTTTTGTCTTTAGGAAAAGTGCTTTATTGAAATATGTGTTTTACTTTCAACGAAAACATCTTTGTTACCTGATCTTTGTAAAGGTACATAGTCTTTTGCTGTTCATCAACTGTACATTTTACCTTTTGAAAGCTTCTTTTTTTTTTAGCATAAAGGGAAAAGAATACACCGAAAGTTAAATGAGTCAGGGGAAATTGATCCCGACATATCCTCTAAGAGGAGACTGTGACATCCTAAAAGTGGTACATCAAAATAAGTGACTCCGATGTCGTCCTAACCTGCCGAGTCGGCAAGCCAGTCCGCGTATCTGTTGCTCTCTCGGTATATATGGTGATGAACAACAGACCAGTTTCGATTGAGGAGTTCTCGGATACCCATGACAAGAGAGTTGCCCGATTGAGAGCGGGAGGTCACAGATGACAGGAGCTGGTGCACCCCCATCAAGTCCACTTCCAGCTCAATCCGACAGAAACCCAATCTCCAAGCTAAGGATAGATCTGTTTATATGGCCCAGAGTTCCGCTGACTGCGCTGAACACCAACTTATGAGTTGGGAAAACCCACCTCGCCAACTGCCGTCACTGTCGCATATAAGACCTCCAGCTGATATTATGCGATCACCGTAAAGATATGTTTACGTCTTTTTATGTGCAAATTGGCTTTAGAAAGACTTTTTTTATCGCATAATATTCGTGAAAGTATATCTGCAACAAAATGTCTTATTGCTTGATTGTTTTCTTTGGCGATGCACTACAATAAATGTGTTCATTAGCTGTATCGAATATGTCTCTTCTCGTCAGGACAAGTCTCCTCCTTTCAATTCTGGCTCTTGGGTCCTTTTAGCTACTGTCTGTACCTTTAACCATTTAAGATATGAGGTAAACACTTTTTAACCATTTAGTATGTACTTTGCAACTGTACGTTTAACCATTTTCCCTCTTTGGGCATCGTTGGAAAATTCCCCTTTTATATGTAATATCTGATTACCTCCATTCATTTACCCTCTGATAATTGAACTTTATTAAGTTGAATTAAAAGGCTCCTTTATCATAACTCTTACTTACTATCTCTTATGTTGCAAGACTTGCTAATGCATATGCAAGACTTGCTAATGTATATTTTCCATGTTGTCAGGGGATCAACTTCTTCTGCTTACTCTATTGGTCTATCTATCATTTAACAATAAAATTAATAATCACCTATGATCTGAGAACCAGTTTGTGTACATATTGAATGTCTTACTGGCTCACATCTACGGACCATTTAATGAGTCGCTTAGGAGAGGCAGGTTAACCATATGAGCATACTAAAAGTATGGTCCAAACCTTCTGAACGGAGATAACAAGAATCAGAGCTGCCCTTTCCAACTTCATATACCTTTTCTTTGCCTAATGGAAGGTTTTACTGACTTAGTGGTAGGTCGGTTTTTTTTTGTTGCCAACGATATATTTTAGGAGGATCTTAATTATAAGAAGACATCTTTAAGTCATCCACACTCAAACTAATTTCCGCTTAAGTCGGGTAGGTTCCTTGCAGGAGGTAAAATTCTAGCTTCAAATTTTAAACGGCTATATATATAAGAAGAGTTCAAACTCACAATCCCACTTAAGTAAAAAAAATTTCTTACCAATTCACCTGCAACTTAAAATTATAGTAGCTCGGTTTTTGTTGGTTCTAAACCTCTCCCGTAAAAGGTAATCTAACAACCTAATATGAAACAGTTAAATAAAGTATAAAGACTCTTTAGGCTGACGGGTAAACAAGAGTGGAAGCTTTAACAGCTAAGCTTTAAGTTTTTTAAGGCCTATTGACACTTTTTTCTGACCTAAAGCTCTTTGCCTATTTAAATGCATGAAAGAATGACAGGTAATTATCAATTGACTAGGACATAAAGCTAGACATGCTAGCCTTTTTTTTTTTTTTAAGAAATTGAATATGACTGAATTAAACCAAAAGGCAAGCAAATTACACCACTGATGATACTACAGGCTGGACAAGTCTATATAGATCTTTCTAACTAATCAAGTAAGTAGAATTACAAAATATTTTTCATTCCTTTACACAACTGAGGTGATTAAAGTTTCAAACATTGTTGAAATAGTGACTGTCTTCAAATCTATTGCTGAAAATGTTGATATGAAGTCTAATTTTCTACAGCAATTTGTCATTAAAAGCTTCTTGATCCTAAGTTATGTCTTGGAAGACTCTTCCATTTCTCTCAACCCATATTGTAGCCACACTAAATGTTAGAGCAATGCAAAAACATCACGTGGGAGTCACGATCATGGCCTGCTTCATTCAACCTCCATCTTCTTCAGTCTTTAATGTCCTAATTTCCATCACTAACAAACATATCAAGTACCTCATGAAACATAAAATTAAGATACAATTATTGCTCTAAACAAAATAAACACTTAGAATACATATAAACATTAGCAATAACATAATTCTAAGCCTATACACATCATAATCATCTAAGTAAAAGTAAACATCTAGCCAAACATAGTATAATTTACACATATTAACATCCCCATACTTAAAATTTTACTTATCCTCAAGCAAAACTAAAAACTAAAAATATACAAAATACATAATTACATAAACACATAATCATGCAATGATACAATAATGTTACAATGGCATCAAATCTTATGGACTTAACCTCAAACACAAATAATTCAAAATGTGCCAACACACTAACTTATTCCTTTCATGTTTAAGTACTTTGAAATTAATATGCATATCAATCAAAACATTAACACCCTATTCTGACACTTATGGCACTTGGAAGCATGCAATTATTATTATTAATCAATTAAAAACATAAATTATTACTAAGTGCCTGTTTGGTTGAGCTTTTGGAGGGTGAATAAGCATTTTTTTCACCACAAAAGTTTTAAAAAAATGATTATTTAGCTGTAAAATGATAATGCACTTTTTTAGTAAATATAGCTTTTTTGGTAGCTAAAATATAGCTTTTTAAAAATCTCAAATTTAAAGCTTCTCAAAAAAGTACTTTTTCAGGTAGATTTTTTATATCAATTATTAAACATATTTTTAGTCCCTTTTGCCATTATGTTTTACACATAATTCCACAATACTCACAAACACTTCTTCACGTTTATTTTGAGATTTATATAATATTATTTAATTTTTTATATATTTTAATATTTATTTTTAATATTAGTTTTACTTATGTTATAATCCATATAAAAGATTTGATTAGATATATTTTCATTTATGTTTCATATAGTTTAAAATTATATAATAATTAATATATTGTGCTTTGCATATTGTTTAATATATTTTAAATAATAATTATATGCATAAGTAATTTTTATTACAAAATAAAATATAGTTAAAATTAAAAGTGCTTTTTTATTTTTATGTTGTCAAACAGTCTATCGTATAAACTATTTCAAAAAAAGCTCTTCATTAAATGACAGACAAACAGTCAACTAGCTTCTTAGAAAAGCTTTTCTTAAAAAAGCTCTACTGATATAAGCCTATTCAAACAGCCACTAAGTAACCTTTCATGAAAATTCTTGCTATTTTTAAAAGATCAGTAGGTTTATTTTTTATCGCTATATATATATATATATATATATATATATATATATATATATTCTCAAGTGATAACCTAGTCTTTTGACGTGAAGGAAAATACCTTGTCATTAGTGTGCCCCGATTACTCAACTAGCTCACCTTTTTTTATTTAGCTTGGTTAGAGCATTATTCTAGCCTTTTAACGTGAAAACCAACATTTTATCTTCAATGCCCCCATACTTAGTTATGTCACAACTCTCAACTAGCTACAAGCCCTATTCTTAACCCAATTTTTTTAAAAAAGGGCGAGCAAAATATTTATTTATTTAAGGAATTTTTTTGTTTTTCTTTTATTTCTTTTAACTTTAGACTACCTCATTTCTTTTTAGTCAATCACTCCTATGAAAGTTTACTAATAATGCTAGCCAATTCAATTAACTATAGTTATAAATGTATACGAACAAAAGTCATAAAGTGAAAAAATAAACGTCATATTCAAATTATCATACATATTCATCCCAAAGATACTTAAAACACAAAGTTTCCAAGTTACTATGCCTTTACAATTTAAATGATCATGTTCAAAGCTAAACTAATTCCATTCAATTCATGACATTGACACATTCATATAATTCACACATATGCAACAAAATGTTTACACTATATCAAACTAATATTAAAAACTATACAATTGTTATATACAAATGCAAAATTCACGTGCATATGATATGCAATTGAATATACATCCCTATACTTAAACAACACATTATCCTCAACGTGGAAAGCAAATAATACAAATAAAAATAAATAAAGAACAAAAAATATAAAGTTAGAGGAAGAAAACTTATAATGTTTCAGCAATGATGGTGTTAAAGCTAGAACTTGGAGATACTTCCAGTCATGAAATTCTAGCAATTCACTCCTTATAAATTAAACATAAAAATAAAATAAAATACCAATAAATAAAATAAAAAATAAAAAATATCATAATTCTTGGATTGCCTCCTAGATAGCGCTTAGTTAATATCATTAGCTTGACTATAACTTTATGTTTGTGCTTAACTAGAGTCTATTATAAGGGGCTTGCTTTCACCCGTTTTGCCCAATTTCAATTTGGTAGCCTCTAAATAAGCTACATGTTGCAATATAATAAAAATGCATAATTGATAATGTTAAGAAAACCAAGTTAAGTTCAGTAATGCCTTTTTCATAATAAATTGTCAATAAAATAGGGAATAACGAAACTTCCTGAATCGTTGGTTGCATCCAACAAATTTTCCTTTAAGAAGGTGAACTACTCTCTTTCTTCCTCATTCACCCTCGTCTCTTCTTCTTCTTCCACTTCGTGAATAGAGACTTCGTTATATTCTTCAACCTCTATATTCATTGTCATTTGTTCTTCTTCCTCTTCCTCGTTAGCTTTTTAAATAAAGATTTCCTTAAATGCTTCAAACTCAACCATCGTTGTCATTTGTTCTTGCTCCTTTAAAGATTCGACTTCATCAATTCTAATGACCAAATTTCCCTCCTTCAGATTCTTTAATGCCTTATTCATATTGAATTTCACTTGTTCATCACCAATCTTGAGGATGAGGTTGTCTTCATGGACATCTACCAAAGCTCACCCAACATTCAAAAAAGTATACTAACAATTAGCAAACAATTTTGATCCTCTTCAAAGTCTAGTATGATGAAGTCCACAAGAATGATAAACTTATCCACTATTATAAGCACGTCCTACCACACCAAATAGTTTCTTTATTGAATGATCCACCTAATAAATAAGCATAGAAGTTGGCTTCTTAGCCCCAATTTCCTGAAAATTGACAAAGGCATAAGATTAATATTCATACCTAAGTCACATAAACATTTAGAAATATCTAAGTTACCAACTACACAGGGTATAGTAAAACTCCCTAGATCTGTCAATTGTGAGGGCACGTGGTTAGTAATTAAGGAGTTGTAGCTTTTCATCATGACAACTGTTTGATTGTTGATAACTTGCATTTTGTCATATTAATTCTTTGTGTTTTATGTTCTTTTGATAGGCTTTTGTGATGTGTTGCTTGTGTTTCTATGGTAATTCGTGTCTTTGTGTGTTCTAGGTGATGAAATACCAAAGTGATG
>JANVCQ010000008.1:37400370-37430346 GCA_025531925.1 Erythroxylum plowmanianum
TTGAGTCTATGATCGAATTACAGTGTCAAATGGGAGAGTACCTTGGCTAGGCTTTTATTCATATTATTTTCAATCCTCAATTTTAATTTCTTCTTGCGTGATTTCGTGTTTCTAAAATTTAATCATTCCCAAATCAATTATTTTTACATTTTCATTTTATTTTTTTATTTTCGATTTCGCACAAATAGATAATTACTGCACTGGTCTCTGTGGTTCAACCCTATTCACCACTTTACTCTGTTAAGTGTTCTAGAGTAGGAATTTATTTTTGATTGGTTTGACACGCCATCAATTGTCATCCAAAGTCCACTTGCTTAATAATATTTCCTTGATGTATATGGCTATGCTCTTTAGAGCTTTCACAAATGGCAATGTAGCTTGCAATTTCTTCAGGTTTTCCATGAACTTTACAAATTGTATATCCAATTCATTCTTTTGAGGTCTTTATGGGAATGATATTTTTTGTGGGTAAGGCAGAGGACGAACATAAGGAGGTCTATATTCTTTTCTTCATCCTTTTTCTTCTTCTCTATAAATTAATGATAATTTTAAGTGTTACTAGAATTGTAGGTTTACTATTATATTAATAGCTTACGATGGTAACCTATATCGAAACATACTCCTAAATACATCCATCATTTTGTACTATACTAAGAAAAAATCTAACATGCATGAAAATTCTTTTATTCTTGATGAGCATTCCATATTATTGTTAATATTTCTACATTTTTAGGCAGTAATGTCCTTTGAAATGTATTCATTATAAAGCTAGCTTTTATATCTTAATCATAAGATTAACATATCATCTCTAAAAAGGTGTGCAAATGAGCCCTCAATTATTATCCAGGATTTATACAACAATCTTCTAGCTATCAGACTAGGCTATTTATATAATGTTGTTGGGATGGTTGTTTTACTCCTGCCCTTTTTTTCAAAGGTTATTTCCTTAAATCAATTAAAGAAATGCAATAAAAGTTTTCATCTTTTTGATATATCATATTTTGCAAATCAAAAAAATTCAAAACCAAACAGTTATTTGAAATTCAAAGTGCACATAACCAGATAGATCACTGATACTTTTAGACTTTTGGTTTTCCTTATCCACTTATAAAAGGATATCTTGCAGAATTCTATAGTTGCCTTCCTTTCCTTTTTCTTTCTCCTCCATTATAGCCAATTAATATTGAGGGATATGGGAATGACATTGGAGGGAAAATATAGATTTCATGTCATCATAACACCCAATGGGGGAAGGTGTAATGGTAGCATAGAGGGAAGGAATAACATTGCCATTCATAAATAAAGTTGACACCTACTTAAATAAAATAAAATAAAACCATTCATACAAATGGTTAATCTTTGTACCTAATGCTCTAAAAACTTAAAAGTAACATGAAAATATGGGCCTATATCTACCATTGTACACAAAGATGGAATTCCATATTTCACTTAAGTTTTTACTTATTTACAAGATGGGGTGACAACTTTTATCCATAGTTATGATATTAAATGAATGGAGTCAAGGTGTGGTTCATATGATGCAGTTAATATATCCCTACTTAAGAATGTATGTCTTGCTTTTCAATTTAGAAATTTTAACTAATTTTAAATAATTTATTATTTTATGATTGCATTGAAATTTCTATATAGTTCCATTTAATAAAAGAGATGTACCATCATTTATTATTAGATCGAAATTTGTATAACATTATCTAATTTAGGGATAGTTCTAGATGTCTGCTGTATTACTTATAAATTTAAACAAATGAATCAAAACATTTAGGAAATTATGGGCTCATATTCACAAATACTCGTATTAAACATCAAATACGGTTGAACCTCTAGTAATAACTCATAGAAGGGTTTCTTTTTATAATGTCACAACTTGATCATCAAGTATATGTACATGTTAAATTGTCTAGAACATTATGCTCCTTAACTAATCATTTTCAATAGTCGGTCTAATAATCACCAGTTCATTATATTTAAAACCACATATATAATAATAGAGAAAAAAGTTAATATTTAGGCATTCTTGAGTAATTATGTCTTATGTAACTAAAAACATGTCTATAGGTGTAGTAGTATCTCTTAATCTTCAAAGGAGACACCATAGACATACAAAAATATTGAATTACAACAAAAGGAACTTTGGTGGGTATATATTCCATTTCTTGCATCGTAGTTTTGATTAGAAATTCACACCACCAAAGTTCCTTCTATGTTATCTAAATATTTCTCCATTTTAGAAGGGACATCACAGACAAACATAAATATAGAAATATGGAGAAGGAAATTTGGTAGATTTATACTCCTTATCATAATCATAGTTTTGATCAATATTTCATACAACCAAAGTTCCTTTCTTTAAATTATTAACATTTTCTCACTTCTATAAAAATATATTTATATTTGATAATCTTAATCTTTAAGTTAGACATCATAAACAAACAAAAATATTGAGTAATGGAGGAAGGTACTTTAGTGGATATATATTCCTTATCATAATCATAATTTTAATCAAGAATTCACACATCTAAAAGTCCCTTTTTATTATCTTGATATTTGCCTATTTTCATTTCGCTCTTTACAATAAGCTACTAAAGATATGAATTTTTCTATGAAAATAAGGGAAAAGTTTCAAGAGAAGAATAATAAGAATGATCTAGGAAGTAAATTGTACACAAATAATGGATATGAAATTAGAGTGATAGTTAAAAGAGCCTTAAAGGCACTTTACAATTTTTTTCCTTACTCATGTATTTTAAAGTAGGTGAAACAAGCAATTAGTAATAGCTTTTCATAAGAGAAGAACTGGGGTTATCACTTCAATACTGACTATAGCAGAGTTAAAAATGAAAATAGAGGGTGAAAATATATATCATATCTTTGGGTGGGGTTTAATAAAGCCAATAGCCATATGTAAATTTTTAGTCTTATGATGCCATTTATAAACATGGTTTAAAGGTAGTTATCATGAACTCACTTCTCCTTTCCATGTAACAAGCCCTTATGCATTATAAAAGGCTCATGCACTATCATAACACATCCCATGCATGGGATCATAACATGGCCCATGTATGAGTGCTTACTAGAATTTAAATAAGAACATGATTAACTACATGCTACTTAGTTAATTGTGTTATACAAAACCTTTAATAAATAAATTTTCATGCACAAATCTATGTATTTCACATTTCTAATTAAACTTTTTAAATAAAAACATTATAGACTGCATAGTTTATACACTAAACCATCTTAAGCAAAACCTCTAACGAATGTAGTTTTATGTATAGTTAGGTACCATACTGTGTGTTTCATAATTTCTCATAAAAATTTTAATAACAACATGCTTGGTCATACAATCATGTATCTATCTATGCTTGCCAAAAAATTTAATGGATACAATTTATTATAAGGTTAACCACATGAGACGATTTAATAATATTAATCAAAACTTTTACATGATACAGTTTGTTGCACAAGCATACATCAATTCGTGTTTATCATATTGATACTTGGTTTTATTTCTACTCGCACATTGTATTCGTATTTTTTACTAAAGCTATTACTTGTTTTAAATATATCCTCGTAACATTTATTTTTAGTTGTGGTATTGAATGCATTGATTGTTAGCATATTTTGTATTGAGGTATAGTATTCATTTCACTCGGTCACTATGCTCTCATTAAGAAGTGTAGGTGTTATTTGTCTATAGTGAATGATGGTATTTTTTCAGCATAGACATGATATTGAGTATAAAAAGTACTAATAAAATATGTATTGAGGCAGGATATGGTTTTTTTGTATTCTCATTTTTTATAGATATTATTACTTATTTTAAATGTCTATCAAATTTTTTTTATAGTCGTGGTGTTGAATGTACTAATAACTAGTATAGTTTATAATGATTGTAATTTTTGTACATAGATGCTGAATTGAATAGATAAAGTACTATTATAGTTTGCATAGAGGGAGGGTATGGATTATACCTAAAGATGGTGTTCCCATTTTTCACAAAAGTTGTTATTTATTTTAAATGTTTCCTAGTAACTTTTGTATATAGTTGTGGTATTGAATGTACTGAATTCTAGTATATTTTGTTTTAAGAGATGATCTTTTATGTATTTACACTCAAGATTAGGTTACTAAATTACTTATATTTTACTCAATCTTAATTTTTCTTCATGATATTCTCACCACTCTTGCTTTTTACAACTCAACTTCTATTTATAAGACCTTTAAAAGGAACTTTACAATAGTCCAACCAAAACAGTAAGCAATAATGGGGTTTATAAATTTGGTTTACAAAAATTAGATTATGATACTTTATAACACACTAGAAAATTTTATAACCTAAATACACATCATACAATATTAAAGTTTTGATGTGTAATTTTATTTTAAAAATATTACTTATATTTTATTTATTTATTTACCTTTTTAATTTTATTTTTTCTCTTTTTATTTTATGTATGTATGATGTGAACTAACGTAAGAGAAAACAAATGAAACCACTTAGATTGAAGAAGAATCCAAAAACCAAACGTTGAATTAAAAAAATTTATGGAAGGAAAGAATTGGATAAGATGGATAATGAATGACAGAATCACAAAAATGAAGAAAGAAAAACAAATAAATACTTAGGCATAGATAGCACCTAATTTCAAGAACCAAAGCTTTGATACTATATAGTGTGAAACTTAGACTAAAAACCACCTAATACCTGACTTATAAGAAATTAGGATCTTATTATTGTTTTCAAATCAAGCAAGGAACCTCAACTTAACTAAACCCGTTGATTAAAATAAAAAAAAAGATAAATATTTTGAATGTCACAAGTTGCCTTGTTAAGATCAAATGAAGTTTTTGTTAAGGAATCAAGAAAATTTCTCATAAAAAGTGAAGAAAACTCTTAAAATTGATTTCTATATTGATGATTGTTATAAATTACATCAACCAGACACCTTTTAAAGACATAAATACCTAAGAACTATAGTCCTAAAAAATAGAACATTCATATCATAATCTAATTAGTAAAAAACTAAATGAATTTGAAAAGTTAATCCCTATCTAAATAAAACTACAAAATTCAATAAAATAAAACACTTAATCCTATGAGTTCGGTGCTTGTCCAAGACTCACACCAACACTAATTTTGTTCTAAAACTTTATAAGTTCTAAAAAATATGATGAGCTCACTTAGCTTATAATAGATAGTATTAGAGATTAGAGAAATTCAAAAAAGAACTAGGAACAGAGGAAATAAACTTTGCTAAGAATATTCGTACTCTTATTGAATTAACGAAAAACATTTATAGTCTCCATCACAGCTAGGAGACTAGGAGACTTAGCCTACAAGAAACACAACTCCAAAAAATACTCATCCACAACCCCCATGGCTGAATACTAGCCTATACCCCCAGGACACAAAAGAAACAACAACTCTACTAGAAAATAGGATTATTCTTTCCTAAATTAATTCAACATGTAAACACTACCAAGGCCACGTAAAACTCTTCCTTATGAAAGGCTCAGTCTAAGATCCCGCACTCGAATGAGCCCCACTCAAATTCATATCAACTCCTTCCCCCTCAAAAGTTGGCTTATTCATAAGCAGAAAACTTGGATACGTCTTTGAAAATCTCCTGGCATCTTCCTATGTAATGTCTTCCAGTGGGCCCCCTTTCCATTTGATCAAGACTTCCTCTTTAGGTTGATAGTGTCCCCGTTGCTAAGTTCTTTTAACCAAAACAATTTCAAGCTACGGTAACACTAAATTTTCCTCCGACGAAAGAGGCAGTCCTGTAGAAACCTCGGGAGCATTGCCAAAAAATCGCTTCAGTTGGCTCACATGGAAAACATTATGAATTTTTTATTCTATTGGCAACTCCAAACGGTATGCCACACTTCCAATCTTCCCAACAATCTTGAAAGGGTCATAGAAATGGGGAGATAACTTAAAAGATGCTCGAAAAACCACAGAAGATTGCCTATACGACTGAAGTTTCAAATAGACATAATCGCCGACAGCAAACTCAACTTCACGACGATGTCGATCTGTAATACTCTTCATTCAATAACGTGCTTGAAGGAGAGTGAAGCATAGCTCTTTAAGCATCTCATCACGACTTCGTAATTGAGCATCCACTGCTGCCACTTAGTAATTCCTGGTACATATTGATGTAGAGGATGAGGAGGTTTACCATGCTATCCATTCATGCCATTTCTTTAGCTGGTCATGACAAAAATAACGCAGATATTGCTCCAACGTCCTATTTACTACCTCAGTTTGTCCATCAAATTGTGGGTGGTAACTTGAACTCATGTTCAATTTCGTCCCTTGTTGTTCAAACAAGGTTTTCCAAAAATTACTCATGAATACCTTATCTCTATCACTGACTATTGAACTTGGCATACCATGAAGTCGGACAAAATTGTCGGTGAACTTGGCCACACGAGCTGCCGTGACCGAGGCGCCAGAGGACTAAAATGGGCAGACTTTGAAAATCGATCAACAATAACAAATATTACCTGATAGCCACTGCAGTTAGGGGGCCCCTTGATGAATTCCATGGATATGTCTTCCCAAACTCAGTGAGGAACAGGAAGAGGTTGTAATAATCCAGCCGGCTACAATTGCTCGTACTTGTTTTGTTGACATATATCACAATTATGGATATACTCCTTCATTGTGCGGTGCATTCCAACCTAATAAAATTCATCTCGTACTCTGGCCAACGTTTATGGTATCCAAAGAGGCCACCTGTCGTAGTATCATGGTATTCTGATATAATAAGAGGAACTAATGTTGACTTTGGATTCAATAAGACTTGCCCATTAAGAAACCACACCCCATCCTTAAGTTGTGCATCTAGGTTAGACTTAAAGGAGTCATAGTATGGATCCGATGTGCATTTTGTCTTTAGTTGGTCCTACCAACTTGCACAAGGCCTAGAGATAGCGATGAAGTGTAGCTCAGCCACCCGAGAGAGAGAATCTGTGGCATGGTTTTGGACTCCTAGCTTGTATTCTATTTTGTAATCATACCCCATCAATTTTGGCAGCCACCTAGTCTGAACCGGAGTAGTAATTCGTTGCTCCAATAAAAACTTTAGACTTTTATGATCCGTACGTACAATGAATGATTTCCCCAATAAATAGGGCCTCCACTTCCTAACAGCTTTGACACGGCTAGCATTTCCTTCTCGTACTTTGACAATTTGAGAGTGGCCCCTTTTAATGCCTCATTGTAAAAAGAAATCAGCCTCCGATCTTGCATTAAGACAGCTCCAATCCCACTCCCACAAGCATTGCATTCTATTATGAAGGGTTATAAAAACTCAGGAAACCTCAACACAGGAGCTCTGGTTATAGCATCCTTGAGATGATTGAATGAAGTTAAAGTTTCCGTAGTCCAGTTAAACCCATCATTGGATAATAATCGAGTCAAAGGGGCTGCAATGACTCCATAATGTTGGATAAACTTTCGATAATGTCCTGTCAGCCCTAAAAAACCTTGTACCTCATGAGTTGTTCACCGAGTGGGCCAATGCTGGACTGTACATACTTTGGATGGGTCGGGTTCCACGCCATTTCCTGTAATCACATGGCCCAAATACTTTATGCGTTGCACATCAAACACGCACTTCTCCTCTTTTGTGTACAGTTGGTGCTGGTGTAGGATTGCAAGCACCAATTAAAGATGCTCAAGATGTTTTTCTCACGTCGTAGAGTACACTAGTATATCATCAAAGAAGATTAGCACGAATTTTCATAAATATGGGCGGAATATGTCATTCATCAAGCTTTGAAATGTGGAAGGAGCATTGGTGAGCCCAAATAGCATTACGATAAATTCATAATGTCCTTCATAGGTTCTAAAGGCAGTCTTTGGAATGTCATTCTCGCAAACCCTAATGTGATGATACCCGAACCTTAAATCCAATTTTGAAAAATATCAAGCTCCAAATAATTCATCCATGAGTTCATCAATGACAGGGATCGAGAACTTTTCTTTCACTGTGACCTTGTTCAAGGCTCAGTAATCGATACAAAATCTCCACTCGCTGTTTGCTTTCTTGACCAAAAGAACAGGGGATGAAAACGGACTAGTGCTCGGCCTGATCAAACTGGTTTCCAATAATTCCCTAGCTTGTTTCTCAATCTCAGATTTTTGATAATAAGGATAATGATAAGGACAAACGTTTACTAGTTTGGTATCAGGTAAAACGAAATTTTGTGATCTTAAGTTCTGGTGGGTGGTAGACTTTTTGGCTTTGTAAACACTTCAGAAAACTGAGATAAAAGTATATCCACACCTGAAGGGATTGATGAGGAATTGGTGGACATCAAAGCTGTTGTAACCATTTGGATAAAGAATCCCTCACCTAGCGAAAGACTTGTGTTCAAGTTGCTTGACTCCTTCTCTGTTAACGCCTCTAACTCTTTTTGCCGCAATCCCTGGAAGACATATGGGACCCCTTTATAATTAAAACCCATTGTTAGTTTAGCATAATCAATCTCCACTGGGCCCAACGTTTCCAACCATTGGACTCCTAATTGTAAACTAGATAAATGGCATCTATAATGAATGAATGATCAAGACTTGTGAATAAGGATACATACCCTAGATAGTCAATTTAGCAAGCAATGAACATAACACATATACATGTGTATGATTGAGTATTCATTTGATTAAACAAGTTAGTAATGTATAAATATGTGTTTATTGCATAATATAGAAGCACAAATTGAGCATCCACATCTAGACATTGCCAGATCGTCAAGGCAATAGCTATCTAGAGCGTACTATGAGTTAACCTAGATGTTTTCTTACTATGTTTGAATTGTTTTATTAACTTTTAGATATTGAACTGTTATTGATATGATTATGATATTCCGGACATTGTTGGTTTGAGGAGTTTGATATTTGGGATTGTATTAGAAGTGTTTTCAAATTGAATGTGCAATATGAAACATGTTCTCAACTGTATGTTGAATGCCGAACTCAGATCTGATGAATATGAATGAAAGTTATTGATAGCATATTATGTGAAATGATGCATTCAATCACATGAATATGCATGATCAGATAAAAGAGTTATGACTGGAGTGACCAATCTGAAAAGAGCTTAAAGCTCAAAAATGTACACAAAGAGCCACAGGCTTAGTTATTAATGAGCCAGGTATCCACAAAGGGGTACAAGACAGTATCTAAAATAAGCCCGATATTCATAAGGGATACGAGATAGTAAATAGGCACTCAATCACAACAAAATAATAATGAAAGTGGAATCTCATTTGCATTTATATTAGATAACAAAATAACTCTTCAGGAGTCTTTAATTACAATAGATTTGTTAGAGAATGTTCACATATAAGCTTTTCTCAAAGAAAATTTAGAAAAATATTTTCGATCTCCAAGTGTGGTGCATAGTAACACAATCTATTAAGAAATTGGTCTTATATTCATATTAGTAAAATATTAATTTGTAGGAGAATAAAAATAAAATTTTAACAATAGTATGCAATTTATGTGACATTTTGTTTCTTTTTTCTTACAATAAAATGCAATATTCTTCCAATCTACTTTTGAGTAATCCATGAAGGGTTTTGGTAAGTAATCCTTAAAATTTCCTTTAAGTTACAACTTAAGGACAATAGATCATTGGATGAAGTAAGAATAATAAATAAATGAGAGAAAAAATCTCTTTATTTTACATAAAGTTTTATTATTTCATAAAGATAGTCAAAAATAACATTGAAGTTCTTTATTATTTAAAACAGTATCTAAAATTAACATAAATAATTATTGAAATTAATTTTAAGAAACATCAACATCTCTAATTAGAGTTTATTCTTCTTTCTTAGTAACCAAATAAATCGAATACGTGAATTGGATCTTTAGTATTAAGATCATCACATAAGTTGTCTATATATTTTTTACTTTTCCTTTTGTAATTATAAAAGCTTCATAAAACTTAGTGTTAAGAGAAATTAATTTAAGCTTAAGATGATTGCTACAATTCACCTCATAATACAAGCTTCAGATTGATAGAAATACAAAGCTTAAAAGAGTATCAAAAGGCTCTCAAACTTGTCAATTCAATCCTTAAAGAAAAAGCTAGATTGAATTGGATGAAAGATGGAGACTACAATACAAGGTTCTTTCATTCCTCATTACTTGCTAGACATGATGTGAACAAAATTTCAGTACTGCAAGATAATAGTGGTCTGGAATACTTAGGACAAGATAGCTTGTAGAAGTTAGCAAGAAACTACTAAACACAATTTATAGCGGTTGATCATGCTACGTCGTAATTATTACAAATGCAATGCTATCAACCTAACCCATCTTATGTATACAGATGATCTTATGCTCCTTAGTGGATCAGATTCACATTTCATTAGCATATTATTACAAGTTCTGAATATGTTTGCTGAGTGGTCTGGATTAAGCATAACACTGGAAAGAGTAGCCTCTTCATATCTTCAGATATAAGAAACAAAGAAAAAATTAATGAGATTGTTGACTTAAATATACTTGATACTCCATTCACATATCTTGGAGTGCCAATCACAAATTAAAAGCCAAAATTCAGTGATTGTTTGCCCCTCATTGAAAAGATCAAAGATAGAGTGAATACATGGAAAAATCAATTTCTTTATTATGCTGCCAAGTTCACTCTCATTATTTCTATTCTAAGCAGCCAACACTTATATTCGACTGCACATATTATGCTGCCAAGAAAGGTAACAAAGGAGATAGATAGAACAATGAAAGCATATAGACAGATCAATGAAAACATACCTATAGATAAGCATGAAGTTACTATCCCATCAATGAAAACATACCTATAGATAAGCATGAAGTTACTATCCCGAAGAAACAAGGAGGCTTGGAATCATCTCTATCTCAAATATGCAAAAACTACTGATGTGTAAAAGATTGTGGTTGCTATACAATAATCACAATGCACTTTGGATTAAATGAATACATGCATATCACCTTAGAACAAAAATTTCTAGCACCTATCTTGCATAAGAGAAGTCTCCTAGATATTTAATCAGCTAAAGAAGATGAGAGAAATGGTTTATCCCTTTTTTAAGCATAGGATTAGAAATGGAGAAGAACTTGGGTTTGGTTTGATAATTGTTTGGACATAAGTTCGATCATACATAGATAAGAGTTTAGCCATTTGATCAATAGAATCCACAGAACCTCAGAGTTTCCTCATTAATCTACAATGGTGAGTGGAGTGGAAATTTTAGGGGTTTTGCAACATTAGAAAGGCTCTTACCTGAGTTAAATGATGTTGAATAGGAAGATAAAATATTCTAGACATTCAACTCAAACAGAAAATTCTCCAATCAATATTGCTATAAAATGAGTGTCAATTGATCATTGATAATGCCTTGGTATAACCTACTGATCCTATCCATCATCACTTGGCTAGCGATTAGAAACAGGCTTAGAACTAAAATTCAATGGCATGGCAATGTCAATCCCACTTAGGTATTGTGCAAGATGGCAATGGAAGATAAAGATCATCTCTTCTTTCAATGCAATTTTTCTAAGGTTGTTTGGAGCAAAATTCTTTACTTGATTGCAACCGACAGCATCATATATGAGTGGGAGCAAATGTTAAGTTGATCCATAGAGCACTATCATCAAGGAAAATCCAATGGAATACTTATTAGAGCAGCCTTCTCCTCTGCCATTTACTCTCTTTAAAAGGAAAGAAATAACAGAATTTCAAGAACATTGAAGCAGAAAAATGTCAGCTAGCTAATCAAATAATGAATTGGATTATATTAACCATTTTGGCCAACAATGCACAGGGAGGGAGCACTCTCCTCGGACATGAAGAAACGATGGAAACTTTAATATGTTGTTAAGAGGTTTATGTTTTATAATGTGTTAATTTTAATGGAAACTTTAAACTGTTGTTAAGAGGTTTATGTTGTGTAATGTCTTAATTCTAATGAACTTCCGATTATTTTGTGATTGAATGTAAGCTTAATAGCTTAGAACTCATTGTAATATTGTATTAGTTTTGTCTATGGTTAATACAATTTATTCATTTCTCAAAAAAAGAATCTAAAACTTTTTAGAAATATTAAGAATAGTAAATTCTAATTTAGTAAGATTCAACATATTGGGATAAGAATAATTGAAATTATAGGTGGTTCAACTTTATTAGACCATTGTGACGATAACTTGTTACAAATTAAGGAAAATAAAAATAAAAATAACATTATTAAATAATTGAAAGAGTAATTTAATCCAAATTATAGTACTATATCCTCTTATGCCTTGTCTATCACTTCAAGTACTTCAACCTCATAGTATCTTAATTCTGCTTGTTGTAACTATGTGGTCTCTAATTATTCCATTCTAGAATCTTTAAAAACACCATCAGTCCCATATATTGTTTATACTGCTAACAATTCTATTATGCATGTTCAAAGTATATGCACTACTTGCCCAAATTAGTTTCACCTGAAACTTTTCTTATTCCTAAACTATTATTAAATCTTATTATGAACTTGATGTTGACTTATCCTTTTTTTTTTACAAACCGAAAACCAAAATGGGAAACAGAAGAAAACTATCTAGCACAGGACTCTGCGGTACAAAGCTCCGTGCTTGTCTCGGTGAAGAAAGTCCATGACTGTCAGCGGGGGCTTCTGTAAGTGATGCATGCCAGGGCTGCTAAATAGGCCATGTGATATGCACACTGATTCCCTTCTCGATGGACATGCTGGAGGTGGATCTCCCAATCCCGTCGAAGGAGTTCACGGATACCTGCCACCAACAAATTAAGATCAGCTAAATCGGCATCAGAAGAGGATAAGATGTTGATAACTTCCAGTGAGTCTACTTCGAGAATGACTCGTCGATAACCAGTCGACCAAGCCAAAGTAAGACCCGAAAGGACTCCCTGTAGTTTGGCTGCTAACGGCAAGCTCCTTCCAATATGCTAAAGAAAACCTCCGCACCAATGGTCGTGCTCATCCCAAATAAGACCCCCATTCGTGGCAAGGTAGGCCCCTTGTTTAACCGCCCCATCTGTGTTCAGCTTAATCCAGTTCACCGGTGGTTTGTTCCACCCCACTAAATACCCACGGATAAACCCTGTGCCGGAAACATACATCTTTCCACTGTCCGGGCCCTATCTATCCAGTCCACATAGTCCATGAAAGCCTAAGTACCATCTGCCAGCCAACGAAATGCAGTGTCAAAAAGACTTTTGTTCTACCACTGCCATAAAAACCAACAGGCTACTCCAAATATAGTAACCCAGTCTGAACACAGCACCGGTATATGCTTTGTAAGATTGCAATGAACCCACTGTTCCACATCTTGGTGATAAAACTCTGCATCGACCAGCTCTCTGGGCAACTTACTCCAAAAATCTCTCACCCGCGACAGTCACGAATGGCGTGTAAAGTGGTCTCTGTTTGACCACAGAAATGACAACTGCTATTTGTTGAAAGGTGTCGTGCCATCCTTTGGTAATTGATCAGTAGTTTGTTCTTGGTCATTAACCAAAGAAAGGCCCTAATTAAGTTGTGGTTGTATTGCCCAAGATCCACAAATAAGTTAGATTCTTGGGTCATGGCACAAGGTTGGACAATTGTTTAAGTTTATTTTCCTGAGTATCCTGTCCAAATGTGTTGTTGGTGCTATCACTTCTCATATTTGGCATTATTGTCTTGTTCATCTTTCTACTATTAGATTAGGATCTTTAATCTGTTTAAGCTTTGTTAAGATCGAACACTCTAATTGTGTCTTTAATCAACTTTTCAAAGGTCATGTTTTACCTTTTTTTCAATTAATGACTATTTTTAGTATTTTTTTATATTATTCACTTTAACATTTAAAGCCTTGCTGGCTCCTCATGAAATTATAGGTGGTTTGAGATATTGTCTAATCTTTATTGATGTTTTTCTCATTATACATGGATTTATCTAATGCGATATAAATATGAATTATTTTCTATTAACACTTTCTTTGATAATATGATTCAAACTCAGTTCTCTTGCAAGATTAAAATATTTCACACTAATAATGTCATGTAATATAAAGATACAAATTTCACCTGCTTCCTTGCTGAAAAAAGACTATTATTTAAAGATCGTGTCTAAATACCTCTCAATAAAATGGTCAAGCATAAAGCAATCATAGGCAAATTTTTCTTGCTATTTAAGCCCTCCTTATATCCTCTTCCTTCATGAAATCTTTTGGGGAGATACTTCTCCTAATGTTGTCTACACTATCAATCATATCCCTTCTCCTATCATAGGTAACATCTCTCTTTATGAACTCTTATTCAATTGTGCTGTTGACTATCGATGTATTAAGATTTTTAGTGGTATTAGCTTTCTTCTTCTACAACCTCGTGAATACACCAATCTAGAACTACAAGCACGCTTATGTTGTTTCCTTAGATATAACATAAAACATAAAGATGTTGGGATCTCCTATCTTGAAGACTCTGTATCTCTTAATAAGTAACATTTTAAGAATATAAAATGTTTTCCACACTTTCAAAATTCTAGGTTAGCAAACATTCCCAACATTTTTTTTTCATACCCCATCATATCTTTATTTCCTGGTACTACTCCTATTGTATCTTCCTCAATTATGGATACTCCAACTTCACCAATAAACTCTTCCCTTCTACTTCTTCATCAGAACCTACTGAGTCTTAATAATTTCTTCTTCGTTCTACTCAAATAAGTCACCCTTTTGTTTGTTTTAAATATTTTCACATTTATTTCATTGTTGTCTCTTTATATGAACTTCACACCTATCATAAGGTCAACTTTGACCCTTTATGGTATAAAGCAATGGCAGAAGAAGTACAGGATCTTTCCAACATCAATGTTTGGGATTTAGTTGTCTTATTTCCAGATAAGTATGTTATTAGCTGCAAGTAGGCCTATAAAATTAAGACTCGAACTTATGGATATGTTGAAAGATACAAAGCCAGACTGGTTGATAAATGGTTTACTCAAGAATATAGAATTGATTATAAGGAGACATTTGCTCCTGTAGCTTGTTTAACTTCAATCCTTTGTCTTATCATAGTTGTTGCCAACAAGCATTGGGAACTATTCCTAATGGATATTAGGAATTCCTTTCTCATTATCTCACGGAATAAATGTATATGTAACCTCCTTATGGATATGATCATCCATTTAATAAAGTTTGTCACCTTCGCTACACCTTGTATGGACTTAATTAAGCTCATCAAGCTTAGTTTACAAAATTTAGCTCAACTATTGATAACCTTGGTTTAAAGTTCAGCTCTTATGATCATGCATTGTTCCTTAGCTGTTTGTTATAAATGTTTGGTAAAATTAGCTGTTTAGTATTAGCTGTTTATGTGTAAAATGATTTATAAGGACATGACTTTAAAAATAATAATAAGGGTATAAATACTATATATCTTAGTATTTCGTTAAATATTCTTATAGGAATTTAAATTTTAGATATTTAATTCTATAAAATTAAATTTATAACCTTAATAAAAAACATAAAACATTTAATAATAATAATAATAATAATGATGATGATGATGATGATGATAATAATAATGGGACACGTTCTATTTGACTAAGTTACCAAATTAACCCCCTCCGTTTCCTTTATAAGTCAACAACTAAAAAATTTAATTAGTTTGATCGGTTCAATCGTAAAAATTTTAAATCGTTTAATTTTTTAGTTCAATTTTAACTTTTTGGTTTGATTTATTTTAATAACTATTGTTGTTAAAAACTGACAAATTTATTACAATGATAAAAAAACTCAACTAATTCGACCGATTCAATCGTAAAACCTTAAATCACAATTCGATTTATTTTAATAACTCTTGTTGTTAAACCTAATATATTAATTGATTAATCGATCAACTTTTATAAATTAATAAATTTTTATAAATTAAAATAAATTAACTAATTTTTATTTAACAATTTATTTTTTTCAGTTAAACTTCATTTTAAGAACAATTATATTTTAAACTTTTAAAATTTTTAACAGATTTTATGATAGTTTAATACCGATTGAACCTTTAAACCTTAAATTTCTTATTCTGCATTTAATTTTTTATTCAGTTTTTAAAACAACAATTTATTAATTAATTGCTTAAATTTCTAAATTAATAAGTTATCTTAAATTAAAATATTTAATTTAAATTTCTTTAAATTAATAAATTATCTTAAATTAAAATATTTAATTTAAATTTAAATTTAAATTTCTTGACGAATAAACAAGTAGTCTTGTCTAATTTAAGCAGAGTCTTTATGTCCATTTTTGTCAATCAAATGCTCATCGAACAATTCCTCTTGTGCTTTGGCGTGAAAGCGAAGTCGTAATGGAAAACGTTAGCTCTTGGTTGTTTAAATTGTCACCCTCCTCGTAATTCTCATTGGATTTCAATTGCCATCTCTTTTTCTGTGTCTCAATCCTTCCCACAGAAAAAGTTTCCATTTTTCTACATAACTACAAGTCTTTTGAAGAGACATGGAGAAGATACGGTAAGTTTGATTGCTAGGTAAAAGCTAGGAAAATATACGCATAGACATCATCACCAAGGAAACAATTAGAGATGGAGTTATCACTTGGTCTTTCTACTAAAAGTTCCGACCTTTTTGTTTGAAGCTTCTGTTCGCCAATTTTCTGAATCGCAAGAGCAGAATGAAAACGCATTAGAGACCATATTTACCCCACCATTCTGGGCATTTGGCGGAGATCTGCCATTCTTATACCAAGCGTCGAAGAATCAAATGTCACACAAAATTTTGCACGCATCTCTAAAAGAATGGTGTAAAGAAAAAGAAGTTTCGAATAAAAGATCATGTGGTGGTTTAAGTATAGGGTCCGTGAGTGGAGTAGATATCCACAAAGGCTGCTCTTGTTTGCTGTAAATGAGAGAGTGTTAGATCAAAAAATTTTAGCTGTAAGAAAGGGTACAGTTGGGCTTTGAAATAATTTCAGCTGTTGGAAGAAAACGCTAGTATGTAGCAGCATTTTTATTTTCGATTGTTTACCTTCAATGAGTTGATGAAAACGTTATTTACCAAACAATGTTATTAGCTGTTTGAAGAGTCAAACAACTAAAATCAACCAATGAGCTAAAAAAAAATAGCTGATTGGTTGATATCTCAACAAGGCCTATGCGTATAAATACTTTTAATATACTTGTGACTATACAAGCACAAATATGGAGACTTTTCTCTCACCCTTTCTCTGCCTCTTCCTTCTTCACTTTCGAAATAACACGCACAGCACTTGTCATACTTTTAGTCGGTTCTTAGGACACATATCTTTACTTTTACTGTTGCAAATATTGAAGCTTTGGAGTTTTGGGACGATAAAAATAGGAGAATTCGAAGTTATGATCAAACATCTTGACAGAAATGGTGATGGGAAGGTTTTATCAGTGCAGTTCAGCTGTCGTCTGGCACTTTTGGTATGGAATTATGCATTAAAGGGATAGAGATGGTGCGTGGTTTGTGGGAATGGTTTGCTGAGGCAGGGAATATTCTTGGGCTACTATAGGCTAGAGGAGAAGAAAAGCAGTGCAGTGATTTATAAATTATTTTTATTTTTTTTCAGTATAGAGGTATTTATTAACTTGATAACACTAATATTAATAACGAAATAAAATAACAATAAATCAAAATTTTATGCAATTTAATTTATATAATTTAATTAATGCAATAATTGAGTAAAATTTAAATATAAATTATAACTTTACATTTAACATTTTCTTGTTATAAATAATAAAATATAAATGATTAAGAAATTTAAACAAAGAACAAGAATACATACAATCTACCCCTAGTTTATATGGCTTTTACTTGCGTGCTTAAAAGGACCAGCTAAATGTGTTGTGACTGGTGCTGCAAATTAGAGTCTAAACTCCAAACAGGATATGCATAATGCATTACGCCTCTGTTTTAAAAATCAGACCGGATCGATTGGTCCGATCAATTCGACCGGTGACCGGTCGACTATTCAATCTAGTTTATTCTTAAAAATCAGTTCTTAATTGAACCAGTGAGAATTAGTCCAAATCGCTCAATTTATCGATCCAATCGGTCCGATCTGACCGGTTCAACCACTGATTCAATAAAATTTTTATTTTTTTTGTATTTTTTGTATTTTTTAATATTTTTAATATTATATATAATTAAATATAATTATTACATAATTATAACGTCACACCAATTTGACCGGTGGTTGAATCGATTAAACTGGTCAAACCGATAACCAATAAAACTTTCGATTCGATGACCGATCCGAATTTTAAAACATTAGATTACGCAATATACAACAACGATAAAACTATAAAGCCAACTTTCACGTGACACCTTCTGAAAATGCTGTGATAAACTGACAGAGCAGAGTGAAGATTTCGAGAAAAAGGGCCTGGTCATTTTCCACTGAACCACTCTGCAATGCCCGCGTGCCTAGTGCTTTAGTGATAACACTTTTCCTTGGAATTCGCTTCCTCTAAAGCCGAATACGTGCCCAGGCTTCTTTACCAATTATCTCTTTGTTTTAACTTTTTGGAATTTGGAGTAAACGACTCAGTGTTTATCGAGAGTAAAACTAGACACGTTTCAAAGGATTTAAAAAAGAGGGAAAACAAGGTTAGCCAAAAAGACTGAACTATTCAAAGTACAGGCTAGAGACATCCATGTTTAACAGTTTAGCCAACAAGACTCGATTATTCAAAGTACAGGCTAGAGACATCCATGTTTAACAGTTTATGTAAACAGAAGTACATCACAATTTTCTTTAGCACTTCAATCTTAGAACACAGGCACTTGTAGTAATCAATTCGAGTGGTGTTCGGAGAAACCCGAGAAAATGCTAAAAGAGAAAGACAAAGGGATATTTGAAGACGAACATAAGTGGTAAAGCACATTTAAAAGTTGGCGTGGACTGTCTAGTGACAGAAGATAACTTTAAGTTCACGTGGCGAAGAGCAATCGTGCATGAGAGAGGGGCTATCATGAGCGTAAGTAAACGTGGCAGGGCATGCATGCTTGAAGAAATCCGAGTAGGTCGAAGCTCGACACGTCTGCGGACTGTTGTAGTGGTTTCTGCAGCAAAGCTCGTCGGTTCCAAACGCCTCACATCCACTCTTGCACCCAACCACATGTCCGTGACCGGCTGGGGAACGTACCTGAAGTTTCTCGGGACAGGTAGCAAGCAGATTTGCTCTGCAACCCACAACAGGGCAAAGGCCTTTGCCTTCATGTGGGGTCACGGTCATAGGAACATTAAAGCCATCGACGAGCGATACACCATAAGAGGAGAGGTCGTTGTGGCCGTGATGGAGGCTGAACTGTGCCAGCGTAGCAGGAGTAGCCCCACCGAATCCGTTGCACTCGATGCGATTGGCACAGTCTCCGGTGACGCAGTGGAACTTCCCGCCGTAGTGAGAGCATCCGGTACGACCCCAGATACGGCCAGACCAGTGCTGGGTTGGCGCCGGAAATGAGCGGTGGGTGAGAGTTGTGAGAGCAAAGCCGCCGTTTTCAAGAACTGGGTAACCGGCGTTGGGCTGAATAGCTGGGTAGATGGTGTAGGGGCAGTTGTTGACTAGGGTTAAAATGAGGCCTGGTTGGGTTGCTTCGCCATATAAGCTCAGCAGGAGAACAGTAACGGCAGTGAAGGCAAGACTTGTAGCAGAGGCCATATTTGGTAGGGAAAAGAACTGGCTGTGGTCGAGATAAGCCGATGGCTTTGATCAATGGGTGGTACTTATAAGCGCCGAAGGTTTGGTTGGTGTCGTCTTTGTATGGGATTCCAAGGGTGAAACACGTGGGTTCTTCTTTTTTCCTGTGTAAGATACAACTTGATGTACCAAAATGCCCTTTCAATCAATGAGTAGGTGGGAGAGTAAGCCTGGAAAGTCGATTTCTTTGTATTTTAATGTCTTTTAATTGGGTTTTGTACGATCAATGCTTTGAGAACCGAGTAGGCGCGTACTGAAGCTATCAGGTCAGAGCTCAGAATCAGATGTTTGAGAGGCGAGTCTTCGCAGTTTGTTTCAAATCTGTGTATTTCCTCGTTTATTTTAGACCCTTAAGTTTTATACCTTAAGTTAAAAATATTTTATAGCTTTTTAGGCGATCAATTTACAAGCTATCCAGGCCTGATGATCTTAATATTTCTAAAAGAAAACAAACTTTCAAATTACCTTCAATCAAAATTATATAATTAGACGATTCACTTAAAAATTTATCTATTTTTGAACACCCTCATCCACTTAGTGAAATCCTACAAGATGCTACTAATAATTTGGAGGTCTTGAAGAGTTTCATAAATTAGACTAAAGCTAGTCACAAGTAGACAAAAGTTCAGGAATCCTTACCTAAAAACATTGAGGAAATTCATACTAAAATTGATGAATTAGGTGATGCAGTGAGTGATTTTCATGAGGAAATAACACTTTTATGTGTTTCAATAGAACAAGACCTCAAGACGATCCACACTGATATTCAATACATGTATTCTGAAATTATGAAGCTTTTAAAATGAACTATCTTTTTTATTAATAACAAATAAGGGGAGAACAATGGAGAATATTAGTAAGCATTCATTGTATAGCTTATGCATATCTTATGTATTGCTTTATTTGTTATTCGTTTGAATATTATCTTATCTTCTAATATTATGATTATTTGTTATTATCAAAAAGGGAGAAATTGTTAAGTCAATAAGACTTCACTTCTTCTATTAATTTTGATGAAAATCAAATAATAATAATCATAGAAGTGTATGAATTGTTTTGATGAATTTGTTAAGTGCGTAGATAAATGTAAGTGACACAAATCGTTAATTCAAGACGATACTTAAGACTCAAGACAATACTTAAGTAAAAGCTGAATAAGACAAAACGTCTTAAATGGATCAGACGAAATGTGAAGTGCTTAATCTAAGACACCAGACAAAGCATAACACTAAACGAAGCATAAGAAATCTATACAAGATGATTACAAGACGATGCAAATGAAAAATATTCTAGAACGTTAGTTAGTTAGTTGGAGTTAGTTACAGGACTTAACTAATAACGGTTTTAAGAAGCTTCAACAAACGAATTTCTCAAAGAAGACAGTTGAAGATTTAAGTTATAAATATTCAAGTGAAAGAAAGGATAGAGCCTGAAGAAGCTAAGAAAGCAGATAAAGAATACTTTGTGAGAGAGACTTGAAGAGGCTCTGTAAGTGTAGAAATAATAATTGTAACGTTAAAGGATATATTGAAATCTTAGACAAACTCTGAAAACTGGACGTAACCCAAGGTTAACGGTGAATAGTATAAATCGCGATGTCATATTTTCTAATCCTTATCTCTTTAATTTTTTTGTTAGAAGAATAGATAATAATTTTCGTTGTTGCATTACTCATCAAATTAAGTGAATTGGTTTGTAATCGTGTGAATTTGTAAAGAAAATTAAGAAGATTTTAAAGATTAATATCTTAGAAGATTTAACACAATCCAAACTCCTTCTTGTATTTTTATATTATACGTGATTTATATATTAACAAATGATTTATTTCAATATAATATGATTGAAAATATATAATTAATTGATTATTTTAATATAATATTTTGTCAGTGCAGTTCAACTATCGTCTGGCATTGTTTGGGATGGAATTATGCATTAAAGGGACGGAGATGTTGCGTGGTTTGTAGGAATGGTTTGCTGAGACAGGGAACATTCTTGGGTTTACTATAGGCTAGAGGAGAAGAAAAGCAGTGAAGTGATTTATAAATTATTTTTATTTTTTTCAGTATAGGCGTATTTATTAACTTGGTATCACTAATGTTAATAACGAAATAAAATAAAAATAAAATTTATATAATTTATAATTTTAATTAATGCAATAATTGAGTAAAATTTGAATTTAAATTATAACTTTACATTTAACATTTTCTTGTTATAAATAATAAAATATAAATGATTAAGAAATTTAAACAAAGAATAAGAATACATACAATCTACCCTAGTTTATATGGCTTTTATTTGCGTGCTTAAAAGGACCAGCTAAATTTCTTGTGACTGGTGCTGCAAATTAGATTCTAAACTCCAAACAGGATTATGCAATGTATGTTGGTGTTCAGAAACTGCAAGTGCAGAAAATAAAGAAGTACAGAACAATATGTGATAATGAGATAATATTATTCATACTGGAAATGCCTTTAGATAGACATCTCATACATCTGCAGAAACAGAATAAACAACTAAAAGCTACTGATACTCCTATATTCAAGGGCTATTATTCTGAGCATATCAATTAAATCTAACTTCCAGATTCCTAATATTCAGAACAATTTTTGACTACTTCAATTAGAATCATTCTCAACACCTCCCCGTGATTCGTAATTGCAAACTCCGAGCAACTTTCTGAGGCGAAAAAACTTGTCCTTTGGTAAAGCTTTTGTTAAGACATCAGCGAGTTGATCATAAGTACTACAGTATTGAATATCCACAACTTTCCCAGCAACTAAATCTCTGATGAAATGCAATCTTGTGTCTATGTGCTTTGTCCGACTATGAAGAGCTGCATTCTTTGTCATGAAAATGGTTGATTTGTTGTCGCAGAATATGATTGTCAGTGTCTTTGACTCCTCCTGCAATTCACTAAGAATACCTCTAATCCATACCGCTTGACATGCCGCGAATGTCACAGCTACGTATTCAGCTTCTGTACTAGACAATGCAGTTATAGGCTGCTTCTTTGAGCTCCATGCAATAACTCCCGAACCTAGAGAAAAAACATGGGCTGAAATGCTTCGTCGATCATCAAGACAACTTCCAAAGTCGGAATCTGAGTAACCATAGAGTTTCCCATCAATAGACATGTCAAGTTTACTTGAGTACCATATTCTGAAGTCCACCGTGCCAACTATTTACTGCAAAATTCTCTTCGCTGCTGCAAAATGTGTCTGTGATGGATTTTCCATGAACCGCGAAACTACACTCACTGCAAACGTTATATCTGGCCGAGTGTGAGTTAAATAAATTAACCCACCAACGAGGCTCCTATAAGAGATAGAATTAACTATTGTCTCTCCATCATTCTTGACAAGTTTTTCACATGTTTGTAAAGGTGTAACTACTGGACTGCATTTCAACATACCAAATTTCTTCAATAATTCCTTTGCATAGAGTTCTTGCTTTAAAAAAATCCCATCTTCTCCTTGCGTAATTTCTAAACCCAGGAAGAACTTTAGTGATCCCAAATCTGTCATGTCAAACTCCACTTTCATGTACTCCTTAAATTCGTTGACAAGAACCTGAGATGAGCCTGCAAAGATCATGTCATCAACATAGAGACAAACCATTAAAAAATCTCTTTTCCCACTCCTCTTGACGTACAATGTAGGTTCTCGATCACTTCGTTGAAAACCAAAGGCAATGAAATATTTATCGATTCGACTATACCACGCCCGCGGGACTTGTTTTAAACCGTACAATGCTTTATGTAATTTGTAAACTTTTCCTTCAGCCCCTTTAATAATAAAACCAGCAGGCTGCTCGACGTAAACTTCTTCGTTCAACTCACCATTGAGAAAGGCGGATTTAACATCAAATTGATGCACAACCCAGTGACGTTGAGCAGCCAAAGCAAGAAAGATTCGTACTGTCTCGAACCGGGCCACCGGGGCGAATGTTTCTTCAAAGTCAATGCCGGCTTGCTGGGAATAACCTTTAACAACCAGACGAGCCTTATACTTCTGTATTTGTCCATGTGAACCATACTTAGTCTTGAATACCCATTTTAGTCCGATCGCTTTCTTTCCTGCAGGTAAATCACACAACAACCATGTATTATTTTTGTTAATGGCAGAAATTTCTTCTCGCATTGCTTTTATCCACTTTTCCTGCCCTTGAGCTTCTTCAAATGTGGTAGGATCGGTGACCATTAATGCAAACCCATAGGTTTCATAGATATCGGCCAGTGAACGATACTTTCTTCGAGCAACTGGTGTTGATAAATCTGACGAAGAAGCTTCTTCTCGTGGGAGTGGATTTGATCTTGGTGTTGTCAACGGGGACAGCGGTGATATATCTTGCTCTGTTACAACTTGATCATCTTCAGGAATGTCAATTGAATCCATGTACCGGGGCTTCTGACTTTCTTTCTCATGCCAATTCCAACACATATTTTCATCAAAGATAACATCTCTCCTTGTGAGTATTTTTCTGCTTTCAGGCTCAAACAATCTATAAGCTTTTGACTGTGTACTATAGCCAACAAATATACACTTTTGTGACTTTCGATCAAATTTTTTTCTAGCTTGCGAAGGAATCAACGCATAACATAAACAACCAAAAACTTTTAGATGACTTACATTGGGTTTAAAGCCATTCCATGCCTCAAAGGGAGTCATGTTTATAACAGCACGGGTAGGAGATAGATTAAGTAGATAAACTGCTGTTGCCACTGCTTCAGCCCATAGATCATTTGGCAAATCTCTTTCTTTTAGCATGCTTCGAGCCATTTCGACAACGGTGCGGTTCTTGCGTTCAGCTACTCCGTTCTGCTCTGGAGTATAAGGATCAGTAAATTCTCTTTGGATTCCTTTTTCCTCACAGTGGGAGTTGAACTCATTGGAGATAAATTCTCCTCCCTTGTCTGTACGCAGAGTCTTAATGCTTAATCCACATTGTTTTTCAATCAAAATTTTGAACTGCTTGAATCTTTCAATTGTTTGATCTTTGCTGTCCATAAAATAAACCCATGACATCCTGCTATAATCATCAGTAATAAGGAAGAAATACTTACTGCCACCTAGTGAAGCAGTTTGCATTGGTCCACATAAGTCTGCGTGTAACAATTCAAGACGTTCACTGGCACGCCATGCTGGACCCACTGGAAAAGATCTCCTTGTTTGCTTTCCATACACACATCCTTGACAGAGCTTTATATTACTAATCTCAGGTAAGCCTGTGACCATTCCTTTGCTTTTAAGAAGTGTTAAGCCCTTTAAATGCAAATGGCCATACCTGAGATGCCATAAAGTTGATTCTTCTTCTGCCGTTGTTGCAAGCGCAAAATGTCCCATTGTTGACAAATCTAAGGGAAACATCTGGTTCTTTGTCATTGCAATACTTGTCATCAGGCGATTTGTCTTCTTCTCTATGATACTACATTTTCTATTGTCAAACAAGACTAGATATCCACATTGCATTAGTTGACCAACACTAATTAAATTGAAATCAAGTGCTGGAACATACTGCACATTGTGTAAAAATTTGAAAATTCCAGGACCAAGTTCAAACCTTGCAATGCCTTTTCCTTCAACAAATAATGTGCTGCCATTACCAAGTTGTACCTTCTGCTTAACACTTTCATCCAGGTTAGAAAATAACGATTTGGACCCAGTCATATGGTTTGAACAACCACTGTCCACAAACCATACATAACTTGGATGCTGCTCCCCATCCTTCTTGTTCTGTGCCATGAACAATTTTTCTTCACCATCATTATAGTCTTCTTCATCTGCTTCTTCTTTGGTGAAATTATTTTTCTCTTCTTTGTACCAGCACTCTGCTCTTACATGCCCATAATTTCCGCAATTATAACACCGCACCGAGTTCATATATGGCTTCTGTTCTTCCCCTCGACCTTTACCGCGTCCATAAGCGCGACCCCTTCCAGACGATCTTCCTCGAAATGTACCACGAGAGCCACTCCTGCCCCGACCACGTCTGAAAGTGTTGTTATTTTCCTGCACCTGAAAGGCTTTCTCTTCTTCTTTTTCAACCCTTCTACTTATTCGGGTTTCGTGCGCTTGCAAGGAACCCATTAATTCATCAAATGAAAAAATAGATAGATCCTTAGATTCCTCAATTGCAGCTACAACATGATCAAACTTTGAATTTAAACTACGCAGTACCTTTTCAACAATTGTTTGATCATCTATTTGAGCGCCGAAACTCCTCATTTGACTTACCACTGCAATTGCTTTACTCAGGAAGTCTGATACGTTCTCATCATTCTGCATTTGTAAGGTTTCGAACTGTCTACGCAAGTGTTGTAGTCTGACAACCATGACTTTTGAATCACCCTGAAATTCCTTTTGCAACACATTCCAAGCCTGCTGAGATGTACTAGACATGGCTATCCTAGAAAATATGTTATCGTGAACTGCTTGTTGGATGATTGCTAGGGCCTTTGCATCTTTCTTTCTTGCTTCTTTAACTCTGGCCTCCTCTACAGCACTCAACGCAGCATCGCCTTCCGGTTCTATAAATCCATTTTCCACGAAGTCCCAAAGATCTTGTGACTTAAGAATTGTTTTGACTCGTATTGACCAAAATTCATAGTTTTCACCTTTGAATATTGGAATAAGTGGTTGTGCTGTTCCACTTGCAATGCTATTGCTGCTACTTGCCGCCATCACTCAATCTGCACTTTCACACTACATTGCTCACGTGTGATTTTTTTTTTTTTTTTCTCTCTCTCGATCTTTGTTTGGAGAACCTTAGCTCTGATACCACAATGTTGGTATACAGAAACTACAAGTGCAGAAAATAAAGAAGTACAGAACAATATGTGATAATGCGATAATATTATTCATACTGGAAATGCCTTTATATAAACATCTCATACATCTGCAAAAACATAATAAACAACTAAAAGCTACTGACATTCCTATATTCAAGGAATATTATTCTAAGCATATCAATTAAATCTAACTTCCAGATTCCTCATAATCAGAACAACTTTTGACTACTTCAATTAGAATCATTCTCAACACATGCCAATCTTGTAGTGAACATTAATAATTGTTTCGATATAGATTTCTGTCGAACAAAGCTTTCATCTTTCAGCTACCCAACGCAGTCTGTGAGCCAAAGCGCAAGTTTTCACTCAAATTTGTCCTGCTTTCTCTGAAAAAGCAGTCTTGTGTGAAACTGAAATTGGTGCCTTGCTTTTGCAGGTTTCATCTTCATCCCTTGATGTTGGAGTGGTTCAGGATGGAAGTTCGACGTCTGATATATCGTACCTTTTAAGCCGAAGCGCCGACACAAGCATGCCTCTTTCTAACACCACTAGTTCTGATCAAGCTACTCAGGTATTTGGACTTGACCGTGAAGCCAGGGTTATGAGGTACAGAGAAAGAAGAAAGAATTGGGAATTCGAGAAAACGATTCGCTACGCTTCACGTAAAGCCTATGCTGAGACCCGACCAAGAATCAGGGGTCGTTTAGCTAAACGGGGTGAAATGGAACCCGATATCGACCAACCATATTGTACTTCATCAGTCACTTCCGAGTCAGATACGCAATGCGGAATTGTCCCTAACGTTTTGATAGCAAGAGATGGAGGCCTGGAGGGTTGTTAATACTTTGTGTACTATAATAATCATCTGATCTTTGGGCAATTTACAGAACTAGAATAATTGTAAGGTGGTGTTAGACTGTTTAGTGTTGGTTTTCTTGTAGGAGAAAATAATCTTAGAACACTTGCTGATATATAAACAATGATTCTACTGATCAGTCGACTGTATTATTGATGAAGATAACTCGGCCACTTGAATAAGCAGTACATGCATCATGAAAGAAACCAACTAAAATACAAACTCTTAACAAACAGAACTAATTCAGCCAGAAAGTGGGAACATTAACAACTAGAAAATGTACTAGCTTAGTTTACATTAACTGAAAATCAAAGTAAAAGATCAGATGTTTGAATGCGTCTTTACTTCTAACACTCCTCTTTTATTCAAAATTAGAGACTCCCATTTGAACACAAAAGTCTTCATGTTTGTTTTGCACCAAACTTTTCGTCATTATGTCTATAAACTGTTCTTTTGTTTCACAATTTTTCAAACTTACTTCTCCTTTTTCTAACAGCTCTCTTATGAAATGGTGTTTAATTTCAATATGCTTGGTTCGATTGTGAAATACTAAATTTTTTGCAAGCATCATAGTAGACTTATTGTCGCAAAAAATATCTATTGGTTCGAATTGTTCTTGTCCTAAATCACCCAATATTCTTCTCAGCTATACTGCGTGACATGCTGCTGCTGCAGTTGCTGCGTATTCAACCTTGGTAGAAGATAAAGCCACAGTAGCCTATTTTTTTGAGCTTTTGAAATAGCAATAGTTTCAAGGATGAAAAAACTTCCCGAAGTGCTCCTCTTGTCCTTTATAGAACCAACCCAATCGTTGTCTGTGAATCCTCTAAGATATAAAATTTTAGATTTTCGAAACCATATGCCAAAATCCTTTGCTCTATCCAAGTATCGAAGAATTCTCTTAGCTGCATCAAATTGATGTGTAGTTGGTTTGTGCATAAACTGCGATAGAACGCCAACAAAAAAAACTTATGTCTAGAAGAGAATGTGTCAAATAAATTAATCGCCTAATTAGACTCCTAAACAAACTTCCATCTGCAGAACATGTGCCATCTTCTAATTGAAGCTTTTAATTTATATTCATCGGTGTTTTGACAATCTTACACCCAATCATATTAAACTTCTCTATGGCATCTTCCACATATATCTTCTAAGACTTAAAAATACAATCATTTGTTTGCACAATCTCTAACCCCAGGAAGTAATTCATCTCTCTCAAATTCGTCATATCAAACATGCTCATCATTGACTTCTTCAACTCAGATATAAGATGCAAAGATGAGTCGATATAGATCATATCGTCAACATATAAGCTTACTATCATAGATCAACAATACCTTGTTTATTCACATATAGTGTAGGGTCATGCTTGCTTCTTTCAAATCCTTGCTTGTGAAAGAGATCATCGATCTTACTATACTAAGCTCGTGGAGCTTGTTTCAATCTGTAAAGTGTTTTTCTCAACCTAAATACCTTAGTAGGATTCTTTGAATCCTCAAAACCAGGGGGTTGGCAGACGTACACTTCTTGTAAATCACCATTGAGGAAGGCCGATTTAACATCAAACTGAAAAACTTTCCAATCTTTTGGTGCTGCTTGCGCCAAAATGATCCTCACCATTTCAAATCAAGCAACTAGTGAAAACGTTTCCTCGTAGTCTATTCCTAGTTGCTGCATAAAACCACTTACCACAAGTCTTGCCTTATGCTTATGAATGTTTCCATTTACCAAAAATTTTGTTTTAAATATCCATTTCAGATGAATAGAAGTTTCACTTTAGGAAGACCAGATGGCTCCCAAGTTTGATTCCTTTGAATGGACTACAATTTATCTTCAATTGCACTCCTCCATTCCTGATGTTGCAATGCTTCCTCAACCGAAAATAGGATCACCAACAAAGAGAACCAATGGCAATGCAGCTTCTCCTTCAATTTCAAATAGACGTCGAGGAATTTTGCCACACTCAGTTCTTCGTAATTGAGTTGAAACTATTGGAGTTGCTCCATTGGGAGAAGAGTCTTCGGATGTAGAAGCTGACCTTGTTTTTTTGGAGTTGAACTTTGAGGTTACTAGTCGTATCAATCTTTACTTCTTTTACTTCTTTTGTGTTCTCACCTCCATCTTCTTCAAATGTGCATTTTGCTCCTTGTCTTCTTTCTCCCACTCCTATTTTATGAGTTCATCAAAAACTACATTCCTGCTTATTGCAATAGTCTCACTTGTAGGATCATAGAGCCTATATACTTTTGATTTGGTGCAATATCCAATAAAGATAAACTTTTCGATTTATCTGCCAACTTATGTTTTTCTATCGTATGTAAGGCATAAAAAATACAATTGAAAACTCAAAGATGGCTTACCGAAGGTGTAGCAACCCTTTACCGTAGGGTATACACCGGGATGCCCGCAGGTCGTTCCGACACATAGCCCACGATAAGGGTGCACTACCGAGCAACCCAACTACAATCCACATGGCATCAATATAAATATCATTAATTTTTATGAAACCAAAATATGCCTTTCATTTCATTCTTAGGATCCAAAATTTCACAATTCAGCCCAAACAATAT
>JANVCQ010000008.1:37454060-37467124 GCA_025531925.1 Erythroxylum plowmanianum
TAAACTAAAATGGATAAGATATAAACAAAAAAACTAAATTAAATAATCTACAACTTTACAATATGACAATGGACTATTTTGTAATTTTTTAAAAAATTCAGGAACTATTTTATAAATTTAAAAAATTATCCGTAATGGTATCCGATATTAACCGATACCGGTACAGTACCATACCAGAATCCAATCCGATATCAAATCCGGTATGATATTCGTAACATTGGTCAGTAGGTACATGCCATAATGACATAAAATATTCAGGTTCTCCCACAACTTTTCTCTAAGTAGTTTTAGTATGTGTTCCATGTTGATCTACTGATTGAGAGGTACTTTCTTTTACAAGCTTGGTGTTGTTGACCTGATCTATCTCTATCTCTGCAGCAAGATGTTTACTCGATGAAGCAGAGGCAACAGTTGAGGCAGTTCCAGATGTTGACGCAGATGAATAAGCAAGAGAGTGGGATGAGAATGGAGGGAATGCTAGGTTTGATGCAAGAGACGGTGGGGTGGAGTGGAATGGGGGTAAGAAGGAAGGGGAGTGTACACCATAATTTACTAACAACGGTAAAAAAGTGACAATGGTAGAAGGTGAGAATAAAAGGGGCATAGGCAGTTTACTAATACCATATTATATTCGTTAATTTAATATGATAGTAAATAAAATATTTTATTAAATTCTTGTTTATTATGTAATAAAACTTACTAATAGAATGCTCAATTTTTTTTATTAATAATATATTAATTCATTTTATATAATAGTAAATTATATATTTCATTAAAAATTTTAATAATACGAATTATTATTAGTAGTGTGCGCCAGATATGCCATAATACTAGAAACCTTAACCTGGTTGCTTAGGTTTTGGTATCTATGTTTGCACTGGTTCCTTCCTATTAGGTTTCCATAAGTGGGAAACCTTAAGTTTGTCCTCAAATAGATGATTATCCTGATTTAGCCTCATTATTTGCACAAATTCTAGTAAATTTACATCCATGTTAACTTCAATACACACTCTAACATGTCCAAATCGTTGTAAGTTTACATCATGCTCATCGAGGTTGATAGGTTTACCCAATGCACTGGCACAGTAGTTGATTCCTTCCATAGACCAGTATTCTAGGGGAACCCTATAGATGTTGGCCCAGGTAGGAATGGTTCAAAGAGTCTTCTTGTACAACTTAATATTAGGATACCATCTAGTCAATAAGAGAGGTCTGCTATAAACAAGCCAAGGACCAAGCTCTTGCACCTTTTGAGTGTTTTATGCCGAGGTAAACTTAAAAATGAACGTATCATCTTCATTTATAAGCACCTTTTGCAACCCAAAATTTTTCCATGAGTTTAGGGCCCATTATTGAACTACAGGGAATGGAAGTTTGTTTTCTAGGAAGTAGCCCATCATAGTAGTGCTCCACTTCTTAGCACCCACCTGAAGCACCTCAATAGGAGGTTTTACAGGTTCCTTAGTGTCAGTAGGTACATACTATAGTGACCTAAAATTTTCAGGGTCTCCCACAACTTTTCTCTAAGTAGTTTTAGTATGTGTTTCATGTTGATCTACTGTTTGAGAGGTAATTTCTTTTACAAGGTTGGTGTTGTTGACCTGATCTATCTCTATCACTGCAACAAGGTGTTTACTTGATGAAGCGGAAGCAACAGTTAAGGCAGTTCTAGATGTTGAAGCAGATGAATAAGCAAGAGAGTGGGATGAGAATGGAGGGAATGCTATGTTTGATGTAAGAGACGGTGGGGTAGAGTGGAATAGGGGTAAGAAGGAAGGGAAGTGTAGGCCATAATTTACTAGCAACGGTAAAAAACTGATGATGGTAGAAGGTGAGAATAAAAGGGGCATAGGCGGTTTACTAATACCATATTATATCATTAATTTAATATGATAGTAAATAAAATATTTTATTAAATTCTTGTTCATTATGTAATAAAACTTACTAATAGAATGCTCAATTTTTTATTAATAATTAATAATATATTAATTCATTTTATATAATAGTAAATTATATATTTCATTAAAATTTTTAATAATACTAATAAATAAGATGATAAATTTTTAGTAATAAATAATTTAAAATTTTAACACATAAAATTGATTGTTGATTTTTAGTGTTAATAAATAATAATTGATTAAATTTTCATTTCTTATCATTTTGTTAAGCTTAATACAAATGTTGATTAATTTTTGTTGACATATCAATCTCCTAGGAATAGAATTTTATAATGGATTTCTCAAATTACATCCTAACATTCTTGAAAAATTACATAATTTTTCGTGACACATTTAAAAATATTTATTATGGAAAACTAATTAATGAAACACCTATCAGAATAGACCAATATATGTTGATGGTATTATAAAAGTATAATTTTCAATAATAATATTATTATAATAATTGACATACCAAATAACTAACATACCAATATTTATTCTAGTTATAACTAGATTTATTTTCTCTTTTTTGTTTTTCTCCAAATTGACTTATTTTGGGTTGTTCTTCTAGTTTTTAACCTTTTGATTTTGGATGATCCATATATATCTCTTGTTGATCGGATTCACAATTGTAAATTATTTCATCTTTATTAGTAATAGGTTTTATAAGTTTATATTTTAAAGACTTGTTTTCGCTATTTAGTGTAAGTTTATTTAATAATTGGGTAATTTCTTCTAATTGATCTTTAATATTTTGTTTTATATTTTCCATAGTTTTACTAAAGTTATGTTGGATGAGCCAGATGGTCTGATACTAATTTTGATTCCAATATTTTTGTTATTAATTTTTCTATTTTTCTAATCTTTTGTCTATTGGATATACTATTTTAAATAATTTTTCATAGTATTTAATTAATATTCTAATATTTTATAAACTTCATTGAATTCATTAAATTGTTGTGATTGATAGTTTTGATTTAATAGTTCTATTATTTCTTTTAATTGATTTTCAATACTAAGTTGTTTGTCTAATAATTCAGATAATTGCTTAGTGACACTCATTATGTATTCTGAAGATGAATTTTTAATTTTTGAAGTTATTTTTTAATATCAATTAATTCATCAACTAATTATTCTGAACTTTTGTCTATCTCTTTATTAGATATTCCAGGTTCAATAAACCTAATAGATTTTCCTAATCTTGTAGAATATGATCTTAAAAGGATAGATTCTTGTTTAAGTAATTTATTTTCCCTTAAAGATAAACGAGGTACATTATGAGAACTTGGTATATTTTGTAATTTTATAGGATAATTGATATTTAGTAATTTTCTTAAACTAGTTCTTAAATTTATTTCTAGTTTAGCTACATCATTGAATAATTGATCGATATAAATTCAATCCGTATTTTTAAATTCAATACTATGATGATAATTAGTTAAAGCATAACTAATTTGATAAGTAATTGAAAATGGATATTGTCCTGTTATCATTAAACTTTCCTGATATCATTTATAAGCTAGTAATTGTTTCATGTAAATTCTGTGATTGTAAACGAATTTCTAATTTAAGGCGGGTTAATTTTTCCATAAGCTAAATTTTCATTTATGATTCCTATTACTTGGACTTTTAAATCAGTCATTCTTTCGTCAATTATAGTCATTCTAATAGGAGAATCCATTCCTTCTTGAAAGGTAGATTTTAACAAAATTTGAATTGTAGAAAGACCAATATAACCAATTTTATGTCTTCTTTAGAAATATTTTGTAACTATTTATAAATTTGTTTTTGGTCTATTAAACTTATGTGAATATGTCCATTACATTGGTTTATTCTAATAGCTGTTTCACGTATAATTTTTCTATAATAAATGCTGTTTTTTATATTAATTAAGTTTTTAAAAAGATGGTGTGTAATATCTTGTCCATCTTTTAGATTTAATTTTGTTTTTGCTATTTGTTTTTTTAATTGTGATAATAGGGTATTAATATGGAAAACACCAGTAGATTTAGTTAATTCTAAAGTATTTACATCTAAAATATTGTTATTATTGTTAATGTGAGATTCTTGAATTACTTCAGTCATGTTGAAGTTAATTAAATTGATGAGAGATTCTTTTATGTTCAGTAAGTTCGTTATATTTATGGATTAGATTTTGATTACGTAGATTATAAAGATTAATTGCAATGTCTAATCGTTCTTTGATAGGAATTAAACCATTATTATTAATAAAAAATCGTAGATAGTTATGTCTTCTTTCATAATACTCTATTTTTGATCTATATTCAGTGACTAAAGTTTCTAAATGAATAATTTCTAATAATAATTGGTTATAGAGTGTAAAGTTATGCCTTAAAAATAATTGTGACATAAATTGACAAATAGGACAACTATTTATGAATAATGAATTTTGTAATGTTCTTGAAATTATTTATAGAGTTATTTTAATTCTAATCATTCTTGATTATAGTTTTCTATATCTCGATTTAGTATTTCTTTAAACTTATGAAGAGTAGTTTTAGAAGCATTTATTTGTTCTAAATAATTATAAGTGTCGTTAAAAGTTTTAATAAGTTTTCTACTAAGTGAAATCTATCTTTCAATATTTATTATTACTAGATGAATATTTCTACAAGTAGTACAAAGAGGCATGGTTAATAAATGATAAAGAGAACATAAGTAAAATATTGTAAAAATAAGAAAAATGAATAGATTGAAATATATAAAATGATGAAAAACTAAAAACACAATTGATCTTTCCTTTTGTTTTGCTCTTCACGTTCTCTTTTCTGACACTAATCTTTAGGCTTTAATTGAGTTTGAAGAGTTTTAGACAAAAGATGATAAACAAAGTTTTTATTTTCTCACGGAGAGTTGAGGGCACTTCTGTTACATTATATATAGGAAAAGGGCACTTAGAAGTGTCCAAAAATAACTAAAGATAAGAAAATAGTAAAAGTAGATTTTCTGTCGAGAGAATCTGCTTTTACTTTTGAGAAATAGTAAAAGTAGATTTCTTTGTCGAGAGAATTTGCTTTTGCTTTTGAGATTATCTACATAGGTGGCCTATAGATATTGTAGGAGTCGTTACAGGCCACAAGTGGCTTACATAATTGAAAATAATTACATCACTCTTCAATATTTACATCAACTGAGGAGTTGTCATCTTTTTCTTTTGAAGAGGAAGGACAGTTGCTGCATTGATGGGAAGGATATTGCTGAAGTTGTTGACACATGGATTGCTTCCAATCTTTTGATAATACGCTGAATACTTCGGATATGGTTGAGAAATTTTCTTCGATTTGTTTGAATAGTTGAAAGGAATCAGTATATATAGGTGTACGATAAGCTGATGTCATTAAAATATTTGGTCCTTTGTAATTGAGTTTAATTAATGACTCTAGAGTAATCTTTAGACATTACTAATAAACACCTTCAATGCAATAGAGGTTAAACTGATTGATGAGATCCTAATTGAATTGTTTTGGTGGTTCGTCGATGGGTGGATACTTACCATTGCTGATTCCTACCTATACATAAGCTATTCGAGATAGTTGTATGTTTGAGTCTTTGAAATTGTTTGCTTTTTTTAAAATCAGATAGCTACTGAAAACTTTGATAAAGATTTCTCATTCTTTTGCAAATCTTTCTTTGAATTTTTTGACTGTATGAGTGAATCCAGCTAGAAACTCGACAAGATTGTAAATTGGTTAAATAAATAGTATCCATTAAGCCACTTTGGAAAAAGAGATAAGTAGTTAGTGCATCTATTTTTGGAAAGACAATAGCTTCGAGTCCATATCGTCCTCGGTTTTAGGGGTAATATTGAAAAATCTTTTATTCCTCCCTCTATTCATTGAATGCTTGAAAACAATCATAGAAAATCTCAGGCGTAATTCTTTTCATTTCATCTGTTAGTGCTCTTGTAGGTACAACATTGATTCTTTCCATATTGATAGGTTTTTCCAATGTTTTCATTATTGAATATGATGGTTGTTTTTCTAGGGCTTGTTTATAGTGAGGTTTTAATGTAGGATTTTTAAATTCGACTAAGGCTTTTTCTGCTTTTGAACGGTTTGAATAATTTCGATGAATGATTGAAGATTTTTGAATAATATGGATAGAAGCCTTATGCCATTCATCATATCTTCCTGCCATTGGTCTATTAAAAATAACATAGACTTTAGATTCTACAAAATCTTCTTGTTTTGAAGAGATTGATGGTTCAAATTTGGGTAATGGATGAATAGGTTCAACCGAAATGTTTGAAGGAGTAGGGGGTAAAAGTGTTTGAGTAATTTATTGAGGAGTAATTGGTTGGATGGTAGTGATTTTTTTTCAAGAAGATTAATGGTTGATCTTAACTGATTAATCTCTTTTGTCACTAACCCTACTTGTTAAAGATCCAATAATTCTACTTTCGTTTTGGTGAGTGAATCTTTGAGGTTTAGGATTGTTGTTTCCATTATTTGGTTAAGGTATCTACAAAACTGTTAGCAGAAGATTTTGCATAATGTATTTAAAAATTATATTGATTTAATTCTAATTTTCATCTAATTAAGCGTCATTGATTGTAATTTGTTTTAATATTATATTTAGTAAATCCCGATAAAAACTTAGAGTTTGTCTGAATATGAAATTCGACAGGTAATAAATCAACTTTCCATTTTCTTAATGTTTTAATACATGCCATTATTTCCTTCTTATGGATATGATATTTCCTTTCAGTGGGATTAAAAGTCTCATTGATATATTTACATAAGAGATAATTCCTTGATTTGGGTGGCTATGCCAAAAAGTAGCCAACCTATGTATCCATATTGCATCAATTTGTTCTAGTTGTGTATCTTTATAATTATAATTATATAATACTAGTAAGCTATGGCAAAGATTTTTTTAATATACGTACCGTTGCGGTGTCTTCTTCTATCCATATCCATTAAGTTTTGGTACTACATTTAAGTTGTAACTTTTTTCTTTCTTTAGCTAAATCGTTAAGAAACCCTTGATCATAAATATAGTTTAATAATCCAAGGAATTTTTAAACTTCAGTTATGTTTTTTAAAGTGTCAGGAAAAAGGTGTAATTTTTCAAGGATGTTAGGATGTAATTTTAAGAATATGAATTTCTATACCTAAATATTTTATTGTGCTAATTTATTTTTCTTTTTACTTAAAATTAGTCCTTTATGTTGACATCTAATGAGAACCTCTTTTTACCTTTTTTAAATGATCTTCTTTATCTTTATTTGAAAATATAATAATCTCATCAATATAGGCTAATGTAAATTCTTCTAAATTGTTATCCATAAATCTTTGATAAATACCAGGGGGTTATTTTAATTCAAAAGGTAATACATTCCATTGGTACTGTTTTTGTAGTGGACATGTAAAGGTTGTTAATGATTTGGTATTTTCATGAAGTCTTAATTGCCAATAACTTGATTTTGCATCGAGTGTAGTGAACCATGAAGTAAATCACACGTTAATATAGAATTCACGTACAATATATGTAATACACAAGAAGGGGGGTTGAATTGTGTATTGTTTTCGTGAATACAAAAACTTTGATATTTCTTGAAAAACAAACCTTTTCAATTGTTAAAGATTACCACAAATGTTCTACAGAAATAGTTATGTAGTTAAATCGCAATTAGCTTCTATAAACTTGTATAAAACAAGAGAAATTAAAGTGAAGGGTTAGAAGATAGACGCTGCGATTTTTATACTGGTTCACCTCAAACCTTAAGTTACATCCAGTCTTCAGAATTCTTCTGAGATTTCATTATACTTCAATAATTTTACAAGTATTCTTTCTTCCCTTCCAGAGTCTCTTCAGGTCTCTTACATAGAGTATTCTTTTTGCTATCTCAGCCTCTCCAGGCTCTTAGCCTTCTCTTTCTCTCACTATAAATATATTGTGAGTTTTTTGTTACAGTAAGGTTTGCTCTCTTGTATCACACTTTGAATACATAATTTTTTGTAAGTAATAACTTGAAAGCTAAAAGATTGTTCAGCCTTCGACTATGACTAGTATTTATAGCCTAAGTCTTCAACTGTTTCTTGAATTTTGATAACTGCTTCTTGCTTCTTGAAGAAACTGTTATTCAGTTGAGTTCTATAACTAACTCCAACTGACTAACTATCCGACGTACTAGAGTATTTTTATTTTTGTATCCTCTGTGTTTTCAACTTCTTCTATATTTTCACTTCTTCTGTATTTTCCATTTCTTTTGTGTTTTCACTTCTTCTGTGTTTTCCACTTCTTCTGTGTTTTCACTTCTTCTATGTTTTCCACTTCTTCTGCATTTTGTGTTTCTTCTATGTTTTGCACTTCTTCTGTGTTTTGCCCTTCTTCTGTGTTTCCACTTCTTCTGTGTTTCTACTTCTTCTATGTTTTCACTGCACGCTTAACACACACATTAAAATAGTTCATATATTTCTAACTTTATTATTATTTGATTATCAACAAAATTAATAAACGTGAAGTCTTTTTGACTTAACAAACCAATGATGTATCTTTGATCTATTTATACTATAGTCTTTTCTAGGTAATTTATATGCATCACCTATAGTAGCTTTATTTAATTATTTATAGTTAATTACCATTCTTTTTTTTCCACATTTTTGTGTAGAATGATTATTTACGTAGAAGGCTGGAGTTGAATGTTTACTAATGCTTGGTGCTATTAATTGTTTTTGTAATAATTCGGAACATTCATTAATAAATTCTTGTACATCTTGTTGTGTATATGGAATATTATTCTTAAGGATTTTATTATTGGTGTTCGTAAAGTTATATAATGCAAATATTAACAAAAAGGATTATATAATTTAAGAAAATTATTTCCTAAGATTAATAGTAATCCTGATTCTTGTTCATAAATTGAAGGTATAATAAAAGAGTAATTTTCAATAATGATATTATTATAATAACTTATATACCAAATATATTTAATACTCACATCTGCTATTCTTATTTGTAAAGGTTTGTTTATTTTTTTTCCAGTTTTGTAATAGTGTTTTTAGATGTTATACAAATAGTAGCACCTGTATCTATATAAGCATTAACTTTTTTATTCTGAATAATCTCTTGAATCAGTTGTTGATTCTAGAGTTTGAAATTAATAACAATAGAATGAAGAGATTGTTGAATTTGTTTTGTAGTCTTAATTGGTTCTAAATTATATTTAAATGTTGAATTTAAAGTATTAATTTTTTCTTTGTATTTATTTTGATTTCTTTTTGGGCAATTCTTATTATGAGGACAATATTTTTTCTTTAGTTTAATTTGTCTATAAGCCTTCTTTCTAAAAAATTTTCTATAAGGTTTAAATGAGAATTTCTTGTATTTGTTTATGGGATATTTTTGCCATTTATATTTGAATATTTATATTTTTATGTTTTCTTTGTTTTTGATAGGTAAAAGAGTAACATCCATATTGTTGAGGTACTTCCAAATATTTAGAACAACATAGTTAAATATCTTTATGTCTTCGTGATTTATGTAATTTTGCTTCTAAACATTTTTGTGATAATACTTCTTTTACAATTGAAATAGCACCTCCTAGATTATAAGCAACTAGATTATCATATTGTTTTATTAAGAATAATTCTTCTACCATTTTATTTATCGGATAAGATAATTTTTAATAAATATTTGTATATACATTTCTTGTTTTGTACGAATTAATTTACAATAATATTTTTTAAATTCACAAACGTCTTCTTCCAAATAACATATATCACATATTCGTATATTATTTAAATGCCATAGGGCAATTTTTATTTCTTCATTTTCAATTTCTTGTTGATATGAAGTTATATCTTTTCCAATAAATTCTTTATAAATTTCGTTGGTAACTACATGAAAAGCTTTTATTAGTTTAATAACCTTAAGAAATTTAGTGATATTTTTTATTCATATTTCATTGTCTAATAAAAAGTTTAATATTATATCAGTAGTTTTATAATTAATAAAATTTCATAAAGTACTAATATTTGTTAAGCTTTCAAAAGGTTTTTCTAATTGAATGACTAATGCTAATTTGTTAGACTATCTAAGTAATAATTTTTCTGGAGATAAAATATAATCTAAATTAAGGATTCCCTCTAATCTTAATGTTACATGTTTTGGTGTATATTCTATAGGAAATTTTTGTATCTTATTGTCTTTTCTATAATATCCAAAACAATCTAATTCTTCTTGTTCTATAGGTTTATAATTCCAGTTATAACTAGATTTATTTTATCTTTTTCGTTTTTCTCTACGTTGACTTATTTTAAATTGTTCTTCTAGTTTTGAACCTTCTGATTTTGGTTGATCCATATATATCTTTTGTGATTGGATTCATAACCGTAAATTATTTCATCTTGATCAGTAATAGGTTTTATAAGTTCATAGTTTAAAGACTTGTTTTTGTTATTTAGTGTAAGTTTATTTACTAATTGGGTAATTTCTTCCATATCAATATCATTCAGGAATTTCTTCGAACACTTAATGTGCAGCCACATATCAACCTAAATTAACAAAAACACTTCATTATTTTCCCTTTCTTCAACCACAATAACACATATCCACTACATTTCAACCATTATCATCAGCAAATAACATAAATAACTTAACATTCCGCATAAAAAATACAAATGATTATCGACATATACAATAGGTATTTATTGTGAGACCATAAAAATGAAAGCAACACCACTCACCAGTTGGAGACAAAGCACAAGGAGACGATGGATGACAAAGAGAGGAGAAGAAAGTTCAAAAACTAAAGGTGGGATGAGAAAGAGTTTCGACAATGGAGCATCTGTGGAGAGGAATGGACGAGAATGAAAAAAGAGGGAAAAAGAGAGGTGTTTCATGTTGGACCCTGTTTCCAGAACCCAACTTTGATGTCATAAAAATGTGTACTTGGTCTAGTTATCATGCATGGTTATTCCAATAAACCCTCATTAGTCATCCTCGGTTCATCTTCACTCTCTGACGCCATAAGTGTCGGACCCCATTTCTGAATTATTCGTATACTAAAGCAAATATTCTGTGCTTAATTTCCATCTATAAATTGAAAGTCTTAGGGACCAAATTAAAATTCAATTCCTTTAGATCATTTGTAGCTCTATATCTCGAGGTTATTTAGAAATAAAAAACATCTCATTCAGAGCTCTACATATCAAGATACCATCAAAATACCGAAATATGTTTAGTAAAATATCCAATTCATACTCTTCCAACCTATACCCTTAATTTGATTCAACCAATAATTTTCAAAACAATATCAAAAGCTATAAATTTTCATGAATAGGTAGAAAGAAATGTGTTATTAATATATTGATCTAAGAATCACTTCATTTGGAGGTCGGATAATAAGGTTATGGTCGAAAGAATCAAACCAGGTTTTGTCCTCAATCATATTGAACCTATTTTAGGACAAATTAGCATAACTTTCTCTATAGATGTCAAATTAAGGTTATCTTAGAATGGTTTTGAATAGGACTTCGAGATCTACAACTTTTGTGAAGATATTGAAGCAAGATTTTATCATCTAAAGGGTCAGAACTGGACCAGACGATTCAGTCTCCAGTGGATAAGAAGGAAGGTTTTAGGCTAAGACATATTTTGAAACAATTGGCATAACTTTCTTTAGATATATCAGATCCAAGTCATTCTTAGATGGTTTGAAATAGGACTTCAATATATACAACCTTTATGAAGACCTTAAAGATATGTTCTATCATATAGAGGGTTAAAATTGGACCAGATGATAGGGTAAGACGATCCCAAATAGAAGGTTAGATGAAAGGGACCTATTTTGGAACAATTAGCATAACTTTCTATAGAGATATCAGATCAAGGTTATTCTTAGATGGTTTGAAAGAAGACTTCAAGATATACAACTTTTATGAAGACCTTGAAGATAGATTCTATCATCTACAAGGTTAAAATTGGACCATATTATTATGTCTACAGTGCATAAGAAGATTCCGTCTACAATGCATAAGAAGATGATTCATTCTACAATGCATAAGATGATTCAGTCCATAGTGCGTAAGAAGATGATTCAGTCTACAGTGCATAAGAAGATGATTCAATCTACAATGCACTAGATGAAGTTATTTCTACTGGGTCTTCGTCACATCCTCAAAAGTTCTAAATCACTAACTACACTCTCCAGAGCACCCCCACTTATAAGGATCATAACTTTCGACTCCGATGTCCAAAAATTTCATACTATATACTGTTGGAAAGTTAGAAAGATGAGCTACAATTTCTAGTAGACATCTTTGTCTAATTTAGCTTATATCAATATAGTTTTTCTCCTAAATTCAGAATACAAAATTTACCTTTATGGAAGACTTGAAATTTGCATTGTGCAAACTTGGAATATCCAAGCATAACCATTCAACTACCAAATTGACTTCATTAAACTCTCAAATCTCAAGTCATTTGAGTCATCACATTCAACTACATATCATCATTCATAATTCCTGTCTTTCCTTTCCATAACATCTCATTTATATATAATCTCATTTCCATAGCATCTCATTCATAATTCCATAACAATTCATGTTCAAAAACCATCTGCTCAAGTTGACAATCATCTCAAGTTGATAACTTCTACAAGTATATCTAATTCCAACTCAATATCATCCATACACAATTCATATTTCATTAACATCAAAAGAACAAAGTTTTACAAATCTTTAATGGCATTCCAAGCCACATTACATCATCGTCTCTAACTCTCAAATTACAAAAGATTCTTAAACAAATAAACCTGAAATGTGACTAAAACATTGTGCTTTCCAAAAACCAACTCAAAATACAAAATAGGCAAATTTGGAGAAATTCCCTTAGGCTCTTGATCACTTGATCTCTTAGCTATCACCTGAGGATGGGATAAAAAGGGGGTAACAGAGAATAAACAAAATCGTTGAAATGTTCATTTGTCACATAAAAATATAATGAATTCATAAAACGCTTCGTTCTCAAATTCTCAATCAAATTCACAATGCTTGCTTAAAACTCATAGTTAAAATATCACCACATCAACATAGCATATATATTTAACCATCAATGCAGAACACTCAAATTATGCAACATACTTGACAATTCAAAGAT
>JANVCQ010000008.1:37480428-37498313 GCA_025531925.1 Erythroxylum plowmanianum
CAAAAATCTACTCTTTATATTTTCTATTTAGAAGTTATATTTTTATGTGCTATACAACTCGATGGATATCCAAAAATCCGAACAACTCAATGGATTTGAATATGGGTAGTAAATCGTAAAAACCGATGGATATGTATATGGATATAGATATGGGTTGAGTCATAAAAAATGGATATGAATATGGGTAGAGTAAAACCCGAACCGAACCCAACCCATTGCCATCCCTACTAGTGATAGCTCTTTGATACCAATGGCAAGAAAGACGTATCAAATTCTCTGTTTCGTGTATTAACTTTATTTTATTAAATCTTATTAATATATTTACGTGAATCTTACATGAATATATGAATGAGATTTAATAGAACATGATAAGAACACAATAACTGAAATAGAGGATCTGTCCCCTAAGAATGAGGGAGGTAACTTTTTGAAATAGGATCAAGCAAGCTGCGAGTGTCACATTATTGGGTTTGGTGAGTGTGTCACATTATTGGGTTTGGTTGTAGACTATTAAATTTTTAATATAGGTATAATGTAGAGTCAATTAATAAGAATTGAACTTGAATCCAATCATTATCAAAATGTCTAAAACTAACTATTTGATTAGTTGACCATTACCATTTATTAACTCTTTAAAATTTTCATTTTTAATTATCTTGAAATACTCTAACACTCCTCTTTAAATATAACTAGAACTGGACATCTAATTGTCACTTGAAATAAACACAGAAATAATTAAAATAAACCACTAGAAATGAACATCCAGATAAATAACCTAAAAATTAAGAATTTAGACCAGACATACTTTGATATCATATTGTAATTTTTAATTTGAGTAAAATGTAGAGCTTATTAACAAGAATTAAATTTGAATATAGCTATTGTCGAAGTAACTATAATTAATCATTTAATTAGTTGACGTTTACTTTATTAACCTTTTAATATTTTTATTTTTAATCAATTAGGATACCCTAGGATAGACAAAAATGGATTGGTCATAGCTAAACACAGAATAAGCTGAACACCGGGACCATGAGAACGTGATGTGATCATGAGTGTGTACTAGCGCAAGCATTGATTAGATAAAGATATTTGATGACATGAAATGAGTAGCAAGACAAGACGATGAGCTGAACATGAGCGAGAATTTGGAGGAAGTGAAAAAATAAATTATAGTATATTTTTATCTGCGTATATTAGTGGTTAAATTAATGTAATTAGTATTAAAATTTAAGCTCAACTTCTAAATATTATAATGCTTGTACATAACTTAATTAACTAATTAGTATAATTAAATCAATCACTCCATCCAACCATTCCTTGAAATGTCCTGTCCTGGGCGTCCGTTGACCACACTTTTCCAAATGTTAGGCCGGGTTAGTAAATGTGGCTGGTGTGAGCAGATCGATGATCTTCGGCCTAATCGTAAAAGTTCTTGCGATGAGACCTCTCAAGGATCATTCGTTAAAATCTTCGGTGGCCCACTGTAACCTAATCGAAATATTGACATTGACAACCTTTTATGACTAGGCTCAAGTTACCGTCGTGTCCATCTGCTAGTGGGCCTGATATTAACTAACTTCGTAGTTTTGTTTTTTAATCAAAAATTGAATATATGTATTTGATTTTTTTATACCGAACCCCTGCTATGGTTTAATTTTTTTAAATTTAAATTCTTAGATTTTTCCCTCAAAAAAAAAATTTCTTAGATTTTAAAAATTATCATAGTATTATTTAGCCATTATACAATTCTTTCCATTATTTTCCGTTAATTGTTGACTAGTCATAGCTTCGAATCAACGTCATAAGAATTGATGCTAAGTCGTTTTGAATAAAAAAAATACTTAAATATTATCATAAATGGTAAGTAATAATTTTCAAATTATAGTGATTAAAATAAAAAAGCTCAAAATCATAAGAAATGTATTTAACCTAAAACAAAAACTTGTTAATGAAAATATAGTTATACTTTTATAAATTATAATAATTAATTATTGAATAGAAGTTAAAGATAATTAATTTTAAGAATTGATGAAATTAATTTTATTTTAATCTCTTATACAATATTTATTTACAAATGATACTTAATTTATTATTTTTATTAAAATAAATAATTAAATAAGTTTAAAACTATAAAATATTAATTATTTAAAACCAATGAAATTTAAATTTTATTTAAGATATTTTCAAATTTAAATATAATTATTAAATAAATATTTCAATATTTAGAATATTTTTAGCCTTCTTCTTCCTTTGATCTCTTCTCATTTTCTGCTTTTAACTGTTGTTTCAAGTGGAAACCTGGCTGGTGGTTTTGTTTCTCTTCTTATTTTCCTCCTTTTGAATCCAGTCTTCCTAGCTCTTTTTCCTGTTGTTCTTCTGTCATTTTCACCTTAAGGGTATTTTTGTAATCCTAACTTTCTCTCCAATTACCACTTCCTTTTTTAAGTCCTGGCCATTGTCAACTTTCCTCGTTTGTCATTATGACTACGGTAGGAAAGTCAACTAGTCTTGCGCAATGCTCCTCAACTAACTTCTTTTCTTTACCCCTAAAATAATCCCATTTTCTTCTACGAGAAAACTCCAAATCTACACCACTTGCTCCCACTCCTACTAGCCCTTTTGATCCTACATCCACTATTGTCCGTCCAGAAACCAACACTCCACCTCTCCTTAAAAGATCCTGGACTCAGTTGCTTGGTGATACGAACCCTAAAATCAAGTTTTCCTATGTTCCCCTGGGCACTCTAGCACTTCCATAGTTACATCTCCCATTGAAGCTCTGAAAGCAGGTGTAGAACTCTGAAATGCCACCTTATAATTGGATTTTTTTTGGTTAAGAGGGTCTCCTTCCCTATAATGCAATCTTGGGCCATAAACAACTGGAAATCCTTAGGTTTCAAAGAGATTCTAGTTAATGATCAAGACATTTTTTTTGTTTAAATTCCAAAGCAAGGCTGATGTCACCAAGGTGCTTGAATTTGGACTATGGCATGTTGCTAATAAGCCACTTCTTCTCTAGAATTGGAGATGAGGGTTGGATTGTTAGGAGCTCAAATAGTCAAATATACCTCTATGGTTGAGCATTCATGGCATTCCCCTTGAGTATTGGATAAAAACTGACTTGAGCCATCTAACTAGCTATATTGGTAAACCAATCTGCATGGATCAAGCGACAGTTATCACCAGTAGAATCAACTGCTCGAATTTGCGTGGTGGTGGATTCTTTTGCTCTTTTGCTTGAAAAAAATCCTTTAACTAAGATTCAATGATAGCATGGAACTTATAGAAGATGCGGTCAAAGTGACATATGCCTAGAAGCCTCCATCTGCACCTGCTACAAAATTTTGGAAACACATTAAAAGCATATACAAATCTAGTCTTTCTTAAGACCTTGACAACAACAACAATTTCCAAACCCCACTCCTAAAGTTGGATCAAATCAATCCCCCACAACCTGACGTTCAACCAATTTCATGTCATACCTCAGTAAACACCATTATAGAAGCCTCTTAGCTTGACAATCAACCAATTTCGTGTCTTACCACATAAAACATCACAACAAAATCCTCACAACCTGACATTAAGCCAATTTCATGTTGTCCTACCACGTGAAACATGAAAACAAAATCCAAAGTTCCAGAACAAGCTATAGTGTTGGCAAATAACATTAATATCCCTTCTCCAACTCCTAGTAAAATAAGCTCCTTTTCATAACGTGATACTGTAGGTGCTGATTTTATTCCTGCTAGAAAAAGAAGATCTAGTAAAAGGAAAAGCCTTCTCTGGGCCAGATTCAATGATTATTTTAGCTTAAAATACCAGGGGTCTCAATTCCCCTGAGAAGAAGCTTTTGATAAAGGATTTCATTTTGGACTATAAGCTTAGTATGCTTGGCATTTTGGAGTCTCGAATCAAGCAAGCGAAGTGTGACATTCTCCATTTCTTTCCCAAGGGCTGGAAGTTGATTCATAATTATGAGGAACATCATAATGGCATAATTCCCTTAGTTTAACAATCCTGAGAGAATTGCCATACTCAATCATAAGGATTCAGCTCAGATGATTCAACTTCAAGTCCATTTGCTATAGCTAAAAGCTATTATTCATATCTCTGACATCTATACTTTCAAGTATTCTTTTCAAAGAACCTCTCTTTTGAACAATCTTAGAGACTTAGCACCATAAATCCAAACCTCTTGGCTCATTTTTGGTGATTTTAATGCCATCTTTCCTACTGCTCAATCTGTGAGTGTTTTTACTCATAAACATCACTGTGAGTTTAAGAAATGTCTTGAGGATATTCAAGTTTTGATTTGCCATATGGGGGTTAAGTCTACACTTGGAACAATAAACAATTGGGAAATTCTTTCATCAAAATAAAGTTAGATAGATGCTTGTCTAACCCAGAGTGGTGCCACACCTTTCCACATTCTTAAGCTCTATTTCTTAACACCACTCTCTTGGATCACTTCCCCATCCTAGTTCAGATAAGGTCTCTATTGTCCTCTCAATTTCCATTTAGATTTAACAACTTTTTCAATGACATTACAAGATTTTCTGATGTGGTGAAGAATTGCTTCAACTATTCCTATCATAGTTCTAAACAATTCATCCTCATGAGGAAACTTCACTCCACCAAGGAAGCAATCAAATTATTCTGTAATCTAAATATTGGTAACACTTATCATCTAGTCTCTACTGCTAAAGCTGCTCTTAAACAAGCTCAATCAACTATCTACTGTTATAAGGCCCCAATATATATATCCTAGAAGCATTATAGTATGTATAGGGTGTATTAAGAGGTGAACATAAATAATTAAGTACATCTAAGCATAGTAAGGGACATAATGGTAATTAATTTAAAAGATACAAGTAAATTGGTAATTTTTTATTTAGGTATGGACATGAATAATTATATGTGAAATATGGACCATAATGAAATCAATTGATGATTTTATATGCCAATTTTGGAACTAAAGGAAGAAGAAGGACCAAATGTGTAGTTTTACCAAAAATCAACATATGGTCTAATGGGATTAAAACATGTGTCTAAGTGTAGAAACATCATGACAAGGGGAGTAGAAGAGAGGGAAGAGGGAAGTGTATATAGGGTTTTAACTCAAGAATTTACTCTTCTCATCTCCTCTCCTTTCCATCTCCTTTATCACATCATTTTGCATAAGGAATCAAGCCAATCTTAGGTAAAAATCAAGGTAAAAGTTAGTAGTTTTCCTTCTCATCTTCATCTTTTATTGCTTTTCTCATGACAAGTTGAAATTATAAGGTTGGAATTGGAATGATATATGTATTTATGGTCTTTCTAGTTGGTGAATCAAGCAAAGCAAAAGCGGAAGAGAAGGGAAAGCACAAGAAGAAGAGTTAATTGGCAAATTTCAAGGTTTGGGATTACATTTAGTTAATTTTTGTACGTGTGCATATTTTAATATGTATAAATATTGATTTAGACATGGAATAGTTGTTGGAATGATGTCTTGGTGTTACTTTGTATGAATTGGTTGAATATGAAAAGAAAGATTTGCGTTTAGATAAATTCTATCTTAGGTTTTTGGTTCACCTGAAACATCCCGATTAATTTGGCCATAAATTAGAATATAGACCTTTAAATTGGATGATTCCAATTGGATATGAAACTTAAACATAGAAATAAAAACCTCTAGAAGAGATTCAGGCTTAACTCTAGCTTTATGACATTGAAAATTGAGATAAAAAAATGACGATCTGATACTGGCCTTGTATTGGAGTAGCTTGTGATGTTTGGTGCATATCTCATAGTTTATAAGTCAAAATGGTCCGATGTTTAGTGATATGGAAACTAGAGATATAGAGAGACAAATTTTTAGAAGACCTTAAAGCCTAAATTGAATTTTTTCTATGTGAAAATAACAGAACAAGTGGAAACTTTCATGTAATTTGTTTCTAGACATATTTGTTTGCCTATTTTTAAACCCACTGTAGGCTTAACCCAAATTGCACTATTTTGAATTTTTTGCTTCCATCTTTTTTACGAATCATATCAAAAACTTTTTTGAATGCTTATGAAACTTTTCATACATCTAGAAATAAATAAAATATGAATTACCTTATGTGAATTGTGAATTGGGTGATTAAACATTGGAATTTTAAGATTGAGCATAAATGCATGCTAAAGAAAAGTTACACATACATAGATGATTTATATGCATATTTATTACTTATATGTGTGTAATATGACTATACAAGTTCACATACTAATTTTGTGAAGATAATTATGTAAGGCCCTAAATTATACCTTAGTTGAAATGTTACATGTTCAAAAAGGTAATTATGATAGGTGTTAAAATTATGATATGATTGTAAGTTGTATATGTTTGAATTTTAGTTTAATGGATCATACTTAGTGATTTGGAATTAATTGATACCATTAGAGAATTGAGGTATTAAATGTATATTTAGACTAGGAAAATTGTTAAGTGGCAATTCAAGTTGGTACATGAAAAATTAGAATGACTAAGCCTATAAGTTAGTGACATTTGGAATAGCTAATGCAAAAATGTTTGGCAACATTGGTTAAGTGACAAGTTGCCTAATTGAATTGTGGCATTTAATAGCATTCATTAAGTGAAAAATTGCTTAATGGAAGTCTGACAATTGGTAGCTTAAATGCAGGACAGATGTGATACATGCAAAGGAGACATATGCCTTATGGCAAGAGTGACACCTAGCATCAAATGAGTCTAGTTAAGGCAGAAGCGTTTATGCTGGTTATTCTTTCTCTTCTCAATTACCACCGAAACTATCCCTCTTCTTCAGCTCTAAAATTTTGCTGCAAATTCATGACTGACCACTCCAAATTCTTAGCCAAATATTGCATCAAGGAATTAGATTATGTTATCTTCTATGTTGTCTTTTTAGTACTAAGATTTGCACCTTGATCTTAGACTTGTGTTGGTTGCATAAAGGGTTTGATTGGCTTGTTCCTTAGAGAAGGGATTTAAAGTTAAGTAGGTAAGGGAATGCTAACCTTGATTGCATGTTATAATATGAATTATTTGATGCTTGAATTGGATAGAATATGTATTGAATTGATGATGAATTGAGGTTTTGAACCTAGTACTTGTTTCATATCTTTTTGCTTTGGATGTTAACACCTGAAAGATCATGGATTGTGAGATGCTTCATGAATGATTTTTGAATTGGTTTAGACATGAATTTGATGAGGTATTGAAGCATGAATAAGGTAGAATTGAAGTGAAATTGACGGACCTTGGCAAAGGTGTGTCGAATGGAAGTGAAGAAGTTAAGTTTTGGAAACAAACTGAAGGTTGTGGGTGAGTGAACCTTCGATTCACTCATCCCACGATCGTAGGATTTACAAGGCACATTCCCACAGTGGTGGGAAATGGTTAGGAAAGTGAAAAACTTGGTTTTGTGCATTTGTTGAACTATATAAGGTTAGGTCTTTTTATTTGGTACATTGGGACTTAATTGAGGTAATTACTTAAGGAATGTGTGGTTAGATTAATTAAGTAAAAGTTAATTTAGTTATGGATTGTTAATTGAGGTAATTACTTAAGGAATGTGTGGTTAGTAAATAATGTGTATAATGTTGAAATGTATGGTGTGTTCAAAGATGAATGTGTCCTTATGAACACAAAAGTTTTTCAAAGGATTTATGTGATATGAATTGAATATGATTGTTTTTGAATTGAATATGATTGTTTATGAATTGGGAATTTGTGTAATTATATGAAATGTGTAAATACATAATGCATTTATTGGTACATTATTGCAAATGTTTATATTCATGAGGTATGTTAAGTTGTTGGGTGTGAATGGATATGTTTAATTTGAGAAAAATGGAATAAAGACATATGTTATACATTACATCTTTTCCAGGTGATTCTAAAAACTAAAATGTTTTTCTTTAAAACTGCGAAGTTCTAGTCGTGGGTAAATAGCTATGCCTAGAAGGGTCCGCAGCTGCTCTTGTAACCAGACACTAAGGTGTCTTCTATGCCAGACACTCCAGTGTCTTCTGTTTTAGACACTTATGTATCTTCTATTTCAGAGACTTAAGTCTCTTCTATTTTAGATACCAAACATGGGTATCTTCTATTCTGGTCCCGTTACCTACTTCCATAAAAATGATTAGCAAGCTAACTTATTTTGTATTATGTTACATGCTCATTTCTAATATAATAAAGCTCTATTCTGAAATAACTAAGATCTGTTCTGATATAATCAAATATTGTTTTGATACAGTCAAGCTCTTTTGTGGTACCTTAAAGTTTTGTTATGATATTATGGTATTCTGTTATGATACTTGTAAGTTTTGCTCTGAAGATAATATATCTTATTTTGATATGTTATATTCTATTCTAAGATACATATTGTTTGGATTGAGCTTTAGTATGAACAATTAAAGATTGCTTGAGATGTGATCTGATTATGTACATGTAAATGTTAAACGACTGTTAGAAATAGTCACTAATTTATATCTGGTTTAGTTATTTCCCCACTAAGCTTTATACTTAGCACGATGGTTTTGCCTTTATGTAGGTTTTGATAAAAAGTTTTAAAAACTGGGACAAAGACAACCGTAGTAGCCAAGGAGATTGCGTTTTGTTTTGGAAATGTTCAGTTTGTTTTTTAGTTATATTTAATGTAATTAGACATATTGGAACTTATATTTTGTTTGCAGGTTTGTAATAACCTTAATACATGTTAGATTTGGATTTAAGGCTTGTATGTGATAAGTACCATGTGTATGTTATGTTCTAATTATGACCCAACCTATGATATGTTACTTGAGTTTCTGGAAATGCTTTAGCATGTTTTGGATTATTTAAGTACTATTTTGTATGGCATCTGCATATCTTCCCAGGGGGTATACGAGTGTTACAAATTAAGTAAAATTTAACATGTTTTATATTTAAATGATGTATAAGAATATATATACTGGAATTGTGTGAATGTACCTCGAGAAACACAACTGAACAAATCATATACAAAATAAATCATACTGGTACTTGTAATTTGAATACTATCCTAATGGTGATAATTTATGACTTGCATATATGAACTTAAAAACATATTTTATGTTTTCAAATGGATATCATGTGATTTTTCAATATATTAATTATGAAGTTGGCAAATGATTAAAGGAAATGTTACTATTGTGCTAAAATAAGTTCTAAAAATACCTAGATTATCTTACTCGCAAGTATACGAGGTAGTTATAGTTGATTACCCAAGGTTGTCTCCCATAAAGGTGAAATTGGTCCACTCAAATTAATCTTGAATAAAAAATAAAAACAAATGCAATCCTAAACATTCTATCCCTATTTGTTGAGTAAAGGCTTTAAAAAAAATTAAATAATTAGACTAAAAAGTAAACTGATTTAACTAGAAGCAAAAACAAATTGATTAATCGGTGCGGAAACTCTTGAGAATTAATTTCACTAATTTAATCTCCTATGCATGATGAAGGTGAATTAATTGGATAATTCTCTTGCTAAAGTTACCAACTGGGTTATAAAATAAACTCAAATAACAAACTAATCTAACTTTCGTATTTGACAAGTTTATAATCAAAATTAATTATTAAACCTAACTAATAATTACCCACTTAAGTTAATATATTTCTAATTCATAACTTAATCATCTATAGTTTCTCGTTCTAAATTAAACTTCTTCTCTTAATCCTTCGTTTAATACCAAAATGATTTAAAGTTTGATCATGCTATTATATCTAATAAACTCATAAACTATAGCAATTAATAAGATAACAAAATAGCCCCTTCATCATGCATAATCAATTAAATTAGCTACATTAATCCTCAAGAACAAGTAATCATCTCATCATAGAATAAACATGGTTCGTCATCTTCAAATACTTCAATCTCATATTCAACAATAACAGAGAAGTATCAAAGCAATAAAACAATGAATAAACCAAAATGGACTATCAAACTTTAACAAAGAAAACAAGTTCAACAAAGAAGTTCCATAATGTAAATGAGAAACAAAACAACATATATAAATCAGGATAAATAAACAAGGGTGTTCGGATGAGAGAGTTGGTGATTTCATGCCAATTTCAAGCTTGTTACATTAGCTCTCACCTTCTACCTCCACTTAGATCTCACCCAGATGATCGTATGCTCATACTGGCTTTCACCTTTACTTCCTTTCTCTGTTCTTTCTTCTTAGCCGAAGCTTTCTGCTTCTCCACCTCTACACCTTCTCTTTGTTCTTTCTTTTTCATTCCTAGGATGTATAGCCTCTCTAACTAACTTTCCTTTTTCTATTTATAGCATGAATCTACATTTAGGGTTGTTACATCGTCAAAATCTACATTTTTTGGATAAAAATGAGTGTAGAATAAGTTTACACGGTTGTGCCTTGGGAGTCACGGGTGTGACTCCCATTGTCACAATTGTGACTTCCATAGTCATAGGTGTGACTCAATTTACATAAATGTTTTTAATTAATTTATGTTATATGTGTAGTTCACGTCCAAAGTCATTCTTTCTTGCATAATTTTTCTTATTTCCATACAACATTCACAAGACAATCCAATTAACATTCACGCAATATTCACTTAGTTTTCACTCAATTTATCTCAAATTTGGATTTAAAATACAAGAATTTGTAACAAAATCAAGATATGATTGCAGGCAAAGTCCAATAGAATTAGAAATAACAATTCCCCCACACTTAAACAATGCTTATCGTCAAGCAACACAAAGAACACTAGACTGTACAAGAACAAACAATGGAAACAACAATTTTCTGAAATAATAGTAAAAGATATAAAAAATCATTTCAATAAACATAGCCTAAAAACTTGAACTCATAATATTCCTTGAACAAGCTATTCCCCACATATTTTGCCAAGATTAACAAGTGCTTCAATCTAAAGAACCATCAATAAGTGTGATAGACAGTTACTCCACTCTCCATCCTCTCAAGCATTCAAAGGTAGCATATATTCACTTATAATTCATTTCATGTAAAGTATCTACCATAGGCTTGTTTATTAATCCACTCTCTACCACTCATATTAAACACAAACATCAATTGATAAGAAAATGGAAAAGGAGCCTCAGATGTAAACAACTCATACAAGAACAAAAATTGAAATAAAGAGAAATTAAACTAACAAGCAATAAAAAGGAAAAAAGAAAGAAATATGATACGAAGGTGGGTATTTCCTCACTTCTTATTAAATTAACTCTTACCAGGAAAACAAATACGATTCTATAAAGCCTAACAAATTTTGTTCAATTCTCCACTTTTTCAGCTAGAAGCATATACAGGTTAGATTATCCCCAGGTACATTGGTTCCATATAGTATAGAACAAGAACTTTAATCCTAGACTTGCTCAACTACTCTGACAAGCTTTCAAAACTAAACTTGTCACCCCAGACAAAATTGGTAGCCTCTCATATATTCCTAACTAGTGTTCCTTATGTAAGACCAATACTGAATCTCACTTCTTTTCCTACACCTACTCAAATCATATTTGGAAATTCAACATGGAGAAATGTGGAATCCGCATCCCTATGTAATCTGGTCTGACATCATAGAATGGAGTATTTAGCTTAAACTACCCTAAGAAGATGATGAATGGTTTATTCTCATTGCTCTAGCTTATTTGGTATCAGGCATCGGAATGATAGGATGCTAACATCAAAATAAAAGTTAAACTCTAACATTTTAAAGCATTCAAAATGTTCAAAATAAACTATGAATGGAATAAAAATTAGATGAAATTAAGTTTTCATCTGTAAGTGCTAAATTAACATTGATGTGGTACATTTTTTATATTCTTAATCTGATATGTGGGCTCATTATTTCACATGGCATCCATTTAACAGAATAGGCCCTAGATGCCATAATTAAGTTTAAATAACCTGATTTTTATCTTATAAAATTATTAAAACGTAATTAAACTAATTTAATTATAATTAATCATAATTATCATTAGAAATCAAAGTAATTTTATTTCCAATTGTGTAATCTAAAATACCATACAATAATTACATATTAATATAACTTATGAAAAGCATAGTTAAATATACTTAACCAGACACAAAAAGTTACGACTTTCTTCACTATCCAAACGATGTCGAAGGAGATTAAATCAAAAGCCCAAATTTAGTTAGATACCGTCGTTCATTGTCTCTGCTTCTAGGGATTTTGCTTCTTCACCTCATGATTTCTAGTAGAGTTATTGATCTTCCACCTCTAACAAAGATTATTGTAATTATTTCCATCAGCTATGGGAGTTCCAGTTCATCATCTAGTTGTATGGTAAGCATTAATTAAATCACTTGATTTATTTTCCTTCTAATTCTTTTCTTAATTTATGATTGTATACTTTAACAAGGTTCTTCCCAACTGGTGATATGCTTTAGCTAATTGATATTCCAATTTATCTTTTGTTTATATGAGATATTTATATTGGTTTTGTTTACTAAAAGAACTCTGATCCAATAGGTTAGTTTGGCAGCTATCATATGTTTATATGTCTCTATTTGTCTATGTATTTGATGATTCTTTTCACTCCTTAGCATGTAAATGCAAACATGGGAAACCAATTCGAATAAGATATGAGACATGATCTTTCTTTGCACCTAATTTGCTCACTTAGTCCATAATTTTGGTATAGTATATTTCATCACAGTAGCGTTGTAGATTGTGTTGAATTTTAAACCGTATAACATATAAGTAAAAGCGTTTGAGAATAAATGCCATTTGATTCATCTTCCATTTTACACAGAACATATAGGGGGTTTGTAACAACTCATTAGTCCACAGTCTCCCTAGGATAGTAAGCCAATAGATAATTGATGCCTTAGGTACCAGTGAGTCATGACACAGTAGGTTTGCCTAGCCAAATTATGGAATTTATCTCTAATTTCTTCCAAATATGAAGCATTAGTAAACTTACTTGAGGGATGTAGCATCTAAACTAGGTGATCAGGAGTTTTAGAATTAGGGAAATAGGTAAGAATGTTATCCTCTAGGAAATTCATTCCCTTTGAACATAATGCCAATTTTGGTTTTAAATAACGACTTCCACTCTAGATGTGATGTTAATATGTAAGCCTAAAAGGGGTAGCTCCTGAGTTTGCATCCTTGATATTGTTGTATTGTGAGATCCCCACTTCCTCTAACTGAGAGTATTAAGCAGCTTTTTGTAAAGTTAATCTTTGGTCTAAACATCCTTGAAAATAGCTCCATTGAGTTCATGATAACGCTTACGTAATAAGGGCATTTTTTATAGACAAAGAGCTAGTCATTTGCATGGGCTAAGTAAAAGAGTTTAGACTCATAGTAATTGTAATGATAATTGAATTCCCTTGAACTATAAATACTCCTCTAAGATAGTCTAAAAAGAAATTCTAGTGTAATAGTGAATAGGTAGGGAGATAAAAGGCCTCCTTGCCTAATAAAGATTAAAGTAGGCTCACAATTAACTAGGACAAAAAATTGTAGTTGTAATGTAGGATTTAAGCCAGGATATCAATAATTCTAGGTAATTGAAAGCTCTTAGGTAGTTGACTATGAAACCCTATTCTAATGAGTCAAAAGCCTTATATAGATCCACTTTCATTGATCAACTCTTAATTATTGAGATAATAGAATAGTCCTTATAATTATTCTGAGCCAATAGCAAGTTTTCTCCCATTCTCCTACCCTCAATAAAATCTCCCTAATATTCATTAATGATGGACTTTAGAGTGCTCTTGAGTCTCCTAGTCAAAATTTTAGCAATTAGTTTGTAAACCAAATTACAAAAGGACTTTGGATTTCTCCCATTCTCCTACCCTCAATAAAATCTCCCTAATATTTATTAATGATGGACTTTAGAGTGCTCTTGAGCCTCCTAGCCAAAATTTTACCAATCAGTTTGTAAACCAAATTACAGCAGGACATTGGCCTATAGTCCTGTGGGGAAGAGGGATTCTCCATTTTAGGAATGAGATGGATATATGTTTTATCCCTTATCATTTTTCCTTCTAAAGAAATTCAACACACATTTTGTGACAAAACCCCTTATTATATCCCAAGTCTTATGGAGAAAACACGCATTGAACCTATCTAAGTCTGGTGCTTTTTCATGACTAAAGTTAAATACTATCATTTTAATTTCTTAAACAGTGACCTAGCTAACAATCCTCATTCTTGCTTAATCATCCAATTTGTTATGCATGTATTGTTATATCATTTGTACTTATAAGGTGTAAACAACTTCCTTCCATAGGAGGTCCTTATAATAGTTGAAAGTTATTTCCTTCAAGGTTGACTATTCTTGTTAGACATTACCCTTGTTGTCCACCAAAGCAGTAATTTTATTAGTGTTTTTGTGTGCCAACAAGAAGTTGAAGAATTAGCTAGTATATTTTTGCCCTTACTTTATCCATTAGATTTGAGCTTTTTCTTTAGGTGAGAGTTATAAAAGGAGAGAGATTTAGTATATTCCTGTAAAGCTTACTTTTCTAGAGTCTTAAGTCTATTGTTGTAAGGGAGTTGTATAACTCAATTTGATAATATTGTAACTACATTTTTGAATTTTTTAGTTATGTTTCTATGCTAAGGAAAGTTCTCCTTTTTGGATCTTTGATTTCCTCCTTCAATTTCTTAAGCTTGACCATTTATTGGTAAGCCTTGAAGCTTGAAACTGAGCAATGCATACCTCTTTCCATTAGTTTATTAAATCCCTTAGTCTATTACCTTGAGTTGTAAAACCTAAAAGGTGAGTTGCAATTAGTACTTATATAAAAACCTTAGACCTTTATAAAGGAATGAAAAGAAGATAGGGGGCCCAAAGTGTGTATATGTATTAGGAAAATAAATCAACCAATTATTATTCACAAGGACTTTATCAAACTTCGCCCTCATGAATATCATTCCATCATGCTTATTAAACTATGTGAACATTTGTCCCTAGAAACTCATATCCATAACTCCCACTATAGATAAGACACTTGAAAGTTCATTCCCACTGATGTTCCTATTCATAGGTAGACCTTCAACTTCATCATCTCTTAGTATATAATTGAAATCATCACCCACTATCTAATGCATATTGTCACTATTATTAATTGTACTTAAGCTATTCCAAAGTGAAGCTCCTCAAAATCTTAAGTTAGTTGCATACTTCTAGTCCAATGAGTATAATTCAGTCACCAAAATTTTTGAGGGGTTGAAGCCAATTATAATTCTCCCATTATAGTGAAAAACATGATTAGTGATGAAAGACCATTTATTTAGTAAAAAGCTAAGCTCGTCCTTCAGTTTATTTATCTTAATTTTTATCATTAATAAGGTAAATAAAATTTTTTTCTTTTAAAAAATGAAATCTTTAATACTATATTTTTTAGGACCATTAAGTCCTCTTACATTTCAAATTAGGGTATTCATGAGAGGTGGTTGAGGGTAGAACCTTTACCTTTTTTCTTCTACTAGATTTTTCATCTTACTTTGGATTTCTAACATTAGCCAATTTTAATGAAACTTTCCTCTTTTTTTTTTTTTCAGAATTCATCTTTTCATAATTTTTGTGTCAGTTGATTGTGTATTCCCTGTCTTTGGTAACTCTTTTGCCCTAGATGTTTTGTGTTGTGGTCTCCTAACCTTTAGCATTTTAGCTTTTCCATTATTGTTATATATGATTTGCTCAATAGGTATAGGATTATAGGGCTCTTCCCTTTGCTTGTGAGAAGTGTTTCCTGCCTGATTATCATCTTTAACATTAATCTTTTAGATCATTAACTTATCAAAAGTACGTGTTAAAATTTTTTTGCCTACTTGTTGCCACACCTTCGAGATAGAGGTTTCGAAGTGATGCTTAATTGAATGACATAATCGTTTTCTTTTATATTAAACTCACCCAACCCCTTGCATCTTCTTCTTCCTTCTTCCTGTTGTGTCTCTTATTGTGCGATTTTTCTCTCTCTAGTTTCTCTGTCGTGGGCTCCTCTTCTGTTCGTCGACATTGTCTTCTCCGGCCATTGTCAGCGTGTCCTTCGGTGGAGGTATTTTTGCAACCACTGTCATGTGTTTTTTGGTATATTGGATGAAAGTTAATTTGGGTATTTAATTACTTTCATTAGTTTGTGTATTTTGTGATTGGAAAACAACTTTAAGGTATAAATGTTAATGATAGAAGGGACAAGACATGATTTTGGTTGTGATGTTAGGATGAATTTCTGATGCATTTAATTTGTTTGATGAAATGTCTATTCTTTTGATTTCAGTTATTTTTAATATGAATTTCATAATTTCAGTTCTTTTACTTAAAATATGATATAATTTACATTGATATTTTTGTAATGCATTATGCTTAGATTATAGTATAATATGATATACCTTGGTTCTTGAAAGAGAATTGTCTATGAGCAAGTGAAATGGAGGAGGGATTGAAGAGAGATTGCTGATTGGTGCAATAGATAGGTATTAGCCAAGTTGTGTAAAGAAAAGAGTTCTAATGGTAAAGGATATTTTCTCATTGAGTATAATCAGATATATATACAAAGTGTATCGGAAAAGATTGAGATAAGATTTACAAGATTTACAATATTTAAATTTAAAACAATATCTTAACAAATGATTAGTAGCAACCGAAGGCAGCAAAGTCGGGCTTGACTAAATCGTTTCCTTAAGACCCCCCCGCAAACTGATGGGGGGAAGCACCATTAGTTTGGCTTTGAAAGCTAAGAATCGAGTCTTCGACAATGGTTTGGTTAACGCATCAGCCAATTGGTCAGTTGTCGAAATGTAAGAGACAATTAGATGTTTTTGACGAACTTGATCGCGCACAAAGTGAAAATCCAATTCAAGATGATTTGAACGAGAATGGAAAACTGGATTCGCAGCTAAGTATGTGGCGGAGACATTGTCACACCAGATTTTCGGCGTGGTAGGAAGAGGATGGTGAAGCTCGCGAAGAAGACATTGAAGCCAATACACTTCAGAAGCGGCCGAAGCTAGAGCACGATACTCAGAATCAGTGCTGGATCGAGCAACAGTTTTCTGCTTCTTCGAACTCCAAGAGACAAGGTTAGCACCATGAAAAACAACATAAGCAGAAGTACTTTTTCGATCAGTTTTATCTCCACCCCAATCCGCATCAGAAAAAGCAACAATAGAAGCTGAACGAGATGGCTTAAGAACAATGCCGTGATCTATTGTGCCGCGCAAATAACGAAGAATGCGCTTAACTGCTTGCCAGTGATGGATGCATGGTGAATGCATGAATTGAGTAGTTTTATTGACAGCCATAGTTATATCGGGTCTAGTGAGGGCTAGATATTGAATAGCACCAACCACTTGTCGGTATAACGTCGGATCATCAAAAGTAGAAGAAATTAAGGCAGTCAAATCAGTTTGAGGAGTAGAAGGGGTCGAAATTGAAGACGCCTCATGCATGTTTGCGCGCTTCAATAGATCCAGAATGTATTTGGATTGCGAAAGCTACAATCCATCTGATAACCACGCAACCTCAACCCCCAGAAAATAAGAAAGAGGACCCAGGTCCTTAATCGCAACCGATTTACTGAGAAGAGTGATGATGTGTTGAAGTAGACGAGATGAGGAACCCGTCAAAATTAAGTCATCAACATACACTAAACAATACGCAATATCACCTCCAATCGAATAGATAAACAACGAGCTATCAGCTTTAGAGCATGTAAAACCGATCCTCTAAAGAGCATTAATGAGACAGAAATACCAAGCACGAGGTGCTTGTTTCAAGCCATAAAGTGTAACATCCCATCACCGATGGGAAGGGTATTTTGGTAAATTGGGACGGGCTAGGAGTATTGATTTATATCTCGGCATGACTATACTGCATATAGCCTCTATAA